>CM062820.1:985647422-986247422 GCA_031772625.1 Pinus tabuliformis | reverse complement strand
ATCACATCTAGGTCTATTATTACCCAGATCGGCTTATGTGTCTAGTATTTTTAGCGTGCATTAAGATATTCTTCGCATAAATAGATATTATTACATGTGTTCATATAACAATGTAACCATGCAGAATCATGAAATCAATACAGTATTAAATCATAAACCCAATATTCATCATAACATAAACACATTCATTCATAACATAAATAAATGGACAAAACACATATATTTCTAGAATAATCTCTTTATTGATGCTTCATATTTTCTTAGAGACTCAAGACTACCCTGCGTACTCAGCTGCAGGGGTCTATGCACTCAGTTGTGGACTCTACTCTAGACCTCTACGGACATAGATGTAGAGCCTCTCTTCTACTCTAAGACTCTTCTCTCTTCAACTCTAATGACCCATTACATCCATATATGAACTTACTTTACTTAGACTCTCTAAGCTTCTCCTTTTTATACCATCCCATGGTCCATGAACAATGGGTAGATCTAATAAGGCTGACAGAACTTACATAAAAGAAGGGAAAATCCCTTTATGACACTTACTATCTACGCGCTCTGCGACCACAACTTGTGGAGAATTTACACTTTATAGCACAAAAACTTCAGCTTTCCGCCCCAAAACTTGGGCTTTTGCCCCAAAATTAACCACATGGGACCCTGTCCCAACTGGCCCCCAACACAAATATCGTGACTCGCCCCCGAGTTACTCTGCTGACACGAAGATATTGCTGTGGAGACCTCCCATATCAACTTGCGATATTGCTACCCTAGTCGCACTCTGCGTGGTTGCCTACTTGAGCTACTCAACCAGTTGCTTGGTCCTTTGTCCTGCGCTATCTTCTTTGACCTTATGTTGTGTCCTCTGTAGGCTTGCAAGCTTCTCTTCAATGGCGGCAAAGATAACATATGCCTCATCTAACCAAGGCCCCAAGCTGTGTTATAGGACAAATTGACCTCCTAATCAACTCAGACGAGAAAGACAAGATGACTGAAAGAATGACCACAGTTGCAGGCCTAGAATCCACACTAACGCTCTCTGTACACTGACAACCTGCTTTATAAAGCTTGTTTACAAGCATAAAGGAGCGTTAGTCAACCTACTAACTCTTGTTGTTAGACCAGGGGGAGCGTTAGTGAACTTTAGTGATGCTCAAGTGGTTATGCCAACGAATCTGCCATTAAATATCTAGATATTATTTCCCTAAATTTGTGCAAGAAAAGTATGGAATCTCCACAAATCAAGATATTTGGAGAAATTCTACTCCGGAAATAGAGGCAAATGGGAAAAAGCTAGTAAACGAGGTAGGTTCATGGTTTTTACCCAAATGAACTACAGGTGGAGTTGGGCAACCCTAAATCGATTGCTATATAAGCAACGAGAGGGCCATTGCACAAGGGTCAGAGCATTTAGAAGGATAGTACATGGTGCTGTTGTGATATTGTCATATTCTTAAAGAAGCTAGCTGAAAGAAAGAGAGAGAAAGAGGAAGAAGGGATAAGGAAGGTTGATACAATAGGGTTGTTGTAATCACTCTTCTATACTGAATATAAGACTGCGGTTGTGTTCCACTACTCGAAGTGTCAGTGATATTGTGCATTTATTTGTTCATTCTGATGCTTGTTGTGTTGAGTAGATAAGTTACACATTTATACATGTTTGTTACAGATTCTTTCATTAATTGCCAGAAGTATATGCTGTGATTGGTTTTCTTCGTTCTTTTGTGCAGGAATCGTCTTGGAGCTAGTCAGGAGGAGTTCTTCTCACCACATGGAGATCCCCAAGAGAATCTAGAAAGAACCAAAGGTGATCCTTTCTCCATATCCTGTCAATATATGTCAAATAGATGAACATGTGTGTAACAGGTACCTTTTGCAGATAACCTTACGGTCTGTCGGAAGTCTCGGGAAGACTTTTAAGGGTAGTTTTCATCCCGTGCATTTTACCCCATAGCATAACTGGCGACTCTGCTAGGGACTATACATTTAGTATGCGGTTATGCAGACTCCTCTCAGATCTCTTCTCTCTTCTATGAGCTTCTCGCTTCTTCATATCCTTCTCTGATCCACCATCTAACTTGTTGCATCCTACAAAGTTTCTTTCTCTTCAGAATCTGATCCCAAAAGCCCACTTTTTGAGCTCTTTCCTTCACTAACGCAGGTTGTTGGTCTACACAGAGCTTTATAAAGCTCTTTGACTGTGCACAGGGTGCATTAGTGGCCAAACTAAAGCTCTGTTTACACATAGACAGAGCGTTAGTCTCCCATTTCCTAGTTTTTCAAGAGATTTTGTGGACCAAAAGGGGGGGAAACTTGTCTCAAGGGCTAAATTAAGATCTGCAATTGTATCATGCTAACAAATTTGGTGTCTTAAAATTTATTTTTTAAGAAAATGCTTTAGTTTTTCTCTCATAAAAGAAATTTCTGTTGAAAGAAAAGCTGATAAACTGTACATCTCCTTCTGTCAAATTAGTTGTAGGCTACTTTGTTTTGGTTCAATAGTTGTTAGGGAATATTGAGAAAAGGAAATTTCGGTTATGCAAAGTGTTGAATGAATTTTAGATGCACTGACAAATACATGAATATGTGAAATAATACATGTGTAGAATAAGACTTGTTTGCATAAGAAATTGATTTTTTTTAAAGCATTTTTCTACACAGTTTATCGAGTCGAGAGTCTCATAATATTCATACGTCAACACCCCGTCCGAAGACAAATAAGAAAGTACACTAAAATTTACACTAAAATCAATCAGATACTCTTTTTTAGAGAAAACCAACATTAGATAGATTGGGACCTTGGGATAAGAGAGTGAGTCAACTACCCAAGGTTGAAAATCAAACTAGTGTTGTTAAAGAGTGAAAAATCCTTCTGCACTCATATTACCGGGACCACTCCACTCACAACGGAGCTAAATACGAGACAACATCAGATTGTGATCGAAGGTATCCCACCTTATTTTATAACTCCTTTGGGCATTCTGTGTAACGAGGGTCCCTTCAGGGATTTCAGAACTCAGTCGGGGACTCAGGTATCCTGCCCGCATAGCGTGTTGTCTACGACTATGTCCCCCCTAGTAATGTCTATGATTTGAGGTATCTCTAGTGGCCAATACTTTTAGGTACTTACCTAAGGTGACTGGGACGAGCTGTCCTGGTACCTCAAATGGACAGACCTACTTAGTCTTCATTTTTTGGGAGGGTGCTCATCTTCACGAGAGTGCTTGGCCCCTTAATCTGAGGTTCGGGCGAAGCTCAAAAGTAACCGTAATTGTACATTTGGCCATCCTTCTTTGTTACTCATTGAGAGACTGGGTTTCATCTCCAGTAATCGGCGTTTATCAAACAAGGTAATTTCACTTTTCTTGTTGATTGTCATTTTTAGTGTATTTTTTCTTTTTAGGTGCCTGAGTGTTATCATTTTTTAGGCTTAAAGAATATCACTTTAAAATTTATATAATAAAATTTACCAGTCATTATGGCTACATCTGGCCCTCACCGTTAATCCAAACGGTTGTTAGGACTTCCTCCACTCACTGTGGAGGATCTGTCAAGATCCACTGACTCGGATTCCTCATCTTTGAGGAATCATTCTCCTAAATCGCACACGGGATTGTTCTGGATGACCGACGATTCTAGTTTGCTGGAGGATTTCTTCACGGAAGGATTTCTTCCTCATTTTAACACTCCGCTTACAAATCTGTTGGATCTTGTTATTGCTCCCGTCGTACCAGTACTTCAGTCTTCACTGGGAGGAACTCTCCCATCTATTCAGTCGGAACCTCAAGGGTTATGGAATTATAGAGACATTGTGACTCTTCTACCACTTCCCCAGTCAACGGTCATCACAACACTGGAAATGTGGAACCCCACAATCCCGTTTGTCCCAAGTACTACAACTCACATAACACCCTCTATTAGCAGAACCCAACAGATCCCAGGTTCCACTCCTATGGTGTGCGAAAGCATACCTGCGGCTACTGCCACATATAGTGCTCCATATAACACTCAATGCGGCACTATGGGTACGGTTCCAGTTTACCAAAACCAAGGTCAACCGCCAATGTATGGTTCTAACCCCCAGATTTAGATATCTGGGGTAGTTCCCAATATGCACATGCTGGCAGGGAATCTCACAGTCCCCCTGCCATTCTCAGGCATGCACGGATAGTCGCTGATTGACATGAGCTTTCCCTCTGTCAATCAAAGCCATATGGTTAGTTCAGTGTTGGTTGGGAATCCACAAGGGATCCCCACCCAATCCATGGGGGCACCTTACTCACAAACTCAGATGAGTCAAGGGGGCACTACTTATACTAGGGGCAACTTCATACCCCAGTATCAAAATCCTCATGGTAATTCACTTTACAACATTGTACCACAAAGAAAATGCTACACCATGTAGCCCATGTACAACATGGGGAACCAAACGATGGGAGGAGCGCAGAGCTCCTCAGGTCATTCGTCATCACAATGGTCCAAGTTGGGGGCACCCAACAATTTTCATTTTTTGGCAACATTGGATATCCCCAACTTATACAAGTTGACTAATGACCCGATCTACCATAACCTACAATGGTTGCCTATCCCGCATAAAATACTAGCGGATATTCCTGAGTTCAACCGAAAATAAGGGGAGGATCTGGGCACTCACGTCACCACCTACCATCTATGGTGTGTTTCTAACTCCATGGTGGATGACAGTGTTCGGTTGCATCTTTTTCCCCGCACCCTCATTGGCAATGCTGCAAAGTGGTATATTGAGTTACCACGTGCATCAGTGAATACCTTTGGCGCTTTGGCGATGGAGTTCCTAAAGCACTTTCAGTTACCTATCCATTATGAGACAGGGATGGAGCTCCTTACATTGTTTCATCAAGATACCGCCACCCACATCTACGATCATATCCATGAATGGAGATGTAGGAAAAGGTTAGTCAAAGCCCCCATACCTAACTTTCTCTTTACGGACTGGTTCTATAAGTCATTTCTCCCGCAAGTCGCTAGAGATGTCGCTCTAGGTGGTGTGGTCACAGAGGACCAATCCATACATCGTGCCCAACACTTGGATTTAATCTATTCACAGTTTGGCACTCTCTACGACATTATTCCCTAGGCTCCCAGTAACCCCAATCCTCCCACCACTCAGCGCCCTGGAGTGCATGTCGATGGGATCGTCGGCGCAACCTCCACGGGCACTGTAAAACACCTAAGTGGGCCCGTTGCCAAGTTGACAATGGACCCCTTTACCAAAACAATTGCTCTTCCTGCCACTGCGATTAACTATGTACAGTCTACATAGAAATCTAGTAGCAAGAACAAGAAGAAACAGAACAAGACCACTCCTTCTGAGGAGTAGTCATCTAAGCAACCCAACCCAAAACAGAAGACCGCAACTCCTATTGATGTGGAAAAGGATAAATGCACCAATTATTCATGCAAACTCTATCTTGAAGACCATGAAACCTGGCGTTGTCCGTGGCTTTAGGAATGCATGGATTACCTTGCCAAAAGAGATTCTGGCAAGGCATCGGCTGTCCTTAGAAATCCTTTTCCTACTCAACAGCAGCAAAATCTCATTGCCAACCATGTTAGGGGGCAACGACGGTTCACAACATCCTTCAGCTGGAGAAGGATCTTCTGCCGTTTACACATTTGGAATGGTAGATCTCACAACAAGAGCCAAATCTTATGGAGCTCCTGTCGCTCCGGTAGTAGAATCATCCGCAGGTCACAACCCATCATCGCCCAATGATTTTCAAATCGAAAGGCTAGTTGAGGACTTTGTAATTCGACCCCCCAAGGGGCACTTCGATGCACAATGCACAAAACATCTACGCGTGCCACCCCACACTACAACATCGTAGAGGATTTGGCGCAAGCCTCGTTGGCCATGTCGGCGCTCAAAGTATTGCAGACATGCCCCAGCCAAAGGAAAGCTTTGTTTTCGACTATCAGGGGTATTGACCCTGCAGATTCCATGCTTTCGATTTTCGACATGGACAAGTGTAAACCTCTCATTTCCCACCAGCCTGCATTTCAGGTGTATATCACTTCGAAAGGTAAAGGTATACACCAAACTGTCATCGACGAAGGTGCTTCAACCTGTGTCATGTTAGCTTCATGTTGGCTCGCCTTGGGTTCCCCAACCCTATCCCCACCGTCAAACTCCCTTAAAGCTTTCAATGGCAACACCTTTGTCCCGAAAGGATACTTAGCTAGTTCTTCCATCACTTTGGCTGGGAAAACCATAACGGTGGACGTAGAAGTCATGGACAAGAAACACGACTATAATCTATTACTGGGTCGCAGTTGGACATATGCCATGATGGCCGTCGTATCTACTGTCTTTTGCATCATCCAATTTCCATTGGATGGAAAGGTTATTACAGTAGATCAGTTGTCATTTTGCACCCCTGATTATTCACCATTACCAAGTGGCTCTGTACCCCTAGTAGGAGGTGGAACTGACAGCTATGTCATTTTTGGTACTAGTCTATTGAAGGCTTCTTTCCTCATGAGTTGTTTCCCTCTTCAACTGCCGAAGGTTTCATAATCGGTCAACATGCTTTCATCTTTTCCTCATGAACAAACCGATCCATGGATCCTACCGGTTCCTTTAGACATTGACACTTATGGAGAACACATGCCGCTTTCACTAGGTGAATTGGCCTGCGAAGCTATTCAAATTGCATCCGCATCTCTGGTCACTGTGGTTTCAGCCAATGGTACCACTACCCCTCCCATAACCACTCCTTTCTTTTGATCCACTCAATCAATTCCTATCAGTGGACAAAGGTATTAGAGAGATAACGAAGTTAGAAGAGCAACCCTGGGAGGATTCGCACCACCATGTTTCGATATCTGATTCGGACATGATGCCTCTTCAAATCCTGTCACCTAACGCATATGAAATTGTTTCCTCACTGTATACAACTATCCAACTTTTGGACTCGAAAGGAAACAGGGGAAATTTTTCACAAACATTTCTCCCCGATATTTCTGGCATGACAGGCATCGTGGACAACATACAATGTGGAGCCAATCACATTCTCGAGGAAATTGTGAGCTTAACCTACCCATTTAGGGAGTTCTGCGATGTTTTTCCTTGGTCTTATGAGGAAATGCATGGCATAGACCCTTCTAATGTGTAGCATGAGATTGAGAAAGATCCAGCGTTCTTTTTATGGTATTTTTCTTGCTAGTTAATACGAAAAACCTCGAGTCTTATTCTTTGGGCTCGTTAAACTACTACAAAGACAAGTAGAGCACTGTTTGGGATATTTTATTGCTCTTTAAAAAATAAAAACATCCCCGAATTTTCATCATTAATCTTGTTAAAATCTATCTAACTATGGTAGAGCACTATTAGGGATATTTTATTGCTCTTTAAAAAATATAAACATCCCCGAGCTTTTGTCCTTGCACTCGTTAAATCTATGCAATGATAAATAGAGCAATTTTGGAGACATTTTATTGCTCTTTAAAAAATATAAACACCTATGAGTTTTTGTAGTAGAGCTTGTTAAACATATATACCACAACCTGTAAAGCACTTTTAGGGATATTTTATCACTCTTTAAACAATATAAAATTCCCCGAAGTTTTCATCATTTTCACTTGTTAAGTATATGCAAATAATGCTATGAGCACCTCTTTTTTAATCTTGTTCCAGCTCATAAACTGAAAAATACCAATGGAGCATCCTTTTTAGGCACTTTTTTCTCGCTCTTTAAACTGAAAAAATCCTGAGCTGTGTCTTGCTGCTCATTAAAAATGCTAAAGATGACCTGAGCATTCTTTCAGGTACTTTTTTCAAGCTCATTAAAAAATGAAAAATCCTAAGTTTTTGTTACTGATCTCATTAAAGTGTCACGACAAAACACGAGTTTAGTCCGCCGCCTTGTACTCGTAACAAAATGAGGTCGACATCTATTGGAAAAAGGTTTCTCTTTATCTGGGTCTAGTAGATTAAATACAGAAAAGTAACCGATACGGGTATACTATTAACCTTTTGTCGCACCCGTTTAACAACTATGACAAAGGGACCACCATGGAGTCTCTCTTTACGATCTTTTTAGACTCTCTAAAGATGAAAAGATCACCGACTTGTCTAGTCTGGAGTCTTTAAATACACAGACAAGATATAGAGTCGTTCTTTTACGATACTTTTTAGACTCTTAAAAGATGAAAAAATCGATGAATTTGTCTGTCTGGACTCATTAAACTAATCAAAGAGTTGTTCTTTTTGTGATCCTTTTTAGACTCTCTAAACATGAAAAGATCTATGAGTTTACCCATCTGGACTCATTAAAAATCAGACGGGGAAAGTGGAAATACAATCGTATCCTGAAGTGTGGTTTGGTAGCAAAAGTTCCCTTGAACATGGCACTCCCTCAGATAAACCGTCATTTTGATAGCCTCTCAATATGAACCCTACCAACCTATGACTTTTTAGCCTATATACCTTGATGCCATTGCATCTCTGTATCTTAAACACTCTATAGTGTTCATGAGTCTAGTTCTATCTGGTTAAAACTGTTGTCATGCCTTCTATTGTTCAAGGGTCCCTACTTGTTTCCTCGATCAATGACCCTACATATCCTTTCATCATGCCCTCCATTGTTTAGACCCAAAAGCTCAAAAGATTCTTCGGAAAACAAAATCATCCTTGTCTAGTTTCGTGTCGACTGATGTAGGACACGTCATTGTTGACAGGTTCCTTATTATCGACTTCAACACTCTATCTAGGAAGATAACCCAGAAACACATTCAGTGCCCTGGTGCTTGCAGACATTAGTGGCAGGTTACCTTGTGCTTGATCACAAGTTTTCATCATTGGCTCCTGGTTAAACAATTCTATGAGTGTTCGATGACAAAAAATCTTTTACACTCGCTAGTTTTCACTGTGCATCTTGGAGACCATCACCATTATCGGTGGCCTTCCTTGCATCTATTAATAGTCTCCATTATTGGCTGGTAATCAGATGATTTCGTGCATGTTCGACGTCAACTCATTTTTTCACATGTACTGATCTATGCTGTTCGATGAAGCAAGAATCAAGACCTTGGGTAGAGGCTTACATCATTCAGCCTTGTTTCCTCTCCCAAGCTATGATATTGTTCTTTGAAGACAGCCATTTCAGGATAATCTATTATGGCACTGGATCTGCCCTGTGCCATATTGGCAGCTAGCATTTTTATATCTCTGAGGAGAAAGTTACTCTGACATAGCTACTAAGCATGGGAATGCTTGACTCGGGACATGATTTTAGCAATTCATATATATGTACTTTTGTTGTATCAGGATTTCCTTATCATCTGAAACTTCTCTCTCTCTCTACAAAGATTTTGATAGGAAACTATAGTATTTTCATAAAGTATTTCGGCCATTGTCTCTACCTCTGATCTCATACTTTACGGGGCATATGTTATAGGACAAATTGACCTACTAATCATCTCACAGGAGAAAGACAAGATGACTGAAAGAATGACCACAGTTGTAGGCCCAGAATCCACACTAACACTCTTTGTACACTGACAACCTGCTTTATAAAGCTTGTTTATAAGCATAAAGCAGCATTAGTCAACCTGCTAACTCTTGTTGTTAGACCAGTGGGAGCGTTAGTGAACTTTAGTGATGCTCAAGTGGTTATGCCAATGAATCTACCATTAAATATCTAGATATTATTTCCCTAAATTTGTGCAAGAAAAGTAGGGAATCTCCACAAATCAAGATATTTGGAGAAATTCTACTCTGGAAACAGAGGTAAATGGGAAAATGCTGGTAAATGAGGCATGTTCATGCTTTTTACCCAAATGAACTACAGGTGGAGTTAGGCAGCCCTAAATCGACTGCTATATAAGCAACGAGAGGGCCATTGCACAAGGGTCAGAGCATTTACAAGGATAGTACATGGTGATGTTGTGATATTGTCATATTCTTGAAGGAGCTAGCTGAAAGAAGGAGAGAGAGAGAGGAAGAAGGGATAAGGAAGGCTGATACAATAGGGTTTTTGTAATCACTCTTCTATTCTAAATATAGGACTGCGGTTGTGTTCCACTACTCGAAGTGTCAGTGATATTGTGCATTTATTTGTTCATTCTGATGCTTGTTGTGTTGAGTAGATAAGTTACACATTTATACATGTTTGTTACAGATTCTTTCATTAATTTCCAGAAGCATATGCTGTGATTGGTTTGCTTCATTCTTTTGTGCAGGAAACATCTTGGAGCCGGTCAGGAGGAGTTCTTCTTACCACACAGGGATCCCCAAGCGAATCTAGAAAGAACCAAAGGTGATCCTTTCTCCATATCCTATTAATATATGTCAGATAGATGAACATGTGTGTAATAGGTACCTTTTGCAGATAACCTTACGATCTGTCGGAAGTCCCAGGTAGACTTTCGAGGGTAGTTTTCATCCCATGCATTTTACCCCATAGCAATCTGGTCTTCAGGACGTCTCTTTTCTTTGTGCTGCCTCCACCTGTTTGAGCAACTGCTTTGCCTCATGCAGCTTGGCCAGTCACTATGAGATAGCAACAGTGCATGCCATCGATCTTGTTTCATCATACGAATGCTGCAATTCTTGGACCTTCGTGTTCGACCTCTGTAGGTTGGGATCCTCCTGTAGAGTCGTAATGACATCCAACGAATTTTCAAAGAGCACGGTGCAATCTGCCACTGCGGCATCCAATTTCGCTACTACATCCTTTAGAGTTGCCTCACACTATTCTCTGACCTCTGGTGGAGTTGAAAACTGTGACTTCAACTCAAGCTCTTTGATTTGAAGGTTCATTTCAAACTGAACCTTGGCCATCTATGTCCTTGCATCGCACACTCCTGTAGCCAACTTCCTAATCTTCACCTCCACCAATGCTTCTTCTATGATATGTGTTGGTTATGGAGCTTGATTATATTCTTTATTCAGAGGTATCACCGCATTGGACCTCAATTCATAATGTGGAAGCAATGCCACTCGTAATATTTTCACTACAAGAGGGATCCAGTGGGGGGGCCAGCAACGATCTTTAGGAGCCCCCCTCTGGCGGGGGATTGGGGGAAGCGCCCCTAAAGCTAAAAATAGATGTAAAATTTCCTTGTAAAATATTGTAATTTTGTAGTCAATTTGGGCTATTCATTAGGTGAAGATCTGATGGTAGAAGTTATGCTTAATCTAGATTTTTTTTCCCTAGAAGGAAACCCCTAGCTATATATGAGGGAATTGTATTGCATCTATGTAGATCGATATTTTGAGTGATAAAGAGAGAGGAGATTGTGTGAGAGCGAAGAGGGAATTACAATGGATCTAATGTAGGTTGTATCTCTTCAGTTTACTGGATAATATAAAAAGAGGGACTGGTTGTTTCCCATGGATGTAGCCCAAATTTGGTGAACCACGTATATCTGTGTCTCTCTTGTTTTATGTGTTTTCTTTGTTTATATTTCTGCAATATTTTATGTGTTCCATTGCTCAGTAATATATAATATTATAACAATATGCAGCTCTGGAACAGTTGTGCATGCTTCGGCTACCATTGCTGTAGTGTTCCCATTCTTCTCCTGAACCTCTTTTTAAGATTCTACCGTGGCTGTATTTTCAACAAATATATGTTCGTTGTTAACTTTCTACTCGCTGATCATGCTCAGTGTTGGGTCGTTAATATGCCATTATTATTATCACTTTTGAACACTTATCCCACCCATTTCCACTATTCTTCATCATATCATTTGTTATAATTTATCATTTAAATCCATTTTATAAATGATTTATGCTCTTATGAATGAATATTATCTATTCTCCTTTATTTCTAATAAATTGATGATTATGCGTGATTTTATCAATGATAGTTTTAATAAATCAGTTATAACATTATTGACCATTCTTAGCCTCCAAGATAATTTTCAGATTGAATATTTGATTTTTAAAAGCGCCAACTCAGAAATGCGCTGGAATAAGGAGTGACAGTTTTGCAGTTGAGATTTTGAGCAAATGGAGCAGAATCTGGAAAATCTGGAACATGGGTTTTGTCCAGAACGGGCCCAATTAACTTTAACAAAGAACAGTTTGCCCAAATTCGGCTTGTACTGAGAGAAATGCAGGGTTCTTTGAGCAAGATTTTCTTAGATTTGCTGTTGCGGCCGTCCTCCAAATCTCAGCTGCAAAGCCAAATTCGTCTTGCTTTTGTTGAGAGATGAAAGGAAATATATTTTCTTGTTGATCAACTGGTTAGAATCAATCCAATTTTGTAAAAGAAATCATGTTGTACTTATCTTTATTGTAACTTCTCTCTGATCTCTCTATTTAAATGAAAACAGAGATCAGAGATGGGGGATTTCGGAGGAATTCGAATAATGGAAGAATGATAGAAAAATGATGAAGAATGATGGTGGATTATCCATGATAGGATAGGGATTGTTGCATGTTGTAATTCTCAAGCATTTGCTGTTGTAATGATTCCACAATTTGCTGATTAATACATGATTTGGGAGTTGCTGTTCATTCTTTTCCTTCTGAAGTAACCCAGCAGCGTCCGCTGGCGGCTAAGGGCCCAGCCTCTGGTGGAGTATGCTGCTGCTACTGTATATTATATTCTTTTGATTTCTGCGTGGTTTGCTTATCTTTATTGCTCGGTAATCTGACATGCTTTTTCATATGCTATTCCATGCTCTGCTACGATTAATTCATTAATGGTTTCTTCAGGAAATTTATGTAGTGACTCTGTATTGTATGAGTGAATCTTTTCAGAGTTGATTGCATGTTTCTATTATAGAGCATTTGTACTGAATATTACTGTTGTTGGATTCATTTGAAATCCTGATTATTGGAATCCGAAAAGTGATATTATTCTATTTGGAAACATAGTCGTATTCACCTTAATTGTCAGATTACCATATTAGCGTGTCGTGTGTATGTATGGTTGATTCTTGCTAATTCATCAATGAGTGCTATTCCATAAAGTACATTCCATCCAATTTGCCTTAAGAAAGAAGATTGCTATTTTATTGCAGGATGTGAGTTTAGTTCTGACTCGCGAGACTTAGTTTATTTGATTGCTGTTTCATTTCCTGTTTGCTATTCCATTTTACTTTCTGCTGTTCCATTTACTTGCATTTGCTGCTTTGGTGTGAGAGAAGGTCTAAGGCTGTAGTGAGCCAGCAAGTTGCTGCTTAGCTCCCAGACCTATGGTCCATGCTCTAATTTCCTTTCCATCAGTTTCTAGAGGGATGGGTTATCGCTTCCGCACCCTTGACTGATAAGTTGCCTTGTTCTTTTAAAGTAATTTAGTCATAGCTTGCTCAGTGAATAGTTGTTGTATCCTCAATTGATGTTTGCTGAGTGAATAGTTGGATTTCAGAGCATTTGAGTTTATGTTATTGTTAGATTTCTTTTTCAAGCATTCATTTACTCTTGGGTTTTAAGCACTATACTGCAAAACATTACTCTTAAGTAAATAGCCGCCTCAGACTGAGTACACTCTTGAAATAAAAAGTCGTCCTTGGGTTGATAATTAATGTGAAGGTAATTAGGAGTTTAAAAGACACCTTTTTATCGCTCCACACTCAGCGCATGCTGCTCTCAATCCTTAAGCTCTTCAATCACACCTGCCTATAGTGTGTGAAGGAATTCACTGGGGAGCGCAGCCAAGTTGAGGCCAACATTCCTCAACTCGCAGACAGTAGCCCTGTCAGCTTCTACCTCCGTGCTCAGAGCTCCATCCGGCAATGTGACTACCTAAAGTTCTAAGGATTGAACCAACTCTAAAGCTTGAGTGGTCCCCATTGCCAAACTAGTTGATGTCGCACTACTCTACCTTGCACCTGCCTGCAGTCAAGTTGTTTGGATCTGTAGCTCACAAACCCGTCTGTATGGCACTTAATGTCTACTTTTGTTGTTGCTCAAATGAGCCAAAATGGATCTAGAATAGACTTCTAAGTCTAAAAATGTTCCTCACAAAGGAAAATTAAAGTCAAATGATGCTCCTGGAAATAGTCTCTTCACAGAGATCTCTTCATTATGAATCTAATGCAATTTGAATGGGATAAAATGGACTTTGGATGAAGGAGATATTGTAAAATGAAAATTTCCCATTGTCCTTTGAAAAGGAAGAATTTTCTTATTAAATGGGACATAGGAGAAATAAAGGCTTTCTATATAAATATCGCATCGGAAGGGTTCAAAGGGAGGACTTAACCACAGGCCTTAAGGATCCCCGATTAGCGATCTCTGATATATCGCATCGGAAGTAGGCTGCCATGCGATATCGGGACCCTGGGTGAGCCGATTGTGATATGCGATGATCGGCGATCGGCATCGGCGATATATATATATATATATATATATATATATATATATATATATATATATATATATATATATATATATATATATATATATATATCACATCGAAACTATACAACGGACATTGCACAGACCTCGGGCCGTTGGACATTGCGATATGTGATATGCCGAAACGCCAATAAGTGATATTGCGATACTTCGATAGTGCCGATATCGATGATCAGTGATCGGCGATCAGTGGATCCTCGATAAAAAGGGCCAATGCACATTGTGATATGTGACTTGCAATATGCCGATAAAAGGTGGACCCAATGGGAATTATGCACGTGATTTCATAAATTTTGAAATCCAGAATTACGGGATTTCTATGTAATTCCTATGTATTGGGTTGTTTTGGCCTACACCATGCGATAGCGATATGCAAAAAAGCGTAGACCCTAAAGGGATTATAGATGCAACTGTATATCATTTGAAATCCAGAATTTCAGAATTTCTGTGTATTCCCGTGTATTTGGGTTTTTGACCATGCGACAATGCAATTGTGATATTGCGACCAAAGGTGGACCCGATGGGAATATAAATGCGATTGCATATTATTTGAAGTCTGGCTAAAAGGACCATGATGTGTTTTCATGTGTTTTTCCTATATTTTCCATTATGCTACTATTTCCAGGATTAAGGCAGAAGAAAGGCCGTTGGTTCCTTTTGAATTGAAAACCACTTCTATTCTTAAAGCGTTTTGTGCCATGCTATCAGGGGGCATTGTGGAACAAGAATGCATTATGGAAAACACAGAGAGCCATAGAAATGAAAAGGAATGATTCCTCATGATTGAAGGGATAGAGGAATAGCTGGGGAAGCCACAGATTCGGAGGATGCCTCACAAAATCTAGAGAGCACTATTGACAGAGGGAGTTTTTTTTGGGAATCGCTTGGAGGTCAAGCGAAACCAGAAGCTCATGAGAGCCAGAGACGAGAGCTAGAGCCAAGAGCCAGAGAGCTGAGAGCTAGATCTAGGAGCTAGAGAGCCGAGATCTAGAGCCAAGTTCCAGAGCCGAGAGTATAGGTAGAGCCACCAGAGGTTGGAGGCAGAGCCACTGGGCTTGAGAGCTCAAAGCAGACTTCTAAGAGCCATGATGCTGTAATGAAGCTACAAAATAGAAAAGAGATCAAATGATCAAGTTGTTGCTATTGTCCAGAGTGTGCTGAAGACAAAAGAAGGAGTTCCAGAGACAATACAGAATTCTTAGGGAGTTAGAGAAGCCAAAAGCTCAAGAAGCTCATAGCACTGATTGAAGGAATCTAGTCTAGAGAAGCCTAGATCTGTCTGCAGACTATGGACAACCAACAAGATAATATGGTATTCTAAACCCATAGGTTCAGTTGTCAACCAATGGAGTTGAGCATGGAGCTTGTAAAAGAAAGATTACCATAATCCCAAAGAGCCTAGTCGAGTCGATTAGAGCTCATGGAGGCATAGCCCCAAAGGTTTGGGTGAACTCCATATTATATTGTTGTCTTATGTTTTGGTTTATTTGCTACATTATTTACTGTTACATGTATTAAACATCAGCATAAGCAACAGAAATTAATGCATAAGACAGCTCAAAAACAAACATAAGAATACACCTATTTCAAGTTCTTTTAATTATGCACTTGGTTAATCATAAGCTAGATCTTGGGAATATATAAGCTTTGGAGTGGGAGAGGTTCTTGTAAGCTGACAAGAAGCCTTTAGTGCCCCATTTCAGATCATCAAACTACTGCAGCAGTTCCGTGGTCGTATCCCTTACCTTATCTCCAATGTCATCTAAGTCACCCTCCGTCAAGGTGATTGGATCGAGCGACGATTTGGACACCTTGGTCTTCTTTCATTGCCCCTCCTTTTCTTGTTCCCTATGTCTCTTTATGGAAAAATGAGTGCTCTCCAAATCTTTGCCTCCATGTTCTAACTGTTCATTGTCCTCTCTTTGGGGCGAGGGATATTTATGGCTCTTGTCAGAGCCGCACTCTTCCTTCTCCGCTTTCGCCTTTGCAGTGCACTCCGCTTCTGTGCATGCCTTGTCCTCATTCTCCTTCTTCCTCTTGTCTGCCAACTGTTGCACCTTCAATCAGTCTGCTTCCTTTTTCTGCTTTTCCATGGACATGTTAATCCTGGTGGCCAAATCTGATGTTGTGTGCTAGTCTATTGGACATCACTTTAGGACCTTTGCGATGGCGTCATGCATAGCTAGGTATGGTAAATCATACCATTTCTGGTCTGGATCCTTTCATGCATGGATGTAGATATGGCGGAAGTCCGCTTTCAACTCTGCGTATTCAGATAGTTGTTCAAAGATGGTTGGTTACAACCACAGATTTTTTTTGATGGCCATATGAAGGCTCATCTCCATCAATACCCAAAAATATTTACTTTTCCAAATGAGCTCAATGTCCTTGGTAGCCCATAAAGATGAAAATTTTTCCACTTCTAGCAAATCTGTCTCAATTGGTGGAAATTGGATGTCCTCTAGCAATTCCCATGCAACCAACGCAATTGAAAGTAAGAGCCACGAGTAATGAAATCTCTTATTGTGGTCTTATGCCTCCCTACAGTTCACGAGGAATTCACTGCACAAGTAGCATGCCTAGTTGAACTTTATGCCCTATGTGCACTGTGTTGCTAGTGAAACCACGGGTGCCGACACATCATCTGTGTGGAACTTTTGCATTACCTTGCTAGCCAAAATTTGGTTGGCCACCTTCACCGCGAGGTCCTTAATGCTGGAAAGTGAATATCCGTGCAAACTTTTGAAAATTTTGAACTTGTCCTTCATCTTCTTGGTGAGGTCGTGTTTTCCTGTCTTTCCACCAAATTCCTTAGTCAAATTCAGTCCAGAATGTGGTAACAATGTGATCTGATGAACCAAAATGTCAATTATAGGAATTGGCTTACCCAGCCATAGGCAACCGTCATGCACCAGGCACAAAAATTGCTTGATGATAACCAAATTTATTGGGGTGTGGTGGTAATGTGGTACCCATAGCAGATTCAACAATCCTGCCTTGTTCGCCCCGCGAATCCACTCCTCTAGCTCTAGCATGGTGATACCAGATTCCTTGTAGAACACCCTTTCATAAAATTAGTAATAGCTAGGTGGGGAAACCATTGAATGTCCCCCAAGTCCCAATCCTCAAGCTTCAGATGTGGGATGCACGCCAAGCGTAGACCTTCAAAAGTTATAGCCTTTGGGAGTAGGGCGTGTGAAGAAGGCACTGTCCCTCATCGGGGTCCTTTGGACTTTCACCTTGCCTTGGCATGGAGGGATGTAGTGTGGCAGTTTCGAGATAGGGTCTACCCCCTCAATATTTATGTCTTCCACACCCTCATCGGCCTCCAGGTCTACCACCTTTCCCTTTTTCTGCGTGGTTGGCTTTTCTTTTCTTTGGGCCTGTGTAGCTGGATGTTTCCTGGTGACTCATGCACCGGAAGCGTCTTCTTCTGTTTATCTTTCTTCAACTTAGGTACCTCCCTTTCCAGCGTAGGCTTCGGCTTAGAAGACCTTGGCGACTTAGGAACCACTACGGCAACCTCCATACTCACAACCTCAGGGGAAACTCCATCAGAGGTAATAGACCCTTCGACACTAGCGTCTCAGCTTGTGCAGACATCAAGCTGTTAATGAGTTGTTGGGTTTCCTTAGGTAACTTCTCAAATACAAAACTAGCAACCAAGTCCTCAAAGAACGCATGGTTCATGCACACTAGACAGCACAACACATAAACTCTCAGATTGCAATGTGTCTCTCATTGGATGGCCATCCATAATTTATAGGCAATTTTGAACTCAAATTCAATTGTTCTCCCCAAAATCCGCTCATAAATGCTAAATTGGCGACATATTTTAAAAGATATCACTCTTAAATTTAGGCTTAAATGCCACCCCCCCCTCTCCTCTTAGCCATTTTCTCACTGGCAGATCATGAATAGTGAAGGTAATGGTCACTTTCTAGTTGTGCTATGTGGTCTCTCATCCTGTAGTGCAGATCCCTTCACGCGTCTACTGATACTATGACATCCTTCTATTTTGCGTAGGCCCCTCATCGTGTAGCTCTACAACCCAAGTAGTGTAGTTTATAGTCTCGTGCCTCCTTGCAGCTGCCTGGAGTGCTAAGACTACTACCATCATATAGTCATCTGGCCATATCCCCGCTGTATGGCTTCATTCGGCTACCATTTACCTTTCTGGGAAATGGATCTCCATTCAATTTCACAAGCTAAATTGCTCCACCATTGGTAATCTCTTTGATAACATATGGTTCCAGCCAATGCATCTGAGATTTTCCTGGAAATTTATCAATCTTGTTGACATATAATAAAAGTAAATTGTTTACCTTGAAGGTGTGTAATTTGATGTGTCGATCGTACCATGCCTTTTCGCGCTCATTCAGAACTTGTTGATGGAATCCAGCCAAGAATATATTTTCCTCCAGCTCCATCAGTTGCACGAGTCTCTCTTCTAAGGGTCTGTGATCCGCCATATCTATGAGCACTGCTATGCGTAGACTAGGAATAATATATTCCATCGGCATCGTTGCTTCTACGCCATATACCAGGTACTTTAATGCAGAATAGTCTGTGTACATATTAAAGTGTCCACCTAGCAAGTAGTTCCTAAACTTCTGGAGCATATACACCATAGCCAACTCTTCACACTCCATCGTCGAATTATTTCTTTCAGCCTTTGATAGATTTCTGCTTGCGAATGCTATCGGGTGATCTAGTTCTCCCTCACCGGCCTGTGTCAGTACTGCTCCCAGCACAATACATGATGCATCTAGATCCACATGAAATTCCTTCTTCCAATCTGGGAAGACTAGGATCAGCATGTAACCATCTTTTCTTTTAATGCATCTAGGCTCTACTGACATTCCTCATTCCAACAGAATCTACCATCCTTTGTCAATAGTTTCCCCATCAGCGCGGTAATGTGAGCATAACTCTTGATGAAATTTTGGTAATAACCAGTATGACCCAATGTTGCGTGCAATAGTTTAACACTTATTTGTGCCTCCAAATTAATTATAACCATGATCTTAGCTTGTTCCACCATTAATCCTTGTATGCACTCTACATGACCCAACAAGATTCCGAAAGGGATGCAAAATAAGCACTTTTTCAAGTTTAGCGTGATCTGATACCTCCGACATGTATCCAAAATCAAGTGAAAACTAGCTACATGGCATTTAACCAGTCCAAATGCCATACAATCATTAATGTATACATCCAAAAACCTGTTAATGAAGTCTTTGAACGCCAGAATGACTATGCACAAAAATATTGATAGCGCATTGTTTAGTCCAAAAAGCATTACTATATATTGGAAGAATCCCCAGCCGGTCGCGAAGGTAGACTTACTCCTATCTTCCAGTGCGATATTGATCTGATGGTACCCTGATAACCCATCAGTGAATGGATATGCTTCATGTCCTCCTACATTATTGAGCACTTCATCAGTGAACTGAGTTGGAAAAGGATCATGTATGCAAGCATCATTTATCATCCTGTGATCTACGCATATCCTTATTTCATCCTTCTGCTTCTTTTCCTAAACCATTGTAGGACTTACCCAATTGGACTCCTCCTCTGGTTCAATGATTCCTACTGCCAACATCTTATCCAACTCCAAATGGATCCTTTCCTTATACTTAGGATTAAGGCGATATGGCCTCTGCTTCATGGGCTTCGCATCTAGTTTCACCATTATCCTCATTACTCCTAAATCGCCTATTATCCCTTTCAAGCGTAAAAGCTTTGTAGGGAAGAAATCCTAGTACTCATATAGAAACTCAACGACCTTATCCATCATAGCATCATCCTAGTAGTCCCCTATCTTCGCAAAATTCAGCTTCGCCTTTGTCCCAATGTTCACTTTTTGAGTTTTCAGTAGCGTGGTGATATATAGATTCTCTATCTGTGGCCCCTCAGCTTTGTGGTGACCTTCTGTCTATGGGATATTAATGTTCCTTAGATCCTCCTCTTCTTCTTCAGCAGTCACATTCTAGCACTCCAGTGCATGGCACGGTTGGGTGGTCTAGTTTGGTTGAATCAAATCCAAGAGATCCCGCGGGATTTTGAAGATCACTGCTTTGACCTCTTACAGCGCTTCATCGATGCACTCAAATCCATCCTCAAAACCGAACATCATTAGGAACCCCTTCCTCAAAATATACCATTCATCTATGCCATGGAGGAGGTCTATCTCCAAGTACCAATTCATTGGTATTACATCTAAAGTGTGACAAAACAAATGTACCCACTCTCGTTTCAATTCTGCTCCATAAGCATCAGTCCATTTTTCCTATTGGTCACGCGGATCACTCCTTCCATCGTATTTATCTGTGAATCACACCTTTGGGCGACCAAACTACACTCTCATCAATCTTCTGTATTCGCGCCATCCATCAAAATTATCTTTATGCGTACCCCACCATCTTGCAGGTGTAGCACGCAGTGCCAAGTCCAAGGCTTGGAAGCGATGCTTCTCTAGAACTTCCCTTTCAAATGCATCCATAAATTTATCAACGCCAGTTAAACCATCATAATAAGGCAGACTTCTTACCTCCGATGATACACAATGCAGTGATTTGGTCATCATGTTACATCGTAGCGTAGACACTTCATGCAATCGATTATGCCAGTGTTCCAATTCCTCATCTGAATTTGATGTGTAGGAGCTTTCGCGGTCCCATGCAATACATCCATTAGCAGTTGGATTCACACAATCTGGATTTCATGCCGTTATCTTTTAAATATGGTCCAAATCATTGTCACTTTCATAATCGCGGATCGGTTCAGTATAGCGCGGTCCTTCTGCAAGGTCCAAAGGTACTACTACGCGGAGCGATTTTCTTTCAAATGACATCGTCCTCTTCTTCAAATTGATCACCCCATTCATGTCAATATCCCAATCGAGCCCAAGGAGCAAGGGGTAGGGACTGTTGTCATCAACAATCTCTATTACCTCGAAATCTTCCAACACGCTCATGCCTTCAATATCTACTGTCACTCCCTGCAATCTTCCCATGGGGATAATATTTTTTTGATTCGCTATCCTCAATTGAATAGGATCCCACTGTAGCGCAGGTCTCCCCATTCTCTCCCACGTTTGTTTCGCTTAAACATTCGCATCTGACCCAAGATCCAGAATAACTTGGTCCATTTCATATTCTCCTAGTTGTTCACCTAAGCCTCATCCTGCGCCCTGTTCTTGCCTTATGCTTACCAATTTTCTAGACCACGTGCGGTCCCTTAGGAGCATTACCTGCACATTTATTGATCAACTCCTGTAATCCTTTTATGGTCTTGCTTTCACGTAGCAGCTTCATACAGGTCTCCAAAAAGGTAATAAGTATGGATGGGTCCATTTATTGAGACTTCTTATCCTAACTTCCTGAAGTAGAAGCCTCAATTAAGATTTTCTTCGCTTCCATGAAGCTTTCTTTCGTGCATTCTAGATCAAAGTTGACCTCATTCTCTGGAGCTCTGTAGACCCATTCACTTTCTTCAGGCTTCTTTCCCTTATCTTCGCTAGCCGTCATTCCACTATGCAGCACAATATTCACATTAGGATCCTCTTCATAGGGTCAAGCCCTCATCATCTACAAGTTCTAGGTAGGCTGCTGAGGCTGTGTCCCATTTTTGCACATCTTAGTTATTAATAGAGGGTAGTCTTCTATTGCGTGGTCAAACTAAGTATAGTATCGGAATGAAAAGTACATTGAGTTTGTACATTCTCACACGTAGTGTCCTGGCCCTCCACAATTGTAGCAAATAACATGCCCCCAACCTCTCATAGGTCCTCCTCCACCTCAGCCTCGTCCGCACCCCTAATATCCTCTTCGCACTCCCCCAGTGTCCTGACCTAGAGGCCAAGTTTCTATCTGCATTCAATACGTGGGTTTTCTCTCCATCATTAACTCGTAACTATGGAAATTGAGCTCCTCGTGACCTACTGATTTGTAGAAGGTGCAGAAGAGTTGTTGCAGTGTCTATACAAATTTCTGCAGCAAGTGGAAATTATATGTCGCATGCTTTCCAGCTACCTAAAAAATAGCACACCACAGCACGGGCCCCATACTTTGCCCTGCTTGAGCTTCCGACCTCAAAGACATCAACCCTCCTCCTACAACATAATTCGAAAAGACAAGACAACATCGTAACACATCTTTTACTCTCACACTAAGCATAATAACGAAATTTATAGATACATGTGACAAAATATAATTTAATAAGCTGGAAGAGGGAATTGTGACCCATATAATATACGTATTGATGAGCCTCATTATCACACCCCTACTGAAATTATTCCTCATCCTTTGAGCAACCTAATCATCTATGTCCATGTCCTTCATGGTCGTGGTGGCCTCTCTAACATCGCAAGGTTCTACAGATGGTGTGCCTTCTTGTGGATAGAAGCATGCATCTATCTCTATGTCTTCCCACTCCTTCCTTCCTTCCTAGAAACCCAACAACGAAAGTGGACTAAGCTTAACTCTAATCCATTTGACCTTAAATCTTTGCATGGAACTTTTGTACAAACGTGTTCTATCCAATGCATTCCTCAACCTTTCAGGAGAGTGATACTCCTTGATATGGAGACTGCCTGGGAGGGGATTCCATATTCTCTAACATGCTTGTTGTCTCTTTATCCCTAAAACCCTGAGAGTGTCCTCAAAGTGGGATATGTCCTTCTCTTGGGTGGAAATGTGTTGGCTTGAGGGGGCCTGACCCAGGTTCAACGTTAGTTAGCCAAACAAATCCCTACAGTACTAGCCCTTTCAGAATCAGCCCATGGAGTGCGGACTGAAGTCTCACCTGGAGTAGTATGGGGGGATGCTGGAACAAAGTTTCCATGCCCTTGAGATGGTTGTGATGTTGGTTTATTCCAACTATACCTGCCTTCGCATAGGCTACTTATCCCTCTTCTCTACGCTTCGGTACCTTCGTGAATTGTTACAATCGGCTTCTGTGCAACCCTAATGAGGGGTTGAAGTCCTTTTGCACTGCTAGGGCAGTGAACTGCACTATTTCCCAACTAGGCTAAGTATCTTACTTATCTTATTAAGAAATCTTAGTTAGCTTCATGAAAACAAGTGTTCTTACTTGCGTTCACTTAACCAATATAGCTATACACATTCGTGCATCATATAAGCATTAGAAGTGAAATTCATAACCAATATAACAAATGCATAAATAGGAAATAAAGATGCAAAAATGATAGAATACTTCTCTTTATTAATACTTCCAGATAATTATAGACTCAACTCGCCTTGCGCACTCAGCTGCAGACTTCTAGGCCTCATCGCACTCAGCTGCAGAGCCTCTACCTACGCTATGACCCAAAACATAGACTTAAACTTCAGAGCTATCTCTCATACATCATCGATCTTAATCCATCGATATGCTTCTAACTACTTAGAACTTAGCTCTATTTATACAATCCCATGGTCTGCAGACCATGGGTAGATCTTCTACAACCGACATTACATTATCAAAATAAGGGTAGACAATCCTATGACTCTTTAACATCTACACGCTCTGTGCCCACAAAATGTAGAGTCTTTACATTTGTATTACAAACTTGGACCAAAATATGGGCTTTAAGCCACAAAACTGCCCTTGAGGGATTCCACGCCCAACATGCCCCCAACACAAACATCATGACTCGCCCTCAAGTCACTCTGCAGGTGCAGAGATCTTAGTGCGAAGACCTCTTCTACCAAGATTTCTTCAGATTCCTCCTCATTGGCATCCAGATTAATCGCCTTTCCCTTTTCCTCCAAGGTGAGCTTAATCCTCTGTCGGTTTTTGGGCGAGACACGCATCAGGATCATAGCCTAGTTATCGTTCTTAGGTCTCAGTGTGTGAGGTGATTTAGGGACCTCTACTATCACTCCAACGCTCTCTGAGGCTTCTACTTCCATAATTTCTAGCACGTCTTCCATGGGTGTCGACATCAGTCTCGTTACAAGGTCCTGTGTCTCCTTTGGAAATGTTTCAAACACTGAACTTGCTCTCAAAGCCTCAAAGTTTGATAAGTACATATACACTTGATAGTGCAACAATGCAGTTCTTAAAATGCCAAGTGTTTTTCGCTGGACAACCACTTGTAATCTATAGGGCCTTTTGAATTTGAAGTCGACTGTTCCCCCCACATTCTGCCCATTAATGCCAGATTAGTGGGAGATTTTCAAGAATCTAACCCATAAAGTTCGCTTTAAATTCCTACAGCTCACTCCATTTGGCTTGAAACCAACCATCGAATCGTGAATAATGACTTTAATGGTCACTTTCCGGAAGACCTATGTGCCAGCGCAGCTATCTTTGTGCTATCACGAACCTTGTGACCTTTCGCTGCTTCACGCAGTCCTGACATCGAGCAGCTCCCAAGCAGTGTAGTTTATAGTCCCATGCCTCCTTTCAGCTGCCTAGGGTGCTAAGACTATGCCACTTTCATATAGTCACATCATCAGATTTCCGGTGTATGGCTTCAAGTGACTGCCATTCACCTTTCCTGTGAAGGGTTCTCCATTTAACTGAACCAGCTATACCGTGCCTTCGTTGGTAATCTCCTTAATAATATATGGCCCTAACTAGTGAATCCTGAACTTTCTAGGGAATTTATCAAACTTACTATCATACAACAAAACCAAATCATTTACCTTGAATGTGCACAACTTGATGTTTCGATCATGCCATGCCTTTTCATGCTGCTTTTGGATCTTCTGGTGAAATCCTGCCAAACATCGGTCTTCTTCAAGCTCATCCAACTATGTGAGCCTCTCTTCCAGGGCTCCGTGATCCATCATACCTATGAGTGCTGCTATGTGCAGACTAGGCATGGTGTATTAGATAGGCATTATGGCTTCCATTCCATAGACAAGCCTAAAAGGTGTTTGTCCTGTCAGTTTCTTGCATGTCATCCGATAAGCCCATAACCCTGCAGGTATGCATAGGTCCCAATCACTTCGTTGAGCATTGCATACCTTGGTCAGCATGTTTTCAAGCACTTTTTTGAATGCCTCCACTATCCCATTAGCCTCTAGGTTATAAGGTGTGCTCTTTTGATGATACACCTGAAATTCCTCTGTTAGTGCGTTGATCGTCTCATTCAGAAAGTGTGTACCACGATCACTCATCAAGATCTTTTGATAGCCAAATCACATCTGTACATGTTCAAATAGAAAATTTACAGCAGTCGCGCCCTTGCAATCCTTCACTAGCTACACTTTTGCGCAACGAGTCAAATACTCCGTCGCAGTGATAATATACCTTGTGCATGTCTTTTCTTGAGGTTTAATGGGTCCTACAAAATCTATTGCCCACTTTTCGAAAGGTTGCAACATCATTTGTGGATTCAAAGGAATTTCATCCCTCTGCGATGGCCTTCCTGTTCGTTGAGATACATCACATGCCTTGCAATATGGTTCTGAATCCTGATGAAGGGTTGGCCACCACAACCTGATGCATAGAATCTTCTGCGTGGTTGTTCTTCTTGCATAATGTCTACCCGCAATGCCCCCATGAGCATCCAGAGGATGCTGCTTCGTTCAAACTCAGGTATATACCTTCGTAGTATTTCATCATTCCCCATCTTGAATAGATGCCCAGCAATGACAGAGAAATATATTGTGCGCACCACTAATTCCTTCTTTTTCTTGATAGAGTATCCTTCCGGCGCAGTTCCAGTTGTTAGAAAGTGTATTATATCCTCGAAATGTCCATCCGCAACATGCACAACAAAGAGCTATGTATCAGGTAATCCTTCCTCCAAACTAGTAGGTTCCTCCCCTGTCTCGATGTGTGACAGGTGATCTTCTCTAGCGTTCAATCGTCTAGGCTTCATAACAACTTCGAAATCGTACTCCTGGAACAATAACAGTGATCTAGAAATTTTTCCCCCAAACACAAGCTTATTGACCAGGTACTTTAGCACAGATTACATGTGCATCTGCATAGGTAGGGGCTTTTTTCCATAGGCCTACATCCACTTGGCCATACGCGCGTGCAGATCATCCTGCTCATCATACTTGTCTGTTAGTCGCATCTTAGGCTTCCCAAATCGTGCGTGCATCATTCTCCTACATTCACGCCAATCATCAAAGCTTCCTTTGTGCATACCCCACCATCTTACGGGTAGCACGCAGTACCCAATCCAAGGCTTGGAATTGTTGCTTTTTAGGCACCTTCCTTTCAAATGCATCCAAGAAGGTATCTACCTGATTTATACCATCATAAGTAGGCAAATTTCTTTCTTCTGTCAACACACAACACAACAACCAGGTCATCATGTTGCAATTCAATGTAGTTACCTTATGTAACTGATTCTACCATCATTCTACTTCTTCATCAGAATCTGAAGTGCAGGAACCCTCGTGGTCCCATGTAATTTTCCCATCCGTGGTGGGATTCACCCAGTCTTGGTCTCGTGTTGTTATATTGTAGATGTCGTCCAAATCATCATCACTCTCAGACTCGTGGACTAGTTCTGTATTTTGTGATCCTTTAGTAGGATCCAGGGGTATTATTATGTGTAGTGATTTCTTCTCAAAGATCATCTTCCGCTTCTTCAGATTAATTACCCCATTCATATCAGTGGCCCAGTCAATTTCCAGGAGCACGGGGTAGGGATTTTTGTCATCAACAATCTCTATTACTTCAAAATTTTCCAGTGTGCTCGCTCCCTCAATATCCATAGTCACTCCCTGCAGTCACCCCATGGGTATGATTTTCTGTTGATTCGCCATCCTCAACTAAATTAGAGACGATTGCAGCGCAGGTCACCCCATTTGCTCCCATTTCTATTTTGGTAAAACATTCGCATCTAATCCTAAATCCAGAATGACTTGATCCATCTCGTATTCTCCGATCTATGTAGTGAGTCTCATTTCGCGCCCTGTCCTTGTCTTATGCTTTCTAATCTTCTGGAATACACGCAGTTCTCCTGGTGCGGTCCCAGCACATCTATTAATGAGTTCCTATAACCCTTTCATAGCCTTACTGTCGTGTAGTAACTTCATATAGGTTTCCAGGAAAGTAGTGAGCATAGAGGGGTCCATTTCCGGCTCAGGCTTATCTTTCCTTCCTCAAGTGGAGGCCTCAACAAAGCTCTTCTTAGCTTCCATGAAGGTTTCCCAAACGTGTTCTAAATGAAACTCAACTTCTTTCATCGGGGCTTTGTGAACCCAAGTACTATCTTCCGGTTGTTTCCCCTTGTCATCTCCCATCATGATTCCACTACGAAGCACTATATTTACGTTCGAATCTTCCTTGCGTGGCTCAGACCTCATCATCTGCAGGTTCTGAGTCAGGGGAGGTGGTAGCGCTCCTTTGTCACATATCCTAGCTATCAGCGTAGGAAAATCTTTTGTCTCATGATCAAACAATGTGAAATACTTGCATGACAGGCATGTTGGATTAGTGCAATCGCAGACATAGTGTCCTGGCCCTCCACAATTGTAGCAAATCAATTGTCCACGACCTCTACCAGGTCCTCCTCTACCTCGGCCTCGTCCACACCATTGAAATCCTATCTGCACCATCCCTGCATTCTATTCAAGGGGTCGTCTTTCGGCCTAGACTCTGTAGGCGGGCATTATATACATCATCAATTCATAGCTCCTTCAAGTACGCTCATCATGTCTCACCAATCTACAGAAGTTACAGAACAATTGTTGCGGAGTTTGCGTGTACTTCTGTAACAAGTGGCAGTTATCCGTGGCATGTTTTCCGGCTACTTGACAGATAGCACACCACAAAGAAGGCACCACGCTACGTCTTGCTTGAGCTTCTGGCCTTAAAGGCATCAGTCCTCCTCTTGCAAGGGAATTTGTAAATACCGGGTAGTGATCCTTGTCATGACCCTGACTCTTGCATTCAAGCAACATACTTCCTCGCGCACATTTGGTCGAACCATCCTGTCCTGCTTCAAGCTTTACATCTCAAGGCATAGATTCTTCAGCTGCGTGTGGATCTGCTGAACTCATAGGTCCTGCATCAGAGTCTCGTGTAGTCTCATGGAAATCGCTAGGGTCTCTGCCTGAGTTGCTATCTTCTGCTGCGACAGCGCACTCCTTAAGTGTGGTAGTAGCGAAGCTACAAATCACTCGTAATGTTTTCCATCTGTCATATTCATGTTGGCTTCGTGGATCGTACATTTCAGCCTATGATCTAGTTCCCAAGGTATCTCTCCTGGTAGCATCTTGATCTCCTTGAATCCAACAATCGACTGCACTTTAGATTTATGCCTGCTAAATTCCCTATTTAGTACTACTTGGATGTCTGCTACTCTAGCATTCGGGTTATCATTGGAGTATTTAATGTACTAGGTTAGCACACGATCTTGCAGAGCACTAACCAGTGTCTCTTTCTTTATATGGTCATCTATAACACCTTGAGCTTCCCATACAGCCCTTACAATCAACCAGAATTGGTCTGGGTCCTCATTTTCCAAGCCTTTAAACAAAGGAAACTTCACTATGTTTTCCATACTAAATCACGGTGGTGGTGGAGGTGGTACAGGTGAAGTTGGAGGTGATGGCGGTGAAGCCAGTAGTGGTGTGGGTGGAGGTGGTATTCATGGAAATCCTTGTCTTATCAGAGGAATAGCACTTCATGGAGAGACCTTCGTGATCCCTTCCTCATCCCCTCCTGGAGGTGAAATCAAGGGGCTATGCTCTGGACCCTTATTTCCTTCGTTTCTATAAATTCTTTTGCTTTGCGTAGACTCGAACATCAATGTAACTGCATAACCTGGTTTTCGCACAATAACATTTTAATCCAAGTATTCAAATATTTTATGTACTTACCTTGTGGTCCTTTGAAAAATCGTCTCTCTGCCTCGCTATAGCTAACTAACATGTCAACCGCGAACTTAGTAACAAATCGTCGTATAATGCAATCGAGCCAATGATCGACGATGTGTGCAATCATATCCTCTTATGCTTCCAACTTTCGCACTACTCTGGGCTCCACAAAATAAGACTGTCGAGTTTCCACCTTCCTTGGCTATCTACTAGCTTCATGATCCACTCATATAGCTCAGTAGGGAAAGAGGCGAAAAATATTTCGTGGATCTTTGTATACAGGTAGCTATCTAGCCACTGCTCTTTTGACAGTCACGGGTTTTTGTTTTCCTCCGCTGCGAACTCATGAATTCTTCTATCCAACTAGCCTTTGATTTATTTCTTAGTTGGATTCCAGTGATACGATATCACACATCTCTTATGCAGATTCCGGTCTCGACACGGAACCATTTGTTGGCTTAAGGGGGCCTAACCCAGGTTCAACATTAGTTAGCCAAATAAATCCCTACACTACTAGCCCTTTCGGCATCATCCCACACAGTGTGGACTGAAGTCTCACCCGAAGCAGTATGGGGGATGCTGGAACCAAGTTTTTGCACCCTTTAGATGGTTGTGATGTCAGTTTATTCCAACTATTCCTGCCTTCGTGCGGGTTTCTTATCCCTCTTCTCTACCCTTCAGTAACTTCGCAAACTGTTACAATCGGCTTTCGCGCAGCCCTAACCAGGGGTTGAAGTCCTCTCATGCTGCTAGGGCAGAAAACTACACTATTTCCCAACTAGGCTAAGTATCTTACTTATCTTATTAACAAATCTTAGTTAGCTTCGTGAAAACAGATGTTGTTACTTGCGTTCAATTAACCAATACAGTTATACACATTCACGCATCATATAAGCATTAGAAGTGAAATTAATACCCAATATAACATATGCATAAATAGGAAATAAAGACACAGAAATGATAGAATACTTCTCTTTATTAATACTTCCAGATAATTACAGACTCGACTCGCCCTGCGCACTCAGCTGCAGGGGTTTGCGCACTCAATTGCGGACTTCTAGGCCTTTGTACACTCAGCTGCAGAGCCTCTACCTATGCTATGACCCAAAACTTATACTTACACTTCAGAGCTATCTCTCATACATCATTGATCTTAATCCATCAATATGCTTCTAACTACTTAGAGCTTAGCTCTATTTATATAATCCGATCATCCGCGGACCATGGGTAGATCTTCTACAACCGAAATTACATTATCAAAATAAGGGCGGACAACCCTATGACTCTTTAACATCTACGCACTCCGTGCCCACAAAATGTGGAGTATTTACATTTGTGTTACAAACTTGGACCAAAATATGGGCTCTAAGCCTCAAAACTACCCTTGGGGGATCCCACGCCCAACAAAATGTATCTAGTTTCAAGATTAGCATCATTGGAAATGATGTTGTGAGTGTTTATTACAACCATGGAACTTATCTTCTCTGCGCTGATGTACAGGGATTGTTTTTCTTCTTTGAAAAATACTTTCCTCACCTCTTGAGCTCTAACATCCTCATGTGTCATCTAATATGCAAGGGCCATCGGCTACAAGTCTCCCAATTTTGCATTGGGATCCCAAAAATTCATAGCAGTTAAGGTGAGGTTGTACAGCTAGAATTCAGTTAATTTGGATTTGTCTTCAATGCTACTCCTGTCACACAACTCAATAAACTATTGGTAGTCCTAGAATGGAATGGACCCATGTTGTGCTAATGTCTTGATTTGGACCTTCATCCATTGGTCTTCGAGGAAAAGTGCATATGATTTGGATGACAATCTACATTGTAGTGCGTCCATGGAAAGGGTTGTCATTTTGGCCAATTGGGTTTCCTTCTCTTGCAACTTCTTCCTCAACCATGTATTTTCTACTTGCAGCTACGTTCTCATTGTGTACTCTATATCCCTCAACTCACTCAACTCCTTGCCCATTTCTAGGAGATTTTCTTCCACAAGGCCTACATCCTCCACCTTCTTGGATTTGGAATTTTGCATCCATATATGTGTCCTTCATCTTTCTGCTTCAAGTTCAAAGAAGAGAGGGACTGCAAATTTCTATGGGATGACTCTGCCTTCTTCAATGAAGTTGTAATAAGAGCTCAAATTGGGTTGTGGAATAGGCTCCTTGTTGGGAGCGGGATCCCCCAAGGGCAGTTTTGGGGCTAAAATCCCATGTTTAAGTCAATTTTTGTAATATTATTGTAAGGACTCCACATTTTGTGGTTGCAGAGTGCGAAGCTATTATGTGTCATAAAGGGTAGTTCACCCTTAGCTTTGTAAAGTAAAGTTGGTTGTAAGAGATCTACCCATGGTCCATGGACAATGGGATTGTATAAAAAGAGCTAAGCTCTAAGTAGTTGAAGAGACAATGATGGATGATGTAATAAGATAATAGCTTTAGAGAAAGAAGTCTAAGTCTTGGGTTGTAGTGTAGGTAGAGGCTCTGCAACTGAGTGTGCAAAGGCCTAGGGTAGAATTCCACAGTTGAGTGCGTGGACCCTTGTAGCTGTGTGCGTAGGGTGGACAGAGTTTGTAACCACTTGGAAGTTATTAATAAAGAGAGATATTCTGCAATTTTTGTGTCTTTGTTCTGTTGATGCATCGTGATATGTTATGTATGAATTTTCTTTATTATGCTTATATGGTGCGCGAATGAATTCAATTACATTGAATAACTAAATGAATATACGAATATCTGTTTACGCAGGGATAACTATAATTTTTTGATAAGATAAGCAAGGAATTTAGATTAATTGGGGAATTTGTACGACATGCTACCATAGCAGTGTGAAACTACCTGAGCAGTAATCTTAGGTTGCACGAAGGACAATCGTATCCTTTTGCAGAGGTATTGAAGAACGAAACATAGGGTTTGTCTTGCAAGCCCTAGAGTGAAGAAACCTGCACAAAGGAAGGGATAGAGGGAATTAAACAACATCACGACCATCTCAGGGTGTGGAAACTTGGTTCCAGCATCCCCCCATACTGCTTCAGGTGATACTTCAGTTTGTTCTCCACGGGCTAATGCCGAAAGGGCCAGTAATGTAGGGATTTCTTTGGATAATTAATGCTAAACCTGGGTCAGGCCCCCTCAATCCAACAAATGGTTCCGTTGCCGGGACTGGAATGTGCATAAGAGATGTGTGATGTCGTATCATTGGAATCCAACTAAGAAGAAGATTGGAGACTGGTTGGATAGAAAGATCCACAAACTCGTAGTGTAAGAGAATAGAAATCTGTGAGTGATAAAGGAACAATGGTTGGATAGATACTTGTATACAGAGATCCACGTGATCTTTTTGAGCTCCTTCCCTATTGATCTATATGAGTAGATTGCGAAGCTGGCAAATAGCTAAGGAAGGTGGAAACTTGACGGTCCTATTGTGTGGACCCCGAAACTAGTGCAAAGGTTGGAAGCATCGGAGGATAATATCACTCGCACTATTGATCATTGGCTTGATCATGTCATAGGAGGATTGTGACTGAATTCGCGGTCGACACCTCAGTCAGCTATAGCAAGGTGGAGCGATACTTTTTCAAAGGACGCGAGGTAAGTAAGTAAAATCTTTCAATACTTGGATTAAAATGTTGTTGTGTGAAAACTGGGTTATGCAGCTACCTTGATGTTTGGAACTATGTGAAGCGGAAAAACTTATAGGAACGAAGGGAAAAAGGGTCCGGAGAATAGCCATTTTATTTCACCTTCGTGAAGTGATGAAGAAGGAATAGTGAAGGTTTCTTCACGAAGTGCTATTTAGTTAATAGGACAAGGATTCCCACGAATACTGCCTCCACCCACACCACCTCCAACTTCACCACCCTCACCTCCAACATCGCCTGTACCACCTCCACCTCCACCGCAATTCAATATGGAAAATACAGTGAAGTTGCCTTTGTTGAAAGGCTTGGGAAATGAGGACCAGACCAATTCTGGTTCGTTGTGATGGCTGTATGGGAAGCTCAAGGTGTTACAAATGACCATATAAAGAAGGTGACACTGATTAGTGCCCTACAAGATCACATGCTAACCTGGTATATTAAGTACTCTAACGATAACCCAAATGTTGGAGTAGCAGACATCCAGACAACACTAAATAGGGAATTTAGTAGGCCTAAATCTGAGATTGTGGGATTCAAAGAGAGCACGATGCAACCAGGCGAGACACCTTGGTAACTAGATTAGACGGTAAAATGTACAATCTTCAAAGCCAATGTGAATTTGACAGATGGACAACATCGCAATTGGTTTGTGGCCTCGCTACTTCCACACTTAAGGAGTGCGCTATCGCAACAGAAGATAACAACTGAGGAAGAGGCCTTGGAGATTGCCATAAGACTACATGAAACTCTGATGCAAGATCCTAATCTAGGAGTTCAGTATATCCATGTGCAGCTTAAGAATCTATTCCTTGAGATGCAAAGTTTGAAGCAGGAAAGGACAGTTCAACCAGAGGTACGCGAGGAGGTATGGTGCTTGAAATGCAAGATTCAGAGTCATGACAAAGACCATTCCCCAGTCTTTGATAACTACATTGTAGGAGGAGGACTGAAGCCTTTAAGGCCAGAAGCTCAAGCAGGACCTAACGCGGGCCCTGCATTATGGTGTGCTATCTGTCAGGTAGCCGGAAAACATGCCATAGATAACTGTCACTTGCTACAGAAGTATGTACAAGTACCGCAACAAATGTTCTGAAACTTTTGTAGGTCGGTAGGACATGATGAGCATACTTGTAGGAGCTATGAATTGATGATGGATAGAACTCCTGCCTATCAGGTTCAAGCCGAAATGCGGCCCCTTGACCAGAATGTAGGGATGGCACAGACAGGATTTCATGGGTGAGGACAAGGTTGAGGCAGAGGAGGACCAGGCAGAGGTCGAGGAAAATTGATTTGCTACAATTGCAGAGGACCAGGACACTATGCCCATGATTGCACTAATCCAACGCGTCCATCGTGCAAGTATTTCACGCTATTTGATCATGAAGCAAAAGATTGTCCTATGCTAATAGCTAGGATACGTGACAAAGGGGCACTACCACCTCCGCTGATTCATAACTTGCAGATGGTGAGGTATGAGCCGCACGAAGAAGATCCAAACGTAAATATAGTGCTCAAAAGTGGAATCGTGATAGGATATGACAAGGGGAAACAATGAGAAGATAGTACATGGGTTCGCAAAACCCCAGAAAAAGAGGTTGAGTTCAATTTGGAGTGCGCACGTGAAACCTTCATGGAAGCTAAGAAGATCTTCGCTGAGGCCTCCACCTAAGAAAGCAAGGATAATCCTGAGCAGGAGATGGAACCCTCTATGCTCATAACTTTCTTGGAAACCTATATGAAGTTGTTTCGCAATAGTAAGGGTGTGAAAGGATTACAGGAACTCATCAATAGATGTGCTGGAACCATGTCAGGTGAACCGCGCATAGTACAAAAGATTGGCAAGCATAAAATAAGGACGGGACGAGAGATGAGACTGACCGCACAGATAGGAGATTATAAAATGGATCAGGTCATTTTAGACCTCGGGTCAGATGCGAATGTCCTACAAAAACATAATTGGGAACAGATGGGGAGACCTGCACTGCAATCGTCTCCAATTCAGTTAAAAATGGTGGATCAGCAGAAGATCATCCCCATCAGGCGGCTGCAGGGGGTGACCATGGATATTGAGGGAGCGAGCGCACTGGCTGACTTTGAAGTAATAGAGATAGTAGATGATAGAAATCCCTATCCTACACTCCTGGGAATTGACTGGGCTACTGATATGAACGGGGTAATGAATCTGAAGAAGCGAAATACGATCTTTGAGAAGAAATCGTTGCGTGTAATAGTACCCCTCAATCCTATGGAAGGATTGCGCTATACTAAACCTATCCATGATTATGAGAGTGATGACGACCTGGAATGTATCTATAAGATAACACCACGAGACCAATATTGGGTGAATCCCACTGCGAATGGACGGATTACATGGGATCGTGAGAGTTCTTGCACTTCAAACTCCAACGAAGAAATAGAATGTTGGCAGAATCAGTTACATGAAGTAACTACGTTGAATTGCAACATGACGACCCGATCACTATGCTGTGTGTCATCAGAGGTAAGAAATCTTCCCACTTATGATGGTCTCAATGAGGTAGATATCTTTTTGGATGCATTTGAAAGGGAGGTACCAGAAAAACAACGCTTCCAGGCCTTGGACTGGGCACTACGTGCTATGCTCGCAAGATGGTGGGGTATGTACAAGGGAAGCTTTGATGATTGGCATGAATGTAGGAGGATGATCAGAACATGATTTGGGAAGCCTAAGATGTGACTGACAGAAAAGTATGATGGGCAGAATGATCCACGCGCATCTAGCCAAATGGACATAGGTTTATGGAGAAAAGCCCCAACCTGTGTGGGTGCACCTATTCTATCATACCCTGGATGTTATCCCAATGAATTGGTATATAGAAATAGAGCTCCGCCATGGCACAGGCGAATGGGATATCCTACGCAAAGGATTCATGATGACATTCAGTTTTGAGGATTTGATAGTATTGGTGAAGCGCTACAAGAGGTGAAAGCAACCATCTTTAAGATACTGCAGGATCCTTTAGACCTGATTCAGCCTGAATGGGCTAATTAGCTAATTCATACACTCGAATGTTATAATATAACTGTTGAAGAAGAGGATGAGGATCATAGAATATTAACATTCTAGAAACAGAAGGCTACCGCGAGGTTCATGGATTGCAAATTGAGAACCCTGATATAACCGTGGCTTTGAGAACGAAACAAGTGAACATTGGTACCAAGGCAGAACCCAAATTCATGAAGATTGGAGACTACTGGGACGATGCGATGGTGGATAAGGTTGTTGAAATGCTCCGTGAATACCAGGACTTATTCCCTACCAAGTTTACAGATCTAAAAGGAATAATTTGGGACCTAGGAATGATGAAGATCACATTAAAGCCTGACGTGAAGCTTGTTAAGGAAAGGCCTTACTGTCTCAATCCAAAATATAAGGATAAGGTGCACTTAGAGCTAGACGAGATGCTCACAGCATGCATCATTGAGCCTATGGAAGAATCAGAAGGGTAAGCCTAATCGTGGCACAAGAGAAGAAGCAGAAGGATGAGATAAGGATATGCGTGGATCTCAGAAAACTAAATGACGCTTGTGTGCATGATCCTTTCCCAACTCCATTCACGGATGAAGTGTTGGAAAATGTAGGTAGCTAGGAAGCATATTTCCTTCAATGATGGGTTCTCTAGGTACCACCAAATCAAAATCGCGCCAGAGGATGGGAGAAAGACCACCTACATGACTGAGTGGGGTTGTTTTCAATACACTTTAATGCCATTTGGATTGAAGAATGCACCTACAATATTTTTGCACGTGGTGGTTGCGACATTCAAGGAGTTTATTCGTAAGTTTCTGGAGGTATATTTTGATGACTAGACTGTATTTGGGCTGGTTAAGTGCCACGTAGCAAGCTTGCGCCTAATGTTGGATACCTGTCAAAGATACCAGATCGCTCTCAATCTCAAGAAGTGTCTGTTTTTTGTTCCTTTTGGTAACCTATTGGGGCATGTCATTTGCAGACAAGCACTGATGGTAGACCCTGCGAAGATCATGGTGATAATGAACTTGGAAGTGCCGAGGAGTGTGAAACAGCTGCGTGCTACTCTGGGACATATGGGATATTACAGAAAATTTATCAAAAGCAATGCCCAAATCACCGCACCTATGGAAAAATTGTTAAAGAAGGATGCCACGTTCTGCTAGAACGATGACTCTACGAAGAGCTTGGATGTATTGAAAGAAAATATGGTTACCGTGCCGATTCTAGTCTTCCCAGACTGGAAGAAAGAATTTCATGTACATGTTGATGTGTCATGTATAGCGCTGGGGGAAATACTAACACAGGCTGGAAGAGAAGTCTTGGACCATCCTATTGCATTCACAAGCCATAGGTTATCCAAAGCACAGAAGAACTATTCCACCACTAAGCGCGAAGGGCTAGCTATGTTGTATGCGCTCTAGAAGTATCGACACTACTTGCTAGGAGGCCATTTTAAGATGTATATGGATCACTCTGTGCTGAAGTACTTGGTCAATAAGCTTGTGTTGGGGGGTAGAATATGAAGATGGCTCTTATTGTTCCAGGAGTACAATTTTGAAGTTTTCATGAAGCCTGGATGATTGAACGTGGGACCCGATCATCTGTCACACATCGAAATAGGGGAGGAACCAACTAACTTGGAAGAAGGATTGCCTGACGCATAGTTATTTGTTGTGCATGTCATGGATGGTCATTTTGAGGATATAATACACTTCCTAACAACAGGAACTACACCTGAAGGATACTCTGTCCAACAAAAGAGGGAATTAGTGGTGCGTGCGGTAGATTTTTTTGTCATTGCTGGGCATCTGTACAAAATGGGTACTGATGAGATATTGTGATGATATGCACCTGAGTTCAAGAGAAGCAGCATCCTCACGGATGCTTATGGGGGAGTCACTGGAGGACATTATGCAGGGAGAGCAACTGCGCAGAAGATTCTACGCGCAGGGTTGTGGTGGCCAACCCTTCATTAGGATTCAAAAGCATATTGCAAGGCATGTGATGTATGTCAAAGAACAGGCAGGCCCTCGTGGAGGGATGAAATGCCTTTGAATCCACAAATGACGTTGCAACACTTCGAGAAGTGGGCGATTGATTTTGTAGGATCCATTCAGCCACAAGGAAAGATAGGAGCAAGATACATTATCACTGTGACGAAGTATTTGACTCGATGGGTAGAAGCGCATCCAATGAAGGATTGCATGGGCGCGACTGTTGCAAAGTTTCTATTTGAGCATGTACTAATGCAATTTGGATGCCCAGAGATCTTGATGAGTCATCGTGGTATGCACTTCCTGAATGAGATGATCAGAGCACTGATGGAAGAATTTCAGGTATATCACCAGAAGAGCACACCTTATCACCCACAGGCTAACGAGACAGTGGAGGCATTCAACAAAGTGCTTGAAAACTGCTAACCAAGGTTTGCAATGCTCAATGAAGTCATTGGGACCTACACATACCTGCAGTATTGTGGGCTTATCGAACGACATGCAACAAGTTGACTAGAAAAATCCCTTTTAGGATTGTCTATGGTGTGGAAGCAGTAATACATATTGAATACATCATACCTAGTTTGGGCATAGGAGTGCTCACAGGTATGACAGATCGCAAAGCCCTGGAAGAGAGGCTCGTGTAGCTGGATGAGCTTGAAGAAGAAATATTTTTGGTCATATTTCACTAGAAGGTCCAAAAGCAGCGCGAGAAGGCATGGCATGATCGACACATCAAGTTGTGTACATTTAAGGTAAATGACCTAGTTTTGTTATATGATAGTAAGTTTGATAAATTTCCAGGGAAATTCAGGATGCACTGGCTAGGGCCTTATGTTATTAAGGAAATTACTGACGGAGGAGCGATACAACTGGTCAAGTTAAATGGAGAACCCTTCCCAGGAAAGGTGAATGGAAATCACTTGAAGCCATACATCGGCAGTCTGACCATGTGACTAAATGAAAGTAGCACAGTCTTAGTGCTCTAAGCAGCTGAAAGGAGGCACAGAACTATAAACTACACTTCCCGGGTTGGAGAGCTGTGCGATTGGAAGATGGTGCAGAGTGAGGACGTGTCACTGGGTCCACAACAGCACTGAGGGAGCTGCGCTACCCATGGAGAAATCGCGCAGGTCGGCTAGAAAGTGACCGTTAAAGTCACTATTCATGAAAAAGTGGCAGAAGTGAGGCCAAATGGAGTGGGGGGCCAGCATTTAAGATGAAATTTATGGCTTATATCCATGAAAATTTGCTGCCAATCTAGCATTAATGAACCGGTTTCAAGGGGAACGGTCAGATTTGAATTCAAATTTCCCTATAAATTACAAGTGGCTGCCCAACGAAAAACACTTGGCATTTTGAGTATTCAACAGTTGAGCTCTTAAGCACCTATGAAACATGAGCAATAAGAGCTTCTGATAGTTTTTGGGGTATTTGCGACTTTTCGGCAGACACACAGGAACTCTTGGGGAAGATCATGTCTGCGCCCCCAGAAGTTATCAGTATATAGCAAGTAGTAGAGGAGCCAGCACAGGGAATGGAGAGAGAGGCCAAAGTAGCTGCCCCGGAAGTAGCCAAAGTATTGGTGGAGGTACCTGAATCCCCAAGAATGCTGAGACCGAAGCCAACCCCAACCAAGGAGATCGTGAAAGATAAGAATGGCAAGCAGCCTACCATACCGGTGCGCGTGTCACCAAGGCGAAACCCACCAAATTCCACCAACCAGGAGAAAGGCAAGGCTATAAACCTAGAAGCGGAAGAGGAGGATATTGAAGACATCCCCATGGATGATGAGGATGTGGGAGTGGAAATAGAGGAGGTTGAAGCCCACGATGTAGACCATATTACATGGTTGTCGAAGTATGTCCCTCTGCGTAGTCAGACGAAAAATTGAAGGCAAGCTTGCGACTCTGCAAGAGACACAACAATAGGTTCAGGTTGTCAGCGCAGGGGTAGTAACCGAGAAGACAATGGAAGATGCGAAGCAGGTAGCAACTTAGTGCACAACCGAAGTTGTGGTCATCAGGGTCGAGCTGGATGGGCTTCGTGCAAACATTTCCGTGCCTACCGAGTGACTCAAGGGTGAGTCACAATGTTTGTGTTGGGGGACTGTTGGGAGTGGGATCCCCCAAGGGAAGTTTTGGGGCTAAAAGCCTAGGTTTAAGTCAATTTTTGTAATATTATTGTAAAGAATCCACAATTTTTGGTCATGGAGCGCGAAGGTGTTATGTGTCGTAAAGGGTAGTCTGCCCTTAGTTTTGTAAAGTAAAGTCGACTGTAAGAGAACTAGCCATGGTCCACGGACCATGGGATTGTATAAAAAGACTTAAGCTCTAAGTAGTTGGAGGAGATAGACAATGATGGACGATGTAATAGAATCATAGCTTTAGAGCAAGAAGTCTAAGTCTTGGGTTGTAGCATAGGTAAAGGCTCTGCAATTGAGTGCACAGAGGCCTAGGGTATAAGTCTGCAGCTGAGTGCGCGTACCCCTGCAGCTGTGTGCACAGGGCGGAGAGAGTTTGTAACCACTTGGAAGATTTTAAATTAAGAGAGATATTCTGCAATTTCTGTGTCTTTGTTCTGTTGATGCATCGTGATATGTTATGTATGAATTTTCTTTATTATTCTTATATGGTGCACAAATGAATGCAATTACATTGAATAACTGAACGCATATACGAATATTTGTTTACGCGGGGATAACTATAATTGTTTGATAAGATAAGCAAGGAACTTACATTAATTGGGGAATTTGTATGGTATGCTGCCATATCAGCGCGAAAGTACCTGAGCAATAGGCTCAGGCTGCGCAAAGGACGATTTTATCCTTTTGCGGAGGTATTGAGGAACGAAATGCAGGATTTGTCTTGCAAGCCCTAGAGCAAAGAAACCTGCATGAAGGTAGGGATAGAGGGAATTAAATGACATCATGACCATCTCAGGGTGCGGAAACTTCATTCTAGCATCCCCCCATACTGCTTCGGGTGAGACTTTGGTCCGCGCTCTGTAGGTTGATGTCAAAATGGCCAGTAGTGTAGGGATTTGTTTAGATAATTAACGATGGCGTGAAGCAAGGATGTGTCACTAGGTCCATGGTAACATGGAGGGAGTTGCATTACCTAGGGAGAAATCATGCAGGTTGGATGGAAAGTGACCGCTAAAGTCACTATTCATGAAAAGACGACAGAAGTGAGGCCAAATAAAGCGGGCGACTGACATTTAAGACGAAATTTATGGCTTAGATCCTCGAAAATATGCCGCCAATCTAGCATTAATGAACTGATTTTGGGGGGAACGATTGGATTTGAATTCAAAATGCCCTATAAATTACAAGTGGTTGTCTAGCAAAAAACACTTGGGATTTTGAGAATTGAGTTGTTGCACTCTTAGGTGCACATGAACTGTGAATTATTTCAATATCTAGTAGCGAGTCTGATGTTTGAACAATTATAAAAGGAGACACAAGTAATAGTGAATAGTGTCATGCCGACATGTGCAGGAGCTATGGACACCGAAGGAGTGGCCACCGAGGAGAATGTGAAAGATATTGATAGGCCAAAGTAGCTGCCCCAGAAGTAGCCGAAGTATTGGCAGAGGTCCCTAAATCCCTGAGAATGTCATGACCGAAGCCAACCCCAACCAAGGAGACCATGAAAGACAAAAAGGGAAAGCAACTTGCCATAATGGTGCACGCATCGCCAAGATGAAACCCACCAAAGCCCACTGACCAGGAGAAAGGCAAGGCTATAAACCTAGAAGCGGAAGAGGAGGATATTGAAGACATCCCCATGGATAATGAGGATGTGGGAGTGGAAATAGAGGAGGTTGAAGCCCAGGGTGTAGACCCTATGAAACAGTTGTCAGAGTATGTCCCTCCACGCAAGCCTAAGTCTAAGGTCCCAAAGGACATTGATGAGAGTAAGACTCCCTTGCAAACCCCTCTACTACCAGATGAAATTACTTTCGATGGTCCACGCTTGGCCCGAGTGTCGATACTGAAGCTTGAAGATTGGGACATGGCGGGCCATGAGAAGTTCCCGCACCTGGCAATCGAATAGCTGATGCGCCGCATCATAGACACAAATATGAGAATGACCACCTTGGAGCCGCGAAGGTGGCTCAAGGGGGTAGAGAAGGCAGGATTGCTAAACCTTCTCTAGGTGCCACACTATAACCACACCCCAATGATAGTTTTGGTCATCAAGCAGCTGCTATGCTTGGTGCATGATGGGTGTCTTTGGCTGGAGGAACCGATACCCATCACAGATATGTTAATCCACCGAATAACGCACCTACCATATATAGGCAGAAATCCAGCTATGATCTTTGGTGGCAAGGGTGGAAAATAGGTGCTTATAGAATCAATGAAGGAGAAATTCAAGCTGGTGAAGAAGCCGCACGAGTACGCTATCTCCAGCATCTACGACCTCGCTGTGAAGGTGGCAACATAGATTTTTGCTGGGAAGGTGATGCGGAAGTGCCACGTTGATGAGGTATCGGTGCCTGTTTTCGTGCTCAGACAATAATGCATGGAAGGAGTCCATTTTAACTAGTTAGACTACCTTTGCGGAGACTTCCTAGTGAATTGCCATGAAGCACAAGAGCAAAGCAATAAATTCCACTATGTGTGGCTCTTGCTATCGATTGTGCTCGTAGTGTCAGAGTTACCAGAGGAAAGCCAATTCCCCTTAGTCACACCATACGAAGCAGTGAAGTACGCTTCATTGTGGGCAACCAAGGACGTGGAGCACGTTCGAGATAGCAAGATCTTATGAATCTTGAAGGAAATGAATATCAGGATGGCTATCAATCGCAAGCCATGATTGTCACCCACGATATATGATAACCTGCAGAGCTATGCCGAGTTTAAGGCTCATTTCCATTAGATTTCGATTAGTGCGTGGAAGGACCCTACGCAAAAATGGTACCATTTATCGTACCTAGCCATAAATGATGCCATTGATGCAGTGTTGGAGAAATGGCCGGTGGAGTGGCACACCTCAATGGACTTTGCGGTGGGTGGAAGCAATTTCGCTGCACAAAAGAAGAAGGAAGAGGCGAAGCTGAAGATGGTGCAGCTAGTCGAAAAGAGGAAAAAGGAGGCCGCTGAGAAGGCCCAGGTGGAACCGGTAGGAAAGGAGGTAGGAAAACAAAGAGGTGGCATAGAGGGAGGCTCTGACAAAGGCACGTGGTCATATTCACCTAAAACTGAAAAGGAGCACACATTGCAGCATGATGCAGACCCTTAAGAGATGTTCATCCACCTTAAGCACCTGAGAAAGTTGGAGAAGGCAGTGTCTAGAAAGAAATCCAAGGCAACCAAGATCTCGCTGGACCCTATCACACTAATGGAGGGTGACTTATATGACATCAGTGACATAGTTCGAGATGTCAACCCGAAGGCCCTGTAGCAATTCGAAAAGCAACAACAGATCATCCTAGGGGCCATCCAAATAGGACTGTAGGAGTTGCGGTCCCATGCGTTGCAAGTTGGTACAGTCTCTACCAGCTTGGCTAGTGACACATCAGAGGCTGTCGATATGTTGTGCACAAAGGCTTCCAGTAAGCTAGTGTTTCTAGATGGAGCACTGACAATAGAAAATGAGGCTAATAGGCCGGCTATCAGCACTTTGAAGGGAGTGGGACTGAACCTGGTAGCGCTTCCACACAAAGCACTCCACCTCTTGTAGGATGGAGTAATTTCAGAGTTGAGGGCCCATGAGCATTGCACCCTCCAGATGATCAGTGAACATAAGATAAACAATGAGAAGATGGCCCTGTAGAGGATTTTTACCATCATATTTGAGGTCAAGGTGACTAGCCAGAGAAATAAGATCATATAGGTCATAGAGGAGGCTTGCAGAATGGTCCCGGAATCGGCCATTCTAGAGGAGCAGCTAGTCGAGGTACGCATCAGTAAATTGGTCACAGAGGTGTGCGACACTTAGGTAGAGATGGTGTGGATTTAGTTGGAGCTAAACCTGTATATTATAGAGCTCTAGTTGAGGGATCAACCTTCAACACCGCCAGAGGTAAAGGAACAGTGGGCGGCCACTATCATAGAACCAGTTGCAGAAGTGGAGAGTGCAGTAGCAGACTGGACACAGTTGTTTAAAAAATCATTTGAGGCTCTGATCAGCTTGTAGGAGGACCCAAACATCCAGTGGCTAGAGACGGAATTACACAAAATGCAACAGTGCTATGATGAAGTTAAGGGCACAACATGAGCCATCACGCTGACACAGAGGTTAGCCAAGTTGTAGGAAGCCAAGTAACTAAATGAATAGGTGGACGCAACGCTGCATAAGGAAGCAGTGCTGAAGGCATGACTAAAGCCCCAGCTAGAGGAAGCTTATGAAGTCATAGGAAACATTGAAGGCAAGCTTGTGACTCTCCAAGTGACACAACAACAGTTTCAGGCTGACATTGTAGGGGCAATAACGGAGAAGAAATTGGAAGATGTGAAGCAGGTAGTAGCTTAGTGCACAACCGAAGTTGTGGTCATCAGGGTCAAGCTAGACAGGCTTCACGCAAAGATATCCATGCTTACCAAGTGACTCAAGGGTGAGTCATGATGTTTGTGTTGGGGGCATGTTGGGCATGGGATCCCCTACACAACAGTTTTGGGGGCTTAAAGCCTGAATTTTGGGGAAAATTGTATTGTAAAGACTCCGTGAAGTGTGTGGAGCGCGAATTGAATGGTCAAGTCAAAGGGTTGTCCGCCTGTAGTATGTAAGGTAGTATATTGTAATGTTGACCTACCCATGGTGTGCAGACCATGGGATTGTATAAAGAGAGCGAGGGTCTAAAGATGTAAGGTAAGTTTTTTGGGAAACAAAAGAAAGTCTTTATCGATGAAGGAATAAATCTGAGTCTATAAGTTCGAGTCTTGGGTCATGGTAGTAGATAGGAGGCTCTGTAGCTGAGTGCAAAAAGGCCTAAAGTTCGTAGCTGAGTGCGTGGACCCCTACAGCTGAGTGCACAGGGTGGAGTCAAGTCTGTACTGCATCAAACTTTGAAGGCATCATTAATAAATATCAGTTGGTTTGACATATTGTGCATCTGGTTCATAGATCTGTATTTGAATGTTATGTGTTGATGATATATGTTTATTTATCTGCGCACACTTATATGTATGCTTATGAATGAGAATATTCTTAGTAATTAACGAACAAACCCAAATTAAGGAATATTTGGGTAATTAACAGTGGTTGCACTACGGCAGGAGCCGCACGAAGGTAGTCCCACAGAATGCCAGAAGTTTGCTGGTACGTGTAATCTAGTAAGCATGAAGGTTGAATCAGGTACCGATCTCCCACATCAAGACATCCCTAGGGTGCGGAAACCTGGTTCCAACACCCTCCCATACTACTTCGGGTGAGACCTCAGTCCATGCTCCATGGACTGTGGCTGAAAGGGCCTATAGTACCGAGATTTGCTTGGCTAAACTCATTGTTGAACCTAGGTCAGGCCCCACTTAGCCAACAAATGGTTCCATTACTGGGACTAGGATCTGCCTAAGGGATGTCTGATGCCGTGCCACTGGAACCCAACAAAGAAAGAAATTGAAGAGTGGTTGGACAAGAAGATTCACGAGTTCACGACACATGAAAATAGAACTCCGCAAGTATCTGAGAAAAGGTGGCTAGATCGGTACGTATTTATGGAAATCCATGAGATTTTCTTTGCATCCTTTCCTTCTGAGTTGTATGAGTGGATCGCGAGATTAGCCGACAACCAGGGAAGGTGTAAGCTCAACCAAACCATAGTGTGGACTCCAGAATTAGTGCGCAAACTAGAGGCATTAGAAGACAAGATCGCGTGAGTTGTGGACCACTCGCTCGACTAGATAATAGAAGGATTCAATATTGAGTTCGCGGTAGACACGACCATTAGCTACAACAAAGTAGAATGACGTTTTCTCAAAGGACTGCGAGGTAAGTACATCATATCTTTGAATACCTGGATTAAGATGGTTTTATGTGAAAAGCAGGTTATGCAAATACATTAATGTTTGGAATGACATGGAGTGGAAATATCTACAAAGGTAGCAAGGAATTAGAAAACACTCCCCTGATTTCACCTTTGCAAGAAAGCGAGGAAGAGCTCACTCAATTCTCTCTGAGAAGTGCGGTCAGTTTGATAAAGCAACGCATTCCACAGTTACCACCTCCACCCATGCCACCACTCGCTTAACCTCCCTCACCTCCATCTCCACCCACTCCAACTCCACTGATCCCTTAGCTCAGCATGGTGAATGCGATCAAGCTACATGTATTCAGAGGAGTAGGAAATGAGGACCCAGACTAGTTTTGGTTCGTGGTAAGAGCCATGTGGGAAGTGCAAGGGGTCATGGATGACAACATTAAGAAGGCTACACTGGTAAGCACACTGCAGGATTGCACATTGATGTGGTATATTAAGCACTCTAATGACCACCCAAACGAAGGGATAGCAGAGATCCATAATGCATTAAACAGAGAATTTAGCTGGCCGAAATTTGAGACGTAGTCATTCATCAGGTTCAAAGAGATCGTGATTCTCCCGGGTGAGACACCCTGGGATCTAGATCAGCAGCTGAAGAGTACGATCCACGAGGCTAATATGACACTAACGGATGCGTAGCACCACGCATGGTTTGTGGCATCTCTGACACCGCACCTGAGGATGGCACTATCACAACAGAAGCTTTCAACCCAGGCTGAAGCATTGGAAATGGCGATGAGGTTGCATGAGACCCCGATATAAGATCCTGGGTTGGGAGTTCAACAAATCCATGCGCAACTACAAAATCTATGCCTGGAGATGAAAAGTTTGAAGCAGGATAGGACATTGTGGCCAGAGGTGCGCGAGGAAGTATGGTACAGAAAATGCAAAGGCCAGGGCCACGACAAGGATCATTGTCTAGTATTCATGAACTACTTGGCAGGGTGGGGACCAATGTTGTTGAGACCAGAAGCACAGGCAGGGCTGAGTGCGACACCCGCGTTATGGTGTGCGATCTATCAGATAGGAGGAAAACACACGACGAACAATTGTCATCTGTTGCAGAAGTATACACAGACTCCCCAACAACTGTTTTATAGTTTTTGTAGGTCGGTAAGCCACGAAGAGCGCACTTGTCATAGCTATAAGCTAATGATGGATCAGAACCCAGCCTATAGGATGTAGACAGAAACACGAGCCCTCGATCCAGCTGTGGGGATGGTGCATGCTGGATTTTAGGGGCAAGGTCGAGGACGTGGAGGAATGGGACTAGGAAGGGGTTGTAGATAGTTAATTTGTTACAATTGTGGAGGACTAGGCACTACAAGAAAAAAGGTCATTGGTGAGGGTCATGCCTGTGACGGACCTTTAAGGTCCATCACTAATGTGACATATGGTGACGGTCGTTAAAAAACATTGTTGTAAGTGTATATAGTGATGGTCCTTTAAGGTTTGTCACTAAATCCATTTTCAATGACACTTTTGGTGAGGCTCGTTAAAGGCTCGTCACTAATTCTCTCTTTGGCGACACTTTTGGTGAGGGTCGTTAAATGCCCATCACTAATTCTCTCTTTGGTGACACTTCTAGTGACAATATTTTATTGACCGCCACCAATGATCTTTTTGGTTTCTTTTGGTGATGGTCAATAAATGTTCGTCATCATTGATCATTCCAATGAGTTTTTTATGATGCTTCATGCCTATGACAAACCTTTAAGGTTCGTCACCAATGTCGCATATGGTGACGGTCTTTAAAAAATCGTTGTTGTAAGTGTATATAGTGATGGTCCTTTAAGTTTTGTCACCAAATCCATTTTCAAACACTTTTGGTGAGGCTCGTTAAAGGCCCGTGACTAATTTTCTCTTTGGTGACACTTTTGGTGAGGGTCATTAGAGGCAAATCACTAATACTCTTTTTAGTGACACTTATAGTGACAATATTTTATTAACCCTCGCCAATGCTCTTTTTGGTTACTTTTGGTGATGCTCAAAAAATGTTCGACATCATTGATCATTCCAATGAGTTTTTAATGAAGTTATGTACTTGTTACTATATTTTTTGTCAAAAGATAATGATTTAAGACCATTGTTGTCCAAGGTCATAGTGGTTATAACAGTGAGCCAATTTGTTAAGAATTAATTAGTGTGTATCATTTCCCTCAAGTCATAAGGATATAGTTTTCCTATGAGTCAACACATGGTTCATCTCTATTAGGTTTATTATCTAGCAAATTTCCTTTAAATAAAGTTCCACTAGTGTGTGTAGGAACTATATTATTTAATACATAATCAATCTCTATCAATTCTATTAATGAGAGACACCTAGCACTCCTCAACACTCATGGCACACCTTAACATGCTTTGGAATAGTACACTAACGTTCCTTGGCACCTCACATGTCTTGTAACATCTTTGTACCTAGAACATATTTCCATGAGTAGGATGCCCAAGCACATGTTAGCATGCCCTAGCATAGCATAGCACTCCCCTATCATGTGTCAGCATGCCCTGGAACACCTTGGTAAAATATTTCATTGAAAAACATTAGAACTTGGCACACCTTGGCAATTGGCATGTATTGGAACATCTTATAAGCATGCCTAGCATGCCCCTTTTGAAAAACATAAAGTCCCAACTTATTAACCCTCTTATGTGTTCATTTCCTCACATTTTAGCTTGTTTATTCCTTTTTTTGCCTTGAAACTCCTTGACGCATATTAGCATACTATGGCACCATGCACATCCTAGCATGTCTTAGCATCTGGAATTCCTTGGCACTATTTGGCACATGCTAGCACACCCCGAAAATACCTATCACACTCTATCACTTCTTGACATTCCGTGATATTACCTGGCCTGCCTTACTCATGCTTAGCATACCTTGTCACTCCCTCCTTGGAATGATAGCTAGCACTTATTAACACTCCCCGATGCACCCTTATGTTCATTCACTTCCATGCATTTTGACCTAGTTCTCCCTTGTGTTGTCTTAATACTCCCTAACACTCCTCATCATGCATTGGCACTCTCTAGCACACCTTAGCACTCTTCGATATGCTCTTCCACTTCATAGCATGCATCACACTCCCTGACGCACTAATCCAAAATGGATCCTGAAACCCTCTAAGTCTTCATGAACTCTCTATAATTTATGCCAAAGATTAAAAATATTGTGAAGGTCAAGCTTATCAGAGGAATCCTCATGACAATTGCTAACTGCGATCAACGTGAATCAATGAAGACTGTCAATCAAGCACGCAGAGCGGCGAACCATGGTAACGAGCGATGTCTCGAATTAGCAAAGTCAGTGATGGTTTGAGTCAACGGGGGAGGAATATGATATGTGATTAGCGATAAGTCACTAATCGCATATCGCAGGGAAAACTCCTCGAAGAAGAAGAGCCACATGCACCCAGACCCAAAAAATCATGAAATGCAGTGGAAAGTGTTTCGGTTCCGTCCGAGGCGAGATTCCACAGAAACCGATAGGATTCTAACTTAGTAACCGGAGAACCCACAGTAAAAACCATTTTTTGCCAACGTTTCAAATCCCAACAGGGATCCATCATGAGGACATCTTGAATGATGATAGTAGAAGAGCTTGAATGAGGGTATTAAATAGTTTTTAATAGTTTGAAGTGATAAGATTTAAATGGATGTCGGCTGCTTTTAATCATTTTTAATTATTTATTATTAATTTTATTTTTAATTAATTTTAAAGTATTTTAAAGAATTTTCAAAAGACTATTTATTAATGTAATTATAAATAAATACTTGATTGTTTAATCTTCATCATCAATATTTACTAATAAATGTTTGAAATTTTTTATTAAGGGTTTAATTAAGTTAATAGATTCAATTAATAGATTCAATAGTAGATCCAAATAATAATTAATCAAAATTATTATAATAATTATTTACATTAAATATTGGTATTAAAATTCAATATATATTAATAATAATATGTGAATATATAAATATTTAAATTATTATTACCAAAAACTAATATTAGTGTATTAATATTAACTATTAAATATCAAATATTAAATACTAAAAATATATTAATAATAATAATATTATAATAATATTAATGTTAATGTATTAATAATAATTAATAATTAATAACTAATAATTAATATTAATAGTTAATAATTAATATTTAATATCAAATCCTAATAATTACTACTAAAAGATTAATTTTTATTAATAGCTTATTTGATATTTTATTTAATTAATAGATTTATTATTACGTCATAATAAATAATAAATAATAACATTTCATAATAGAATAGAGAATTTGGTTCTAAATAGAATAGCATTTTCCCAGACAGTAGAAAACATCTTTGCATTATCATTTCTAGTAAAGGATGGTAGAGTCAAAATAAATGTCGATGAAAATGGAAAACATTTTGTTGTCCCCAAAAATGCTCCCAGAGCTACAAAAATGGTATCTGGAGAAGCTTCTTACAACCAATTTGTTTTTCGGTTTGATTTTAAAGACTGGAAGTTGATGATGGAAGTTGTTTAAAGTGGTGAGGAGTTGATGCCTCACAGAACCAATCCACTTATGATTCCTTGTTCTGAGAAGGTTGCAAAGACTCCTATCAGAGAGATTTCAAGAAACTGGGACAAAGTGGTACCTACAACTCTTGAGGTGCAGGAGGATGAATGTGGAAGTGATGATGGTGGTGGAGGTCTTGAAAGACCAGCACCGAAGAAGCGAAATAAGTGTCTCCTATGAATTTTGCTGCTTTTTTGGGTGCTTTTTTATGGAAACTATCTCTGTTTCTATCAGTGCATTGTAATTCATACATGAAGCTAATCTTTAATTTAAAAAATCTGGTATATAAACAACGCTATCTTGTTCTCATAATTAGTTATAATTTAGTTTACTGGTAGTGAAAACCCCAGTCATGTAGTACACCCCTTTAGGCATGGTTCCAAGGCCTGGGCAGAAGATTGGCATAATGTAAAAGGAAATTGTTAATGTAAGATGTCAAGTCTGATCTGTTAAACCATGATTAGTCTCCTTGTGACAATATGTTGTAATTTTATGTTTGAAAAGTATTTTGAGATACCACACAAGAACAAAGTTTTTGATTGTGTAGTTGGTTTAATTTGAGAATACATAGAGATGAGAGTAGGGTAAGGCCAGGCGAAAATAGATGTAAATACAAAGGTTCAAAAGACTAGCTATCAGCCCTTACCATGCCAAAACCATTTCACTGGAACTACAAGGATAGAGAGATCCACCCAGAGGCATGTGGAGAATAAGTAGGGATATGCATGCTCTGGATTGACTAATTTCTTGAGCCTAGCTCAAGCAGGTGCAACTAGTAGATGGCAAGAGATTGGGAATATATATCTATTAAGTATGTGTATTGTTGGAAATAATACTGAGAGGGGGGGTGGTGAATCAGTATTATCACATTAATAAAACTTTTTCATTTCCATAATCAGATTCATATATGCTACTTCCACAACTTCTTATGATTAAGTTAATTGATCTTCAATGAGTGCATTAGAACATTATCAACCATATTGTCAGTTAACAGATGCAATAACATAGAATAGATCATCACACATAAGGCACACACATGAACACCACGATATAAGGTGGAAACCCAATGCGGGAGAAAACCACCTGCTGCAAGTCATCTCAATCTTCTTCTTAATAAGAAAATCCTTTTACAATATTTTGTACTGGTGCAGTCTTATACCAGTACGGGAGCTACAACCCCCTTTGCTCTTGTACTAGCCGATCCATTTACTAGTACGCAGGCTACTACTTGCTACAATGCTCCAAAGATTTCCTTTAGCTCTTGTACTAGCTTAAATACTAGTACGTAGGTGCTGACCTACAATCTTCTCTCCTCCAGGTACCACGTTTCATCAATTTTCAGACCGGATACACTGAAGCACAACACATAATCTGAAAGTCCACATTTCATCCAACATTGAAGCTCATAATAAAACAACCTTCTGAATTACCCAAGCACTATATCAATACATATACAAGTGAGTCATCAATCAGATCTAGTCCATCAGATCACATAAAATGAGTCAATAAGAACCTGATCCATTCATCCATCAAAACATTTAATCAATCACTGTTGTTATCAGAACTTCATACCAGAAACTAGACATCACTTCAAAACCCAGAACACAGCAATGATAAACATGGACAGCTAAGTAGATTTCATGAGAAGTACGCAGCTTCACCCATATAACACCTACGTAGAAGTACACAGTGTTTCCAACTGCGTTCCTGCGTACCCACGCACTGTGCCTCACAGACTTCCTGCGTACCTGCGCTCTGTGTCCAATGAACTGCCTGCGCCCCTCCGCATCTGCAGCGCTTCTGGGCCTGCGTATCTGCGCACCTGCAGCGCTTCTGCTCCTGTGTATCTCCGCACTTTTCTTTCACTGTACTTGCATACCTACAGGTATAGATAATTTCAAGACTTCAAGAATAACCCAGACTATCAGATCTACAGATCTGAACATGCTCCGAGGAGATATCAACCCATCAGTAGATCCGACTTGTAATTCTCATGTTTCTCCTTGATATTGATTCAACTCTCTCTCACAAATCGATTACAGGAATTTCATATCTATCTTCTCTTAAGATCTTCTAATTTCACAAGTGTCTAGCCAAATAATCTCCTTTGCTTTATATTGGCAAGCTCTTCCTAAAATCATGGATCAATAGGGGCTCAATAATAATAATATAAAACAATACCACGGGCCAAAACCATAGAATCAAGAACGGCGGGCTAAATACCACGAGCCAAACATAAGAAACCCCACATGAACGTGCTTCTCTGCCTTGAATTAAGTAAACTGGCGATACGCACCTCATGAACGGATGACCTGCGTGTATGGCCGCAGCCCCTTCACGGTGTACCTGTGGGTATGCACCTTTTGTACTGTGTACCTGCGTGCTCCTTATTTTCTTCAATATTTGAGAGCTGATCATCAATCTCTGCTGCTGTCCTGAAGTACTGTGATCTATCACCTGTATGGGTTGCCATCAAGGACAATACTTTAGCCATAATGCCAACAATCTCCCCCTTTGGACTTGATGGCAAAGCTTACTTGTGAACTGTCATCTGATCCCTTTGAACTGTCCTACATCCATCTCTTCTGTGGATTCATCTGAATGTATACAAGTGAGATGATCTTCTATGAGAGGGTTGCCATCAAGTACAACACATGCATCATAATGCCAACAATCTCCCCCTTTGGACTTGATGGCAACAACACCAAATCACTCTCCCCCTTTGACATCAAGGGCAAAGGGTTATTCTCCCCCTAAGAACATGCTCCCCTTGACTATAAACCAGATCTTCTGAAGTCTCTAAATGAGCTCCCCCTTTTTATATGCCATGGTGCACCAATCTGATAATGCTCTTTCTGAGAACAAGCTGAAATGTCTGCTTTGCTATATAGAGTTGTTCATGCTCAAGCTCCCCCTGACTGTAAGCAAGGTCTGCAAAAAGATGTTCTACAAGAAGAACATGACTCTATATATCATAAATGACCTTCCTATCACCAAAAGACTTAATACATACATCCATCACCCAAGCAAGTGGGGATACATCAGGAACTAAATACATTACATCTTCATCCCAGGCATAGTGGGGAAACCAACATAGGCCGTTACATGACCTGAAGAGATCTCATCAAATGACTACAATAAATAGAGACACACTATTACATCATGAGTCTTGATATGACCTTTACATCGAATGATATACATGAGATTTATAACAAAGACCAAACACCTAAATACGATCATTATAAACATCAACAACAACACTGTATGATCTGCTCCATAGCATCTGTCAACAGCAACTAGACCAACAACTTGTATTAGTGCATGAATCATCAAGGTATGTCCGTATCAACTCATCCTTTTGAACAGAATTCTGTATATACAGAATCATTCACATTCTATCATATGTGAGGAACACCATAGGCATCCATATCTGCATGAACCAAGTATCATCAATTGGGAATATCTGCATCAATCAACATATGAAACAACCTATCATCATATAGGTAGGAACTCATCATCATCATGTCTCCAACAATGTAACTTTGAATAATCATCCATGTATCCAGCCAACAATCCTCATCCATATATGCCAAGAATGAAAGGAATCATGCATCATAACTGTAATGATCTTTATGCATATGTCAACAGCAGCATATGAGTGACTCATCATCAAGAAGATGTGAATTCAAGCTAAGTGCTTCTCCTTATCCTCATGAAAGTTACCATGTAAGCACCATTAGAGAATCAACCACAAATCTGATCCAAGAACCATGTGAACAACTCATAGCAAGATGAATCATTTATCTATATAAGCATCATCACCAAGGACTATTACCCATAATGCCAACAATGCATTAAAAACATATGCTCCCCCTAAAATGGTTCCATCTGTCAGATCTTATCAACAAGAAAAGTTGGCGAATAAATGCCTTAAGACAGATACGCAGTTTCTCATTATATGACCTGCGTGGCTCCGCACTTCGTCTTTTGCTCCTCTGCGTAACCACGCACCTGACTTTCTGTGATTCTGTGTATTCACGCAGATATCCTTCTACTACAGTGCGTACCCATGCACCTGTGCCATCAGTTGCGCCGCGTACCTCACGCATCCTTTGCTTCTATCGCGTCGTGTACTTCTATGTACCTCCGCAGGTTATCCTTCTATCGCGCTGCGTACGTCCGATCTTGCTCTGCACCTCTTCTTCTGTCTGGCCGCGTACCTCCGCACAGGGACTGTGCCTTCGCTTGCGTACCTCCGCACCGGGACTTACGCTCTGCTGCGTACACCCACACTTTCACAGTGAATGATCTGCGTACCTCTAATTAGAACCCAATTAACAGTCCTGCTCTGTGCCACTGACAGTCAGATTCCCAGATCTGGTAGATTCACTTCCAACTTCACTTTGCCTACTACCTTTCCTCAAACAATCATATACATGATTGTGCAGTATCCAACTCGCGTATATACGCGACTTTCCTTTATGGAGTTTGCATATGAGATTCAGGACACTGAAGTTTTGTACTTTTAGCTCCCTCTGATTCTGGTATGTCTGTACGTTGTGCTGCGCCACCTTTTTCTGACTGTACTTCCTTTTTCCTCCATATCTTCAAGCGTGATGATGACATTTTCTCCTTTTGATATGGTGCCCACACTTTGTTCCTGCATTCCTTAGCTATATGTCCAAGCTTGTTACATGCATAACATCTTACATGTTTCATATTCCTCCTGTAACAGTCAGCAGCTTTATGACCATACATATTGCAAGCAAAGCAATATCCATTAAAGTACCTTGAATGTGATGATCTTTCTACATAATGGTCTTGAACCCTTCTTCTTCTACATCTAGCTGCAACATGTCCAAGATTATGACATACATAACATTCAACATTATTCATAGGAGGAGTAAAGGATTTTCTTTGAGGAATTTCTTTCCTTGGTTGATGATGAGATTGACCTTTCATTTCTTCTTTGATCACTTTAGATTTCTCTTTAGAGTTCCTTGCCTCACCTTGTGAACTCGATTCACCTTCAACAGATTCATGGAAACCAAGACCAGTCTTTATAGCAGGAGACCTTTGACTACTAAGAATATCATCCAAGACTTTAGAACTATCTTGAAGTCGTAAAAGCTTATCCTTTTCTTCTAATTTACCTTTCAAGATATTTACCTCAACTTGAAGTTGTTCTTCCTTTTCTAGACATTGCTTCTTCATGTCTTCTTCAGATTTTCTTCCTTCTTCCATTTGTTGCCTTAGTTTGAGCATCTCCTTTTCTTGTTCTTCATTCATATCCTGCTACATTTGATGAATTCTGAAGGAACTTTCCAGCTGGGATTTCAAGCTGATGACTTCGTTGTCTTGTTTTTCAATTGCTTGGTGTAGATCTTCATTCTGCTTCTTTGATTCTTCAAGATCTTCTTTTAGAGAGAGGATTGTGGCTTCAAGACTTTCATAATAACCGGATCGATCTCTGAGCTCCTTGATTGTTGTGTTCTTTTCAATGACTTCATTTCTTAGAGATGTTGCTTCAGCCTGCAACTTTTGATACTTGTCCTTAAATAGCTTCCTTACCTTGCTTCCTCTCTCTTGATGAGCTTTTAGATCGGCAGTTACCCTTTCAAAAGCACAGTTCCTTTTGTCCAACAGATCTTGCTGAGTTCTAATTTTGTCTGTAAGACTTTTGAATTCTGCCTCCATTTGATATCTTTCTTGCTCACCCATAAGAGCAAATTCAGTAGTCTCACTATCACTTTCATCTTTTCCAAAAGGAAAGATATCTGGAACATCAGAGGATAGAAAATTCATACCTGATAGTTCATCTTCATTTTGAAATGATTCTGAATCTGATTCTGAATATCAAGAGCTTCTTATACCTAATCCCCAATCGATTCTCCCACTGTCATAGATCTTCTGAGATGTCTTCTTCTTCTTAGTTGATTTCTTCTTAAGCTTCTTTCCCATTGTTCCACGGATCTCCTTCAAGCGATCAAGCTTCTACCAAAGGACTTGCTCTAATACCAATTGTTGGAAATAATACTGAGAGGGGGGGGTGAATCAGTATTATCACATTAATAAAACTTTTTCATTTCCATAATCAGATTCATATATGCTACTTCCACAACTTCTTATGATTAAGTTAATTGATCTTCAATGAGTGCATTAGAACATTATCAACCATATTATCAGTTAACAGATGCAGTAACATATAATAGATCATCACACATAAGGCACACACATGAACACCATGATATAAGGTGGAAACCCAATGCGGGAGAAAACCACCTACTGCAAGTCATCTCAATCTTCTTCTTAATAAGAAAATCCTTTTACAATATTTTGTACTGGTGCAGTCTTATACCAGTACGGGAGCTACAACCCCCTTTGCTCTTGTACTAGCCGATCCATTTACTAGTACGCAGGCTACTACCTGCTACAATGCTCCAAAGATTTCCTTTAGCTCTTGTACTAGCTTAGATACTAGTACGTAGGTGCTGACCTACAATCTTCTCTCCTCCAGGTACCATGTTTCATCAATTTTCAGACTGGATACACTGAAGCACAACACATAATCTGAAAGTCCACATTTCATCCAACATTGAAGCTCATAATCAAACAACCTTCTGAATTACCCAAGCACTAGATCAATACATATACAAGTGAGTCATCAATCAGATCTAGTCCATCAGATCACATAAAATGAGTCAATAAGAACCTGATCCATTCATCCATCAAAACATTTAATCAATCACTGATGTTATCAGAACTTAATACTAGAAACCAGACATCACTTCAAAACCCAGAACACAGCAATGATAAACATGGACAGCTAAGTAGATTTCATGAGAAGTACGCAGCTTCACCCATATAACACCTGCGTAGAAGTACGCACTGTTTCCAACTGCGTTCCTGTGTACCCACGCACTGTGCCTCACAGACTTCCTGCGTACCTGCGCTCTGTGTCCAATGAACTACCTGCGCCCCTTCGCATCTGCAGTGCTTCTGGGCCTGCGTATCTGCGCACCTGCAGCGCTTCTGCTCCTGTGTATCTCCACACTTTTCTTTCACTGTACTTGCATACCTACAGGTATAGATAATTTCAAGACTTCAAGAATAACCCAGACTGTCAGATCTACAGATCTGAACATGCGCCGAGGAGATATCAACCCATCAAGAGATCCGACTTGTAATTCTCATGTTTCTCCTTGATATTGATTCAACTCTCTCTCACAAACCGATTACAAGAATTTCAGATCTATCTTCTCTTAAGATCTTCTATTTTCACAAGTGTCTAGCCAAATGATCTCCTTTTCTTTATATAGGCAAGCTCTTCCTAAAATCATGGATCAATAGGGGCTCAATAATAATAATATAAAACAATAACATGGGCCAAAACCATAGAATCAAGAACGGAGAGCTAAATACCACGAGCCAAACATAAGAAACCCCACGTGAACACGCTTCTCTGCCTTGAAGTAAGTGAACTGGGGGTACGCACCTCATGAACGGAGGACCTGCGTGTATGGCTGCAGCCCCTTCACGGTGTACCTGTGGGTACACACCTTTTGTACTGTGTACCTGCGTACTCCTTATTTTCTTCAATATTTGAGAGCTGAAGTACTGTGATCTATCACCTGTATGGGTTACCATCAAGGACAATACTTTAGCCATAATGCCAACAATCTCCCCCTTTGGACTTGATGGCAAAGCTTACTTGTGAACTGTCATCTGATCCCTTTGAACTGTCCTACATCCATCTCTTCTGTGGATTCATCTGAATGTATACAAGTGAGATGATCTTCTATGAGAGGGTTGCCATCAAGTACAACACATGCATCATAATGTCAACATGTATATGAAACTCATTATGTCCCCTTTTGATTTTCAAGGTGGTAGGAATGCAATGGAGAAAGGGAGATCATATTTTTCCTCTATATCACACCTATCAAGACACTAGGATAAGTCCCAATAATAAGAGTTGGGTTTGCTCATAAGTATATGATTGTAAAAGGCCATCATGAACTTTATTAAGCTAAGTCATCCTTTAGTTGAGTTTCATCCTTTAGTTGAAGCGTAAAGCAAGATACTTGGCCTCTTTTCGACCCTTCTGTCTTCTTGGAATAGCTACAAAACAACCCTATTTAATCCTCGTTGAATGCCTCTTCTTGTTGTGATCTTAAACTTCAAACTTTGGCCCTTCTCCCTACAAGAGCACCCTAGAACAACACTCAAAACAACATATCTTTCACACATTGTACCTACAACAAAACATAAGACTTCCACGTTGCTTCTAGGGCTTCTTTCTTACTATCTTATGGATCCTTCTTTTAGTGGCTAGGGCCTCCCTTTGACTACTTCTAGGGCCTCTCTGAGTGCTGCTTTAGACCTTCCTTGACTGTGGCTATATGCTTCTTCTTAATGGCTGATAAGGGCCTCCTTCTTACTATAGATTAAGGCCTCCTTTGCTGTGGATAAGAGCCTTCCTTTTGCTGCATATCTAGCCTATCTTGACTATGTCTTTATGCCCCTCTTCTTTGCATCTTAGGCCTCTCTCTTGTTGTGGCTAAGCCTCGTTTTGACTGTGGTTAGGGACGCCTTTTACTGCAACTAGGGCTTCCTTTTTTACTGTGGCTAGAGCTCCTTCAAGACTGTGTCTAGGTCTCCCTTCATGAATGCAGCTAGGGCTCCTTTGTGATCGCAACTAGGGCTCGCACTATTGTAGCCTGCTAGCCTCGCGCTACCCGAGGACTCCTGCATTGTAGCACTCTCTGCTGCTTCATCCGCATCCATCTCTACCCACATATGCCAGTCCTACTACTCTCTCTTTGGGGCTCCCGTAGCAAGGTATAATCCAAGAGGTTGGGTACCTCAAGTTTCTGCCCCTCATCACTTGTAGTCCTCCTAGATACAACTCAATGTCTCCCCACCTCTTCTCTAGATATACATGAGCACTCCTTATAGTCCCTAGCATGCCTTGGGACACTACGACATGAGCACTAGTGCACTAACTATGCTAAAAGGTCACTTTCTTGTTAATTTGACCATGAATATCTCTTCTACAAAGAAATATTTCTTAGCTTTGTTTACGTTAGTGGTTTGATAAGAACATTTCTATAGTCTTTTCACTCAATTTCTTAAAGTTCTTACATTTATGCTTTTTGACAAAAAAGGGCTAACATTTTACTCTAGCTAAGTAAGGATTCTTTAAATAACCTTCTAGCTTGGTTCCTTTTTGTTCCATCTAAGCTTGGAAAAGTGTCATGAATTTACATTAAAGAATGTAAGATTCTAGTCTTCTCCAGAAACAATCAAGCCAACTCTTTCATTTTGTAAATTACCTACCAGTTCTAGACATATTCTTTGAAATTTCTATGCTAAAGGTGTTGGATTTAGGTAAGCGATAGAAAATGCACACCTACAGTTCTATTGTTCACCTATTAGACGAGTGAAAATTATAGGAAAAATTGGAAGGGTTGGACATGAATGTTCCAACCATACTTTTATTGGCCTGCAATACATATATTCATAACACATACCTACAATAATATTGTTCACCTATTTTACTAGTGCATATTATAGGCAAATTGTTAATGTTGGACTTTGTTGTCTCAAGTTCAAACACCAGTGCTAAAGATGCAACGTATTGTGCGCAACCTTAGATATGTTTGAGATTGCAAGCTAACTGTTTAAATAAATGCATGTATAAAACTTCTATATTAGCAAAATAACCATCAATATCTTTTTCTAGCATTTTGGGCTAAATTCACAATAGCATGCTAAAAGGTGTCATTTCAATGTCTGGAAATTAGGATATATAAATGTGAGATATATAGTCTACATCTTTGGGTTATCTCCTTTTTAAATCTGAGTTTTTTTAGGCTGCATGTTAATTGTTTGAACTTTGAACTTTGAATAAATTCCTGAATGGAGTTCATAAATACTCAAATGAATGGACTTCATAAGGCAGTGGTACCATAAATTGTGTTATTTCAAAGATTTGACTTCCATATTTTCACAAAATACAATGTCCTCAATAAATAATGATATGTAAAGATACTTATGTTTAGGATTATATATGTGTTGGAGAGGTTCCTTTATGTTTTACTATAATCCTGATGTTGACAAGCTTTAGCTGACTTTTTCATCAATTGTTCATAGAATATGCAAAAGATTTCATTGTCAAAATGTGGCAAAAATTACATTTCTCCTGATTTTTTTTTTATTGTTCATGACAAGATAATCATGTTGCAGGAATGAGGTATCCTACAGTTTGTTTCAATTTGTAGATAGTTTTTTTCCTCCCATTTTTTACAAGGATGTAGATTTGATTTTCATGTTGATGGTTTTTGCATGTATCTTATCTAGCCCCAAATATTGGTAATGGAGCAGATCTTGAGAAGTGGTCATGGAAACATATTATCATAGGTTAATGTTACAATACCAATTCCACCTGGTATCAAAAGAATTTTAATAGCAAGTGACATAAAGAAGAGTTATTTAATGACAGGGTTGAAAGGGCAACCTCATGCCTTAGTTCTAAGTCATTTATTTTCATTTCATAGCTCTAAGTCATCTGTTTTTGAGCTTTACGAGATCAATTATTTCACTAATATGCATGGATTGTATTTCTCACCCAATGTTAGTTACCTGACATGGTTGATATAACATTCAATTTTAGGCCACTTTTATTTTAAGTCAGAGATTTTACAGATTAAAAGGATGTTCATATTTTGATTGGTTTACTTGGAGCTTGATTTAATTTTTTTTTCTAAATTCCACGTGGATGTTATTTTTTCCGGGTGAGCTCTTTGGACCAGTAAGGTCAGATGAATCCTAGAACATAGGTATACAACAAGAACATCTTTGGCCTTTGTTGTGTATCTGTTATTGTTTATATAATTGATGGATGGTTATTGATTATGTAAAAGAGAGAATGCGAAGGTCTTGCCAATTCTCTTGACAAAACAAAATAAAATAGATTGGCAGAATTGTGTTTTAAAGGGTGGACCAGAAATCAGTACTTGAAAGGTAGAACTTGAGAATGGCAAGCTTTCTGATCTGGATCTATAGACACAACAAACCGTGGAAGAAAAGTGATGGTATTGATGAGTCTTCCCAGAAAATAAGCTCTAATTGTTAGACCACTGGCCAAATTTGAGTTATCTACAATGGAAATAGTGATTCTAGTTTTATTTGTATGAATAACGACTTTGGCCATCGTCCTATTCATTTCCTATGAATGATTTTGATTTTCAAACTCCAACTAGTTTGTTGTTAAATTAAGTAAAGCTTTGATGACAAACTTATAGTTTTCAAATCTCTTTTCTAAATCTATTTTCTTGAGCAAATTTGTCTTTTTTACTTTAGTTACTATAGATTGCTACTGTATGACATATGCTATGATATAATTGCCTGGATAAATAGACAAAAGTGTTGAACAATATAGTCTTTTTTAAATCTAAAGAAACAATATTTCCAAATACAACATCTTTCAGACTTCTTTTCTAAGTTATGATTATATTTCGGTAGGGGATTTTGTGTACACTGATATTGTGTTGTCTCTTTGGGTTTTGTTAGGTAACAATGGTTAATAAGGAATGTGTTCTTGAGTAGCAGGCACATCTCTTATTCTACTATCAATAGGAAACTCCATGGTTTTCAGGGATGGCAACAAAAATGCAGACGTTAGTGGGATATCCAAACTCTGTGTTGGATGAATTTAATACTAGTGATGATTTTGATTCCTTGTCAGATAAAGAATGTCATGAGTCAAATTCAAATAAACAGAAGCAGCTCAAGAATGAAGGTAAAGCTTGCTTTCTATCCAAGTCAATTTCTTTTATTTGTTGGTTGTTGTCATGTTTTGAGTGTGGACTTGTGAAATTCCAAATTGCATGTTGGTTTATGTAAAGAGGATATATATATATATATAGATATATAGATATATATATATATATATAATTTTTTTTGTCATATGTCATTCATGGTTTCTAGAGATCCGTGTTACATTTGGACAGAAGTTTAGATATCATTCAGATATCTAAACACCAAACAACAACAACATTGAGATTTTTCTTTCACTCAACCTATAACATATTGCATCTATATTCATCAATGTTCTTCTTCCATATGTTATCAACTTACGACATTTCCTTTGCAATATTTGGTGCATTTTCTAGTTATAGGTCATTTATAGCTCATAAATGTCTTCAGACTTTCACTTCTAATTGAGTATTCAAATGAACATATCTATTCTCTTATACATAATTATTTTTCCCTCTATCCACTTTTCATAAATTCCATAACCATTAGGTAGTGACCTACAACTTTGATGTTGCTTTGCTTGTTTAGTAAAATATTCTCGAGACTTTAATTTATTGAAAGTTGTAGAATTTACAATTTATGAAGTTTTAAGGTCTAATTTTAAAAGTCTAATTCCTTAAAGGGTGATAGCTCAATGGAAGAGCACCTGCTTTACAAGTGGGAGGTTGGTGGTTCGATTCCATCATGCCCTGACATGATCCATACGGAATGAGCTTTTGACCATCACCAATGAGCTTTGGTGACATTTTTCAACGGTCACCAAAATATGAAATGCTGACGATCAACGAACGCCACCATATATATGAATCAATAGTGACAAACCTCAAAGGTCTGTAACCATAAATCATTGTTGTTGATATGAAATGGTGATGGTCGATGTCCATCATTATAGTCATTATTCGTGATGGACCTTGAATGTCACCACAACACCTATACTTATGGTAATGCGGCCTTTGTTGAGGGTCAACGAATGTCACCATATATATGCACCAATAGTGACAGCCATGAAATATCCATCAAAATAAATCATTGTTGTTCATATGAAATGGTGATGGTCACTATCCATCATTATAATTAATATTTGTGATGGACCTTTAATGTCACCATAACACCTATAATTTTGGTGACGCCACCTTTGGTGACGTTCAGTTTTTTGTGACGGAGGCTATGGTTCGTCACCATTGCTCATATGAGATGGTGACGATTGCTATCTATCATTATAAATCATTACTGGTGATGGAATTTGAATGTCACTACAACACCTATACTTTTGGCGACAACACCTTTGGTGACGTTCAGTTTTTGGTGACGAAGGCTATGGTCCGTCACCGTTGCTCATATGAAATGGTGACGGTCAATATCTATCATTATAAATCATTATTGGTGATGGATTTTGAATGTCACTACAACACCTATACTTTTGGTGACGCCACTTTTTGTGACGTTCAGTTTTTGGTGACGAAGGCTCTTTTGACCGTAACCAATGAGCTTATGGTGACATTTTTCGCCCCTCACCAATGCCATTTTTTATTGTAGTGAGGGCATTATGCTCGTGATTGTACCAAAAAGACAAGGATATCATGTTCATATTGCAGCCAGTTTGATCATAAAATGATAGATTTCCCTACGTTGATCACCCAGATGCGCGAGAAAGGGGTACTCCAGCCTCCTTTGACTCAAAATATCCAAATGATGAGGTCTGAACCGCGCGAAGAAGACCCAAATGTGAACATGATGCTCAGAAGTGGCGTGACTACAGGGGAAGATAAGGGGAAGAAGCCTGAGGAAGATACATGGGTGTGCAAGTCTCCTACAAAGGAACCTGAGTTCGACTTGGAATGCGCAAAGGAGACGTTTATGGAAGCTGGGAAGAGCTTCATGGAGGCCTCCACTTCAGGTAGTAAGGATCAACCAGAGTCAGGAATGGATCCTTCCATGCTTACTACCTTTCTAGAGACATGCATGAAATTAATGTGTGATAACAAGGCAGTTAAGGGACTACAAGAGCTAATCACTAGGTGCACGAGATCAGGAGAACCACGTGTAGTTCGAAAACTAGGAAAGCATGCATTGTGCACCGGGAGGGAGATGAGATTGACGGCACAAATTGGTGAATACAAAATGGATCAGGTAATCTTGGACCTGGGGTCGGATGCGAATGTGTTACCAAAGAAAACCTGGGAATTCATGGGCAGGCCCGTGTTGTAGTGGTCCCCTATTCAATTACGAATGGTGAACCAATAAAAGATTATGCCCATGGGGAGATTGCAAGGCGTAATAGTTGATATCGAAGGCACGAGCACAGAAAGAAACTTTGAAGTGATAGATATTGTCGATGACAGCAATCCCTATCCCGCGTTGCTAGGAATAGACTGGGCCACTGATATGAATGGAGTAATCAACCTAAAGAAGCGGAAGATGATATTTGAGAAAAAGTCACTACATGTAGTAATCCCGTTAGATCCAGCTGAAGGAGCGCACTACACTGAACCAGTGCATGACGATGAGCTAGATAGTATTTACCAGATAACGGCGCGAGACCAGGATCGGGTGCATTCGACTACGGATGGAATAATCTTGTGGGAGCGTGACAGCTCCTGCACTTCGGATTCAGACGAAGAGGTAGAATGCTAGTCGAACTGGTTGCACAAGGTAACAATGTTAAATTGCAAGATGACAATTAGATCACTGCATTGCGTGACGATAGAGGCAAGGGAACCGCTAACATCTGAGGAAGTGACAGCGGTGGATGAACTCCTGGGAATATGTGAAATCGCAGTATCGAAACAATAGCGATACTCTGCATTGGAAGGGGCACTATGCCCAACACCTACACAAGGGTGGAATACACATCAAGGGACCATGACGTATAACAGGCAGTTTGTTCCAGCGGCAACGTATTAGTATCATCAGAGAAGAATTTACCAAGGTATGCAACATTATGAATAGAGGACGTAAGCTACGATGTACGAATTGGGACCTGCGCATTCCAACGATCAAATGGGTCTATAGGACAATATGCAAAAACATGGTTGCGAAGTTGATTCCGAGGTTGTGGAAAGGAGAATGGACTGGTATTTCTGAAAAACCCCCACATGAGGTTCCGCGTAGAGTAATCCCAGCAAAAGGAATAGCACGCGAAGACCTACCAAAAGGAATTACAAAGCTATGTGACGGGGAATATGAAAGACTTCAGGAAGCCATTCGGCAAGGGAATCAACAACTTCATGTACTAGAAGAACTCTAGATATTGCTGAGGAAGAAGAGCATGTTGTTGGACACAGAAGTCAAGCAGTTGGAAAGTGAACTAAAGGAAGTAGTTCTTTAGGAAAAACCTAAGCAAGTGTAGCCGGGTGCGCATACCCCTAAGGACGAATGGAAGAAGGACCACCGAAAGGTAGTCGGTCTAATGTCGTGGTTGAAGCAACAACTTATTTAGGCTAGAACACAGCAGAGCGTGCCACACCCTATAGCACGCGTGACGACAACAATGAAGGTTGTTTCGCGGACCATTCAAGGGGATATGATAGAACTCTGCACAGGTGGTGCGACCACCTGACTAACTGTTGGAAGAATAGTCTCAGCACTCCAAGCAGTTGAAAGAGAGCGCGGGACTATAAACGAGTCTGTAGGGAAGCTGCGTAATAACGAGGTTACGCGCAAGATCAGTATGTCACAGGGTTCGCGCTACCACGTGAATAAAGTATGAAGTGACTATTGGCGTCACTATTCATGATGAGATGGTGAAATTAAGACAAACTGGAGTGGGCGGCGGGTAATTAAGACAACAGTTAAGGACAAGATTTTGGCAAATCTGCTACCAAGAGAACATTTATGATCCAGATTTGGGGGGAACGGTCGAATTCGTATTTGAAAAGTGCTATAAAACCACAAGTACCTACCATGAAACAACACTTGGTCTCTTGAGAATTGAGTTGTTGCAGAGTGTTAAGCACTGAGAAATTTTAGAGCAGTTGTGTGCGCAATCAATGAATTTCAGACCAGCCATCATGACTGCTACCAGACCTGGAGAGAATTTGGCTAAAACTATTGCTACAGAAGCTGCACCGGAAGGAGTGGCACCGGAGGTTCCCAAATCTCCGCGAACGCCGAGGCCAAAGAAGAAAAACTAGGCGCATGGACCAGTCCGCATGTCTCCGCGAAATCCACGCATTGGCCAGTTATCCATGGAAGAGAAGGGCAAGGCGGTGAATGTTGAATCTGAGGACGAGGAAGAGGATCTGTAGGAACTCATTGCGCATATAGAGCAACAAGATGATATAGAGGAGGACACACCACCTATGGTTTCGTCAACAAATATTCCCGCATATGTTCCTTCGTGGAAACGAACAGCAACGGTTCCTAAGGATTTGGAGGCCATGAAGAGTGCACTCGAGTCCCCGCTCCTCCCTGATGGCATCACTTTTCAGGGTCCACTGTTAGGCAGAGTGCCTACATTGAAATTTGAGGATTGGGACCTCACGGATAGCGAGAAGTTCCTGCACTTGGTTGTAGAGAGCTTGATGAAGAAGAATACTCAAAGATCAGTGACAGTTTTGGAGCCGTGGAAATGGTTGTGCGGCATAGAGAAGGTTGGGTTACTCCATCTGCGATGGATACCCCACTACCACCATGCACCGAGTACTATTTTTGTCATCGCAATAGATGATGCTATATTTTATGTATTGGAGTCTTGGCCCCTGCAGTGGCAAGCCCCAAACCTGAAAAAGTTGGACAAAGCCACTGCGCAGGAACAAAAAGAGGAAGCCAAGCGTTGGGTCACATAGCTGGCAAAGAAGTGCCATAATGAGAAAGCAGCCACGGAAGTCAGGGTGCGTCACAAAGCTGTATTGGTAGTTGTAGTGCAGAAGAAGGCTGAGGAAGCAACAACAGCACAGGCAAAAGAAACTACAATAGTAGAGCCTGGGGAGGGCTACGAAATGTCCATGAAAGAGGACACACAGGGGAAAGATATGATAGAGGAACATGCGGACCCTGTACCAGAATTGACTCAACTCAAGAGGCCACGCGACCATGAGAAGCCAGCCCCATGGAAGAAGGTAAAGGCAACAAAAACCTCTGTCGACCCAATCTCGCTTACCAAAGGAGACCTTTTTGACATTGGCGAAACAGTTCACGATGTCACTAAGGATACCTTTGAAGAATTCATGATGGAGCAAACAACTGTGTTGGGGGCACTCAGAGGATAGTTGTAGGAGTTACAGGTGCTATCCCCAGGAATACTGGCACCATATGTCATGGCAGGTACATCTGAAGCTGAGCATATGTTGCGCGCCCACACAACGAACACGTTGGTGTTACCAGAAGGTGTAGTCTCCACAGTAGCAGAGGGAAATAGGGCCATGGTAAGAAAAATGAAAGCTTGGGGTTGAATTTTGCCACCTTTCCGAGGGAAACCCTATACCAACTACAGGATGGGGTAACTGATGAGCTCCGTGCTAGGGAGGGCCACGCACTCTAGGTCTTAAGCAAGCAGAAGATAAATATGGAACAGCTCAGCCTGCAGTGCGACGACTTGGTCACACAGACCCACCGATTGGAACAGGCCATTGAGGAGGCCTGTAGCAGCGTACCGGAGTTGGCCGTTCCGGCGGTACTACCAACAGCAGACAAGATTCACCGACTAGCGATTGGAGTCCGAGAGGCCAAGGCGGAGATATTGAAGGTTCAGTTGGAGCTGAACTTGCAGATCACTGAGCTACGGTTAAGGGCGCAGCCTTCTACATCCCCTGAAGTCATAGAGCAGCGCACCCGCGCCATTCAATCAGGGCTGGAAGCCATAGAGCGTGTGGTACAGGATTGCAAGGGCTTGTTAGATTAGTCACTCTTCACACTCACCTCACTGCAGGAAGATCCAACTATACATCATCTAGAGACAGAAGCGTGGGAGTTGCAGCAGGACTATGACAATGTCTAGGGGACCGCGCAGACAGTCACCCTTACTTAGCAACTGGCCAAGATGAAGGAGGCCCAGGCTCTAAAGGAACAGGTGGACGTCGCGTGACAAAAAGAAGCAGTGCTTAAAGCGTGCATCCAACCTTGGCTCGAGGAAGCATTCACGGTCACTACCAAGATCGAGGGAAAGTTGGCATAGATGTAGGGCATATATGCGCTAAGGCAAGGAGGTGTCCCTGACAATGACGCATCAGAGATATGCGCCCAACTGGTACAACAGACAACGGTAGAATGTGCTGCAGACTTACACGAAGCGCAGAAGTTGCAGGATGGACTCTGCGTGAAGATCACCACACCAATGGAGTGAATCAAGGGTGAGTCACGATGTTTGTGTTGGTGGCCTGTTGGGCATGGGATCCCCCGCGCAACGGTTTTGGGGGCTTAAAGCCTGAATTTTGTAGAAAATTCTATTGTAAAGACTTCACAAAGTGCGCAGAGCGTGAATTGAATGGTCAAGTCAAAGGGTTATCAGCCCATAGTATGTAAGGTAGTATATTGTAATGTCGACCTACCCATGGTCCGCGGACCATGGGATTGTATAAATAGAGCGAGGCTCTAAAGATGTAAGGTAAGTTTTTCAGGAAACAAAAGAAAGTCTTTATCGATGAAGGAATAACTCTGAGTCTTTAAGTTCGAGTCTTGGGTCATGGTAGTAGATAGGAGGCTCTACAGCTGAGTACGCAGAGGCATAGAGTCCGCAGCTGAGTGCATGGACCCCTGTAGCTGAGTGCGCAGGGTGAAGTCAAGTCTGTACTGGATCAAACTTTGAAGGCATCAATAATAAAGATCAGTTGGTTTGACATATTGTGCATCTGGTTCATAGATCTGTATTTGAATGTTATGTGTTGATGATATCTATTTATTTATCCACGCGCACTTATATGTATGCTTATGAATGAAAATCTTCTTAGTAATTAACGAAAAATCTTAATTAAGGAAGATTTTGGTAATTAACACTGGTCGCACTGCGGAAGGAGCTGCATGAAGGTAGTCCCACAGAACGCCAGAAGTTTGCTGGTATGCATAATCTAGTATGCGCGAAGGTTGAATCAAGTATTGATCTCCCACATCAAGACATCCCTAGGGTGCAAAAACCTGGTTCTAGCACCCTCCCATACTACTTTGGGTGAGACCTCAGTCCACGCTCTACGGACTATTGCCGAAAGGGCCAGTAGTACCGAGATTTGCTTGGCTAAAATCATTGCTGAACCTGGGTCAGGCCCCACATAGCCAACAGGGCATATTGGGAGCGGGATCCCCCAAGGGATTTTTTGGGGCTAAAAGCCCATGTTTAATTCAATTTTTGTAATATTATTGTAAATATTCTGCATTTTGTGGTCGTCGAGCGAGAAGGTTTTATGTGTCATAAAGGGTAGTCCGCCCTTAATTTTGTAAAGTAAAGTCGGTTGTAAGAGATCTACCCATAGTCCATGGACCTTGGGATTGTATAAAAAGAGCTAAGCTCTAAGTAGTTGAAGAGACAATGATGGATGATGTAATAGAATCATATATTTAGAGCAAGAAGTCTAAGTCTTGGGTTGTAGTGTAGGTAGAGGCTCTGCAGTTGAGTGCATAGAGGCCTAGGATAGAAGTCCGCAGCTGAATGCACAGACCCCTGCAGCTGTGTGCGCAAGGCGAAGAGTTTGTAACCACATGGAAGATATTAATAAAGAGAGATATTTTGCAATTTCCGTGTCTTTTTTATGTTGATGCATCGTGATATGTTATGTATGAATTTTCTTTATTATTCTTATATGTTGCGCAAATGAATGCAATTACATTAAATAACTGAACGCATATACGAATATCTATTTACGTGGGGATAACTATAATTGTTTGATAAGATAAGCAAGGCACTTATATTAATTGGGGAATTTGTATGGCATGGTGCCATAGTAGTGCGAAAGTACCTGAGTAGCAGGCTCAGGCTGCGTGAATGATGATCGTATCCTTTCATGGAGGTATTGAAGAACATAACACAGGGTTTGTCCTACAAGCCCTAGAGCGAAGAAACCTGTGTGAAGGCAGGGATAGAGGGAATTAAATGACATCACGACCATCTTAGGGTGCGGATACTTGGTTCCAACATCCCCCCATACTACTTTGGGTAAGACTTTAGTCTGTGCTCTGCGGGCTGATGCTGAAAGGGCCAATAGTGTAGGGATTTGTTTGGCTAATTAACGCTGAACCTGGGTCAGGCCCCCTCAAGCCAACACTCTTGTAGCTCTGAAAGACCCTTTTGAAATGTTCTTGGAGAAGCTACCCCCTCCTATAACTATTGTGTTTCCTCTTTCCCTTCTTTCGGCCCCTTCTACTCTTCCTATAGCATTTTCTGTTATTCCTATAGCACTTTCTGTGTTTCTTGTAGCATGCCCTGTTTTTCTTGTAGCTTCCCTTTTCCTTTTTGTTGGAGTGTGGTAGGTGCCTTGGATTTCTTAGAGGAGGTTGATCTAGTAACAAACCTTCTTACATAGGTTATGGGAGTCTTTGAGATGGATTCAAGAGATGTGGCTTCCTCAACTTTCTTTTCAATGGGTTCTAGATCCTCTCTTTTACTTGGTGATTCTTAAATTATAATAGGGGTCTTTGTGGGAGTTTGAGGCTTCCCCTGTTTAATCCTAGTTATTTTCCTTGTTTTGAAGTAGAGAGGAGTTTTCCTCTACCTTTTCACCTTAGGTTTGATTTGTGTACTCAAGGTAGCTAGGGCAACATCTGCCTCCTTTTTAGTGTGTCCAAGAGACAAACGTTTATGCTCTGGGCATACCTCTTCTTATCTATTTGTAGTGGTTTTCTCAGGGCTTGGTTCTTCCTACTACTCCACCTCTTCTTCTTTGTTTTTTTGTTTCTCAACTTCTTCCTTTTTCTCTCGTTCCTCCTCTATTTTCTTTGGCTCTTCTTTCTCTTCTGCTTCTGCCTCTTCTTCCTCTTCTTGTTCTGCCTCTTCTCCTTCTTTTGCCTCTGCCTCCTCTCCTTCAACACTAGAGGTTGGGGTCTCACTAAGTGTGAGGACTTGAGTGTCAAGGAAGTCTTCTTTGTCCATATCCCCAAATGTGGACCAGAGGACAGGAACCCTTAATTTATTCAAAGCATCTTCCACTATTAGTTTGATGAGGCCATGGTGGCCTAAGTGTTGTTTCTTTCCCTCTTTCACCTTCTAGCTCATGTCCATGATGGACTGTAGGAGGAAATAAGGCACACTGGATCTTTGGGCTATGGAAAATCTTTCTTGAAATCTCAGTTCATGGAGTAGTCTGAACTGGTAGTGGTAGACTACACTTAGTCTTCCTTCACAAGAGATGAAATTCGGGATATGGTAGGCCACCACGTCCCAGGGATAGGGTAGGCTCTCCCTTCTGACTCCATTTTTATCTTCAATCGGTTTCTCATCAGAAGTGAATAAATTCTTCTTAGAAATGGAACTACTGGACTTTTCTTCTTTTCTCCATTGGACCCCTAGGGGAACGGTTGACACCTTGCTAGTTAGCTCAGGATTAATATTAATGGATAATCCCCTCACGACCGCGGTGGCATTGGATCTTGTTTGAGAGTTCAGGGCCATGGAAAATTCATAATTGATATCATCATCATATCCTTTTAGCAGCTCAAAGAAACCTAACCATTGATGTCTTCTGAAAATATTTGCTATAGGTGGAAAAAGGTGAATTATCTTATTATCTGTTGCCTCTCTCCTATTGAATCCCCCTCCCATCTTCTTCTCTGTTTTCAACTAGGTGTAGGAGGGTTTCCCCCTGTGATAGCCCATATATGAATTTAAAGGGAACAAAGGGTTGGAATATCTAGTTGATGATAATTATGTATATCCCTTGTACTTTATATCTAGAAAAACTCTTTTAATCACAAGATGATTTTTATTAGTAAGAGAGTTCAAGGTGCACTAGCATGTAAATAATGGATAAAATAATGAGGAGGAGCTACTTACTTTTCACCATAAGGCCTGGTATAATGATAATTGAAGACCAAATTGACCTTAGGTGGAATTATTACACACTTGGAGGCTTCCTATAGCAACTTTTTGTGCTTCATGTAGCTTCTTGTAGATGCCTCTTGTAGGAATGATAGAGTATGGTTCGAATCCTCTTAATAGCTTCTTAGGCTCATCCTTACCTTAACTGATTTTGAAATGAGTGAAGATGCAAGAGAATTCACTACAACAAATCCCTGTGATTAGCGTACCTTTTTAGTTATTTTTTTGCATCTAGAGCCCATTTTTGGTGCTATTTGCATCCATTATCAAATATGGTGCAAAACTTGACACAAATTTGCATCGAGTTTTGCATCGAATCTTACACCAAGTTTAACACCAGGTATTGCAATAGGTTATGCACCACGTTTGGCACCAAATTTTATGCCAAGTTTTGTGTCATCCTTTGCACCAGGTTTTGTTCTAGGTTTTGCATCAAGTTTGGCACCTAATTTTGTTTGACATACTTTTGCATCCTCATTTTCATCAACTTTTTTCACCTACAGTTGCATCAACTTTTGCATCGACTTTTGCATCCTTTTTTTCATCCTTTTTTAAATCATTTTTTGCATCCATTTTTTCATCCATTTGTGCATCCCTTTTGCGCCAAGTTTTACATCACGTTTTGTGTCTAGTTTTGCATATAATTTTGCATCTACTTTTGCTGCATCCACTTTTCCATCTTGTTTGGCATCCATATTTACATCCTCTTTTGCATCTATTATTGTGCCCACTATTTCCTCTAATATTTTTGTGCCACAATTGGGCCTAGTTTGGCACCTCCTTTTGCACCCACTTTTGATTATAATTTTGCATCCACGTTTGCATCCTCATTTGCATCTAGGTTTTCATCAACTACTACATCTATTTTTGCATCCATTTTTGTATCCACTTTTGGATTAGGATTTGCATCAGGTTTTATGTCTCGTTTTTCATCTACTTTTGCATCGAATTCTATTGCATCCAATTTTGCATAAAATTTTGCATCCATTGTTGCACCCATGTTAAAGTTCACTTTTTGCATCCCTTTTTACATCTTCATTTGCATCATACTTTGATTCCTTTTTTACATCTATCATTACATCCACTTTTACATCCACTTTTGTTATTCCACAATTTGCACCATGTTTTTCACTTACTGTTGTATCCACGTTTTCTTCCAATTTTGCATCCATGTTCACATCCTCTTTTGCATCAAATATTGCATCTCTTTTTGCATCTCGTTTTGTATCTACTTTTGCATCTACTTCCATTGTATCCATTTTTTGCATCCAAATTTTTTTTCCTGTTGCATCAATGTTTGCTTCCACTTTTACATCCCTTTTTGCATCTTATTTTGCATATTTTTTGTCTATTGTTACATCCACTTTTGTTGCGCCATATCTTGTGCCTACCATTGCAACCACATTTGCTACCATGTTTGCATCCCATTTGCATCCTCTTTTGTGTTCAAGTTTGCATCAGATATTGTGTATGTTTTTGCATCCCCTATTGTATCCACTTTTGTTTCATCCATTTTTGCGTCTACTTTTGTGTCCGTTGTTGCACCCATGTTTGTGTCCATGTTTGCATCCCTTTTTTCATCTTATTTTGTACCCATGATTATCTATTTTTTTCATCTAAGTTTGTGTCCTTTTCTGCATCCATTGTTGCATCCACATTTGTTTCACCACAATTTGTGCCAACTTTTACGCCTACCATTGGACCCATGTTTTCTTCCACTTTTGCCTTCATGTTTGCATTAACAACTGCATCTGCTTTTGCATCCACTTTTGTGTCAGGTTTTTCATGTTGTTGTGCATATACTTATGTTGTATCCACTTTTCATCCAATTTTACTTCTATTGTTTCCCCCATTTCTATGTTCGCTTTTGCATCCCTTTTCCAACACTCATCATATTTTCTGCATTGATGATATTCCTTATGGCATTGACAATTATGAAAAATTGATGACAATGTCAATAATATTGACAATGATGAAAATGAAGATGATGGTGATGACATGAATTGTGATTATGATGATAAAGATGATAGTGGTTACAATGACAATGATGATGATGGCAATGATTATGATGATGATGATGCTAATGACCTTGGTGAATCTTCCCAATTTTATATGTTGTCGTTGTCATAATCATAAGCATTATCTTTTGTGCCATCATCCTTGTCATAATCATCATCATTATCATCATTTTCATCTTGGTCATCATCAAAAAACAATGTAAACTTTGAAACGGGAACTGATACTGTTACCCGTTTTGTAGAGGTGGCAAAAAAATGACCCGATTTTCGAAAGTGTTGATGCAGAATACACATGTCTTTTTAAGAACATGGTTTTTGGAACTTTAATTTTTTTCATGTGCATTAAGTTTTAGAATGGTAGTGAATGGTAGTGATTTTCATCCTGATTTTAAAAAGTGAGTATTCTGCATCACACCCTTTTTTTAAAAGACCTATTTTTTGACTTTAAATTTTCTAGTGTGTGAAATGTAAAAAATTATTTTCTAAATTTGATAGGTTTTGAAGTCGTCATTGTATTCATATTTTCTTGTTCTCTATCTTAATTTTTGTTTTTTTTAGTGGGGTTTTTATTGTTTTGCGTTTTTAAATTAGAAAGTCGATAGTTTGAATTTTAGATAATCTACATATTTAGACATCCTTAATTAATTTTTCAATCCACATGAAATAATTGTTTCTAAAAAACAACATTTTTTAACAATGGACATAAAAAATAACCATTTTTAACATAAATATAACAAAAAAACTAAACGTTTTGATAATTTTTTGCTAGAATTAACATGTCAAAATCACAATTTTTATACAAAAATATTAACTAAAAATGGTCAAATTATAGTTTTTTTTATGAATTTCATGTCAAAAAGATAATAATAACTACTTTTTTTTCGAAAAAAAATGATTAACTTAAAAATCAATGCAAAAATCACATATTACCAATATTGAACGTATAACAACCCTAATTGAGTGTTTATTCTTCTCATAAAATGTCAAAGTCAAAACATTGCAAAGCTTGAGTTACAAGCATAACTTAAATTTAATCAAGAATGTCACGTAATCCAAACTCTTCGTCCTCTAGAGTTTCATCATTGTCCTCTTCCACAATATTTTCTGTTTCATTTTGCTCATTTTGCTCATTTTCCTCTTCTAATGGATCTTTCATGTCTGCAAATCCCCCAATATGTGTCTTTCCATACATTCCATGTAATGGTGGTTGGGGTTCCTTTGCCTTTTTTGCCACACGTGATTCACTAAAGTCCCCTTTCTTCAACCCAATTTCTTGCATTGCATTTGGAAGAAATTGAAGAGCATTAATTCTTTGCTGAATGAAATTGCATTGTAATGGATCTTTCTCAATTGCAATGCAATTTCTTCCTTTTTGAAGGCAGCATGCTAGCGTTGTACCTAATTATCAAGCACAAAAAAATAATGAAGTAAATTAGTACAATGACATATTAATTAAAAAAAAGAACATATTGAAATTCAATTCCATGTGGCAAAACGTACCTGAGCCAGAAAATAAATCCAGAACCCAATCTCCTTCATTTGAACATATGTCTATAAGATAGTTAATCAATAATTGTGGTTTCTGATAAATGTTAACTATCTCTCCTTTCATTTCTTTGTCTTCATATGTTAGTTTTCTCACAACAGCATCATAAGTCAGTATTTGGCTATGACTCTTTTTGTCCACCCGATTAAAAATCATAGACATATGGCTATCATCTTTTGCCCAACTATCAATATGAATGAACTCACAGTCATTTATAAATTGTTGATCTTCATTGTCAAGAAGATTTGACTTTTGCCTGTAACATAAAATAGTAAAAGTTCAATTAACTTGTACATAAATTAATTTTTCAACATTAATCAAATATACCTTTAAACATCTTACCATGTAAGCTGCATCCTTGAATTTGTTTTCCCCTTGAAGCTTGACAATAACATTGCCAATTGTGTGTCTGAATGAAATGTCACAAATCTCCATAATGGTGATGACATCACTTCCTTAAATCCCGCCACCACTTTATTAAAAGCTTGATAAGTATAAGGGTCAATATCATAGCAAATGTTTGGAATATTGAAACCATGGGGAATATCTGCAATAACCAGGGCATAATCCCTTTTTGGTACGAGTTTCGCAATGTCTTCACAGTCGCCTTGTATTACTTGATATTGAATAGTGTCTAGCCCATTCCAAATGAAATGATTAAGAGTTGGATCAAGTTCAACATTCTTAATACGTTGCTTTCTCAGTCTTTCAATCTTTATTTTTTCAATAAAAGTCTTGAAACTGTCTGGTGCTCCATTATCTTCTTTCTTCATCTTTTACCAAACAAACAAATGTATGTGTAAGTTTTAAATTAAAGATAGTGCACAGATGATTAAAACTGAATGTATAAATCAAGTTACCTTTTTAAATGCAAGATAAAAAGCTTTCAATGTTGATGTAGAACTTGAATCTGGATAGTTGCGTACAACATCATCCCAACTATCTTCATTCAACAATTTAACCATTTGTTCCTAAATTTTCATGTAAACTTTGTGACTGCATAGATAAAGTAAGAAAAAGTTAATATACTGATATGTATAACAAATACTACCAATAACAACATGTTTTATTTAAAAGATAACTATAATCCTGGAAATAAGTAAAAATAATTCAGCAAACTTACTTTTGAAATTCTTCAGACATTTCTTCCAATGATAATTCCCCCGACTTCACACGAGATAATATTGTTTTGACAATTTTTTCATCTTTCACTCCTTGCATCGCCCTCCAAGGCGTGATGGTCATATCGTCTGGAAGTTGCTTCAGTTCAAGCGCTGATTTATTGTTGCTACATATCAATGGCTTAGACTTTCTGACCCTCTGGTTTTTAATGCGAATGTCTTCCCACATGCTAAAAATGTCATCAATCAAATTCCAAATATCTCCAGTTCTAAATGCCAATTGGAAAATGTTATCAACACCTCTGAATAAATCGCTAGATCTATTGTCTTTTCCATTTTTTGAATTGCCTTTATCTTCAATTTGATAGCCTATTTCCATAGAACATTCCTTTCGGAAATCTGCAGTAATATTGATCTTATCCCCACCACATTTTTCTAGGAATTCACTATGAATAAATCTAACCTTTTGGATCAAAGTCATAGACATCCTATATTCATTATCTGAATTATGATCCCATGCCACTAACTTTTCTTCTGTTTCATTTAAACCAGCATAAATGATACATTTCATTGTTTCAAAATGTGGGTTATTAGGATATTCCTCCATCAATTGTCTTTGAGTTTCAACAGAATGGTTCCCCCCAAGCACATAATAATTGTATTCAAAACATTTTGACTTATCAAATGCTTCTTTGTTGGGAACTTGAAGTGGATCAACAAGAAGCACATAACTAACCACATGAGCATATGGATTGTACCTCATCAATGTCTTCAAGTTGTGAACATGCAGATGATGTGGCTTTCTAACTTGATATTGGCATTGTCCTTCACTTGCCTTATAGGTTTGTGTGACATTTAACTGAAATGTACGACCACCATCAACTAAGTTTCTCTTTGTCAAATTCTGTCGAATGGCATTTTGTTTTGTTTTGATAATGCCATCACCTAAATCAGCTCCTGGTGTAATGATTTCTCTGCTTTCTTTTGAAGTTTCACTAGGTTCTTGACTGCTGGTAATGACTACTTCAAGATCTTCAACTCTACTTTTTTTCGTCTTAACATTCTCAAGAGATCTATTCTTGGGCATTGTTACTTTTGGTCTTTTACGACCTTCCACAATTTCAATGTCATCTTCAGTAATGGCAACATATGCTTCATTGTCAATTTCAACTTCATCGTCCTCAAAAGTAACTTGTTTACCCTTGCTAGATTTATCCACCAGAGGCCTTTTTTTCTGATTCTTTGGATGTAGTTTTGTAGCATCATCAATTACTACATTTTCCATGTTTTGCATATCTTCTTCTGACACTGAGTAAAAATGGCTGACAACTTTCATGATATCATGCTCTATGTAATGAATGCCTCCCAACATAATTGAACAACTTTCAACAAAATTCTGCCAAACAAAATATCATATGTTAATATAATCAAAGTTAAAAAATATAGCGAGACATTTTCAAAACGAAAAATAAAAATACAAATAACAATACTTACCGTGTTTTGTGTCATATCATTTACGATTTGTTTACACAACTTTGTAGATACCTCTCTCCTGTCATATAATGAATATGATAGTCGGTATTTAATCCTTTCATGTGACTTGGCAGCTTTTGTAAGTACGTAAACAACTTCAGTGTTTGGTACCGAACACATATCTATGACTTTTCCCATCACCTCCAAATTTTCATTATTATTGCGTGTATCAATGTATAGATATCTATTCACAGTTGTGCTCTCTCTTTCTTTCACATACCAGGCTCTTGATGGAAATTTCACCTCTTTTGAACTTTTCCAATCTGAGATTAGCTTCTTATCACTTAAAGCAGTTGACATATTTGTAGGTATGAGCTCAGGTGGAGTTCGTTCACCAACGTTTTTTGAAGATACACCTTTAAGACTCCTTGCTCCAGAAAGATTCACAGAAATTTTCCTTGATGCCATTTTCCTAAAAAACAAACACATAAATTAGTAAATAAAAAAACATATTAACTTAAATTAACAACAAAAATATACCATAAATTTTTTATTTGCATAATCAAAATTACCCTCCCCCTCCCCCGACCCGCCCCCCAGCCCACCCCTAGGCCCCCCGCCCGGGCCGCCCCGCCCCCCTCCCCCTCCGGCCCCCCGGGCCACCCCACCCCCTCCCCCTCCCTCCCCCCCCGAGCCGCCCCACCCCCCTTCCCCTCCCTCCCCAGGCCGGGCCGCCCCAACCCCCCCCTCGGCCACCCCCGCCCGGGCCGCCCCACCCCCCTCCCCCTCCCTCCCCCGGTCGGGCCGCCCCAACCCCCCCCCCCCCCCCCCCCGGCCACCCCCGCCCGGCCCCCCTCCACCCGGGCCGCCACCTCCACCCCCCGGCCCCTCGCCCGGGCTGCCCGACCCCCCTCCCCCTCCCCCTCCCCCTCCCTCCCCCGGCCGGCCCCCCCCTGCCCGGGCCACCACCACCCACCCCCCTGGCCACCCCCGCCCGGGCCGCCCCGCCCCCTTCCCCCTCCCTCCCCCGGCCGGGTCAGCCACCCCCCCACCCAGGCTGCCCCCTCCACCCCCCGGGCCGCTGCACCCCCCTCCCCCTCCCCCTCCCCCTCCCTCCCCCGCCCAGCCACCCCCGCCTAGGCCGCAACACCCCCCTCCCCCTCCCCCTCCCTCCCCCACCCGGCCACCCCCGCTGGGGCAGCCCCCTCCCCCCCCCCCCCCGGCCCACCCCACCGCCCTCCCCCTCCCCCGCCCGGCCACCCCAGCCCCTCCCCCTCCCGCGCCCCTTCCCCGGCCTCGCCGCCCCCTCCCCGGCCCCGCCGCCCACCCCGCTCGCCCCCTCCGCCCGCACAGGGCCACCCCCGGGCCGCCCCACGGGCGGGGCGGGGCGGCCCGGGGGTGGCGCTGCGTGGCGACGCACCTGCACAGCGCCACCCCCGGGCCGCCCCGCCCCGCCCAGGGGGCGGAGCGTCGATTCCCGGAATCGACGCTCTGCCCCTCGGGCAGGGCGGGGCGGCCCGGGGGTGGCCCTGTGTGGGCGGAGGGGGCGGGCGGGGTGGGCAGCGGGGCCGGGGAGGGGGCGGGGGAGGGGGAGGGGCGGGCGGGGTGGGCGGCGGGGCCGGGGGAGGGGGAGGGGCGGGCGGGATGGGCAGCGGGTCCGGGGAGGGGGTGCGGGAGGGGGAAGGGCGGGCGGGGTGGGCGGCGGGGCCGGGGAGGGGGCGCGGGAGGGGGAGGGGCGGGAGGGGTGGGGCCGCCCTGGCGGGGGTGGCCGGGCGGGGGAGGGAGGCGGAAGGGGGTGGGGCGGCCCGGGCAGGGGGTGGCCGGGGGGGGGAGGGGGCGGCCCGAGCGGGGGTGGCCGGGCGGGGGAGGGAGGGGGAGGGGGAGGCGGGTGCGGCGGCCCAGGCGGGGGGTGCCCGCGGGGGGAGGGGGAGGGAGGGGGAGGGGGAGGGGGAGGGGGGTGGGGTGGGCGGGGGCGGGGGTGGCCGGGCGGGGGAGGGAGGGGGAGGGGGAGGGGGGTGGGGCGGCCCGGGCGGGGTTGGCCGGCCCGGCCGGGGGTGGAAGGGGGCGGGGGGTGGGGCGGCCCGGTGGGCCGGGGCGGGAGTGGGCGTCGGGTGGGCCGTGCGCCAGGTGGCGGAGGGGCGGGCAGGGGTGTCGGGGAGGGGGTGGGGGCGGGCGCCGGGTGGGGGAGGGGGGGGGGGCGGGGGTGCCGGGGAGGGGGAGGGGCGGGCAGGGTTGGGCCGTGCGCCGGGTGGGGGCGGGGTAGGCGGGGGTGCCAGGGAGGGAGGAGGGGCGGGTGGCAGGTGGGATGGGCAGGGGGGCCGGGTGCCGAGTGGGCCCGGGGTGGGGTGTGGGATGGGCAGGGGGGCCAGGGTGGGGACGGGTGCCGGGTGGGCCCGGGGTGGGGTGGGCTTGGAAAATTTTTTAATTTAAAAAAAAAAAATATGGGGCGGGGGAGGGAGTTAGGGGGGCAGGGGTTGGAGAAGGGGGGAGGTGTGGCGGGCGGGGTGGGGTAAATAGAAATATTAAAATTTGGCTTGGAAAATTTTTTAATTTAAAAAAAAAAATATTTTTCATTAAAGTAATTTAATATGAAAATTTCAAAAAAATAATTGTACTTACCTTTCAATTGCGACAATTCTTCATTGTATATATTGTTGATAGCAATATCGCTGCTCCACAAATTCACGAGTCTTTCAAGGGACTTCAGAAAACCAAGATGTGAGGCGAGTAATAGTGATAGCGAAATTTATTATATAAGTGAAATTACGAAGATGTTTTTCCATACGATTAATGTGGGATAGTTTGTTTTACATTATTATAGAGAGAATATTGTAGAGTTGTTTTACAACGGATTGAATGTGGGATTAATTTGTTTGAGAATATATTATAAAAATTAGAAAAAAATAATTGTTAAGTAAATATTATATACTTTAACTATTAGAATAATTAATGTACAAGTTGTGATTTACAATTTGAATTTTAGTGATTTATTTCATAAAAATAAATTAGTTTACGTTTTTCAATCAATTGTAGAATAAAATAATAAAGGTAAATAAATCTAACAAACTTTTGGAGGGAAATATTTTCGCGAAAATTTTTGGAGGGAATAACTTTGGAGGGAATATTTCATTCTTTAAGCTATATAATATTCTTAGGAGACTCCATTTGTATCATTCAACATTTTCTATTTGAAAGTGATGGATTGCTCTGATGGTGAAGTTTCGGTTTATACACCATCAACATCTTCATCGCGTAACAACTCTATTCATATTGATGAATATAGCAGGAATTCTTCCACTATGAATAGAAAGTCAATTCTTCCACTTAGTCCCGATTCTAAAGACTACGAGAGCAGCACTGATGAAAGAGGGGATGGAGAATTTCAAATTAATAAAGAGTCACAGATTCCACTTAGTCCAAATTCTAAGGACTATGAAAGCAGCGGTGATGAGGAGCATGATGGTGAAGTTCAAAAGAATGGGGTGTCACAATGTCCACTTAGTCCTAATTCTAAGGACTATGAGAGTAGCAGTTTTGAAGAATGTGATGGTGAAGTTCAAAAGAATGGAGGGTCATGATGTCCACTTAGTCCTAATTCTGAAGACTATGAGAGCAGCAGTTTTGACGTGCATGATGGCGAATTTCAAAATAATGGACTGTCAAAGTGTCCACTTAGTCCTAATTCTAAGGACTATGAGAGCAGCAGTGATGATGAATGTGATAATGAATTTCAAAAAAATGGAGTGTCAAAGTGTCCACTTAGTCCTAATTCTAAGGACTATGAGAGCAGCAGTGATGAAGAGCATGATGATGAATTTCAAAAGTATGGAGTGTCACAGTGTCCAGTTAGTCCTGATTCTAAGGACTATGAGAGCAGCGGTGATGAAGCGCGGGATGATGATTTTCAAAAGATTGGAGTATCACAATGTCCTCTTAGTCCTGATTCTAAGGACTATGAGAGCAGCGGTGATGAAGCGCGGGATGATGATTTTCAAAAGATTAGAGTATCACAATGTCCTCTTAGTCCTGATTCTAAGGACTATGAGAGCAGCGGTGATGAAGCGCGGGATGATGATTTTCAAAAGATTGGAGTATCACAATGTCCTCTTAGTCTTGATTCTAAGGACTATGAGAGCAGCGGTGATGAAGCGCGGGATGATGATTTTCAAAACATTGGAGTATCACAATGTCCTCTTAGTCCTGATTCTAAGGACTATGAGAGCACCAGTGATGAAGAACAGGATGATGCAGTTAGTCCTAATTCTAATCAGTATAAAGGTAGCAGTGACAAAGGACAGGATGTAGCATCTTCAATAAGTAAGTAGCCACATTTTCAACATAGTCCTAATTCTATGGACTATGAGAGTAGCACTGACAATGTACATGAGGAAGAATATCCATTAAACATCGACTCAGAATTTCCATTTAGTCTGAATTCTAAGGACTATGATAGTAGCACTGAAGAAGGGGAAGATGAAGGGTATCCTCTCAGTCAAAATTTTAAAATCAGAGCAGATCATAGTGTGGATAACGTTCCTCTTAATGATGATGAAAGTCCTTATAAAAATGATGATCCAATGATGGAGATGTTGCCAAGAAATATTGTATCGAGGAGTAGGAGCAGACCTTTTTGTATCGATGCAAGCTATTCTATTTATACAAGGGGTAGAGCAGAATATCTGACGAGAAGAAGTTCTATCAGCGCTCTCATTTCAAGTGAATGTTGCCAAAAAAATTGCTTGAAACGTATGGATTTCACATTTGCATTAGAAAGCAGGAAGAGATATTTGTCAATGAATAAAAGCATGCAAAACTCATATTTAGTTGGCTGCATGCAATCTACATTGTCAGGTTATGATTATCATATTAGGAATTTTTTATTGTGTAGAAAAGATTTCAAAATGTTTCATTCAATTGGGAATTTTCGTCTCTCGAGAATTCAAGAAAATTTGGAAAAGGATCCCACATTTTATTCAGAAGTACGTTATAAAAGACAGTTTGGGCCATTATCAAATACTGCAATGTCATGGATGAAAGATTTCTTTTCAAAGCATGGAGAGTGTATGCCAAATAGAGAGACAATACATATTCCAGATAATTTCTCAAGACGAGAAATGTACAACTTATACAAAGAATATGCAGAAAGTGCTGAGGGACAGGGCCACTTTATTACATATCAATATTTTGTGAAGATATGGAAGAAAGAATTCAATAATGTTCGTATTCCTAAGAAGACAAGGATGGGGATTTGCAGTACATGTGCTTCTCTTAAATAAAAAAGGGACAAATGTGAAGGCTCAGAAAGAGGTAAGTGTTCATAACTTTTACTTTTAAAATTGTATAGTCATCAACTATGAAAACATATTTCTTAATGAATTTCTTTTATGTTGTGTAGATTTAATTGTCAAAGAACTTCAGGAGCATCGCGAACAACAAACAAATGAAAGGAAGAAGTTGTACAAGCATCGAAAGAAGTGTTATGATAATCCAAATAAATATTTGGGTTTGATAATTGATGGTATGGACCAGAAGAAAACACTTTTACCACATTTTGTTCGCACACCCAAAAATCTACAAGAGGAAAATTTTATTCAGTTTCACTTGGTCGGTTGTATGGTCTTCAATGGAAAAATGTTGCCAAGGGTGTACTTCACAGCTCCAAATATTCATAATGATGCAAATATGGCCATAACCATAATTCATGATGTGATTTCTCATTGGTATGGTAATCTTCCTGAAGTTTTGTATCTACAATTGGACAACACTTGCCGTGAAAACAAAAATCAGGTTGTTTTTGGGTATCTGAACATGCTTGTTGAATTGAGATTTTTTCAAAAGGTAAAGGTTGGTTTCCTTCTTGTTGGGCACACTCATGACCATATTGATCAGATGTTCAGTCGTTTTTCAGTCACATTGAGGAGGAAGGAATTTGGGAGCTTGCCATCACTAATTGAATGTATTAAGAAATCATACATGCCAGAGCCTGCTTTTGAAGTGTTGGAAGAAACTGTTGACATGCGAAGGTTTATTCTGGGATCATATGGTGAGGGGAAATGCATTGAACAACTTAATGACATTAGCTTCCAACATCAATTTCGTATCAAAAAAATTGATGGGAAAACACTAATATGGGGCAAGAAGTATTCAACTACTACAGAGTGGGCACCGTCATCAGGATTGCAATTTTTGAAGTTCATTCCAGATCATCCAATATTTGCATCAAAAATATTGTTATTACAATCAGTTGGTGAAGTTCAGAATGCACGTAGACAGAACAGGGCTATAAATTATTCTGATTGCCTGGAAGAAATTAAAAAATGTATTAGATATACATATGAGTACTTTGACATTGCTGATTCAGTTTGGTGGGAGTCGTTTTTCAATAATCAAAGTGATCTCATTTCGACAACAATAAATGAAGATATACCTTTGAAAAATCCATTTATTTGGCCACAAAATGTGTCGAATGAACATGAGGAAGTAAACATTGTTGAACAGCAACAATCTCAAGGTATTATTAATTCTTCACAGGCAGAGGAAAGAGAGATGTATATAGGTTCCAGAAGATCTCGTGCACAACGTGAAGCCATGGAAGACCTTTATAGGGGTTCATTACAGGATATTAAGGAGGGTTGCATGATTGCAGTGCTAGCAGATGGAGATCCCAATGGCTATCCATTTTGGGTTGCCAAAGTTATAAAGGTCTTTACAGAAAATGAGGATGTTACAGGTGTTGAAGTACATTGGTATGCCACAAATACACACCCATTCAATGGTGTGTATAAGCCAGAGATGGTAGTTGACAAAAAAAATGGTGGAAAAAGAAAAAGAAAGGGTACAAATATAAATCGCTGCCGCACAGACATATTACAATTGAAGGATGTTGACATACTTGTTTATGACTTCAATTTAACAAAGAGAGGAACTCTTCGCTTCAAGACGACAGAGATTCTGAAAAGGTTGTTACCAGAAGGAACAGTGTTGACATGGGACTCTGCTGAAACCAGTCGTAGATCTAGAAGACTTTTGAAACCTGGAATCTTGGGCATGCATGTGGACTCAGATGGGGCACTAGTTGATGACAGAGAAGAATATGGAACATCTTCGTCAGCATCCAGTCACTCATATGAAGATGTGAATTCTGATGGTGTGCAAGAAAATATGAGTGATTTTGAATAATTGTTTAAGACAGTTTATATAACTGATGTATGCATCGTATCTTCAAATAAAATTAATGTTTTCCATATTTTGTTAAATGAGAAGTTATGAAGCATTAAAATCTAGGATTTATTAATTTATTAATCATTATATTAATTTATTATAAATATTAATTATTTATAATAGTTAATATAATATAATTAATATTAATAATTGAATTAAAATTATTTAGGAATTAATATTAATTAAAATTAATTTCATTTTAGTATTATTATTCCCTAGGTAAAAATCAATTTCAGATTAGATTTATTATTTCCCTGGGTTAATATTAATTTCATTTCAGAATTACTATTAATTTCATTTAGATCTAGGTTATTATTAATAAAGCAAATTTTATAATAATATAGCAAAATAAATAAAACAAATTAATTAATCAATTTAATATTAATACAAACTAATATTATTCATAAAATATTCTTAAATCAAGTTAATAAAACAAATTAATTTTATATTATAACAAATTAATAAAACTAATTAATAAAGCAAATTAATTTTATATTATAACAAATTAATTTTATATTATAACAAATTAATAAAGAAAATTAATAAATCAAATTATAACAAATTAATTTTTATATTATAACAAATTAATAAAGCAAATTAATTTTTATTATAACTAATTAATAATTCAAAATTAATTTTAACAAATTAATAAAACAAATTAATAAAGAAAATTAATAATATTAGAACAATTAATACTTTATATTAAATCAAATTAATATTAAAACAAATTAAAAATTATATTATATTTATAATATATTAATAAATCAAACTAATATATAAAATATTAAAAAGCAAATTAATTTTAGATTATATAAAATTAATTAAAATTAATTAAATATTTAATACAAATTAATAGAAAAATTTATAAAATTAATTAAAATTAAATAAAAAAAAAATTTAAATAAATTAATATAAAATTAATTAATAATCATTTCAGCCGACAGTTTGTCATGTTTTACCTCTTCACTATTTATTACTTCTTTGTTGCTCTTCTGTCATCATCATTCTCATATCCTGATGATGGATCCCATTTGGGATTTGAAACGTTGGTACAAAAATGTTAAAACTGTGGATTCTCCGGTCATTGATCCAAAAGATTCAAGCCACAGATCTCTGAAATCCATTTTTATGTTGTTGGATTATGTCTTAAGTATGATAAATTTTATTGTTTAAATATCTACAATGCAATATCAAATTAGAGATATAATGTTTGTTTTATTCAGTGTACAAATAAAAACTTTTGAATTCATTCAGTGATATAATATGTTCATAATGTCATGTTTTTTTAGTTTTGGGGTTGAAAACATGTTAAATTTATACTTAGGAAAGAAAAATGATATTCTACGAGAAACATTAATGTGTTTTTCCTTAAAATTTAACTTTGTTTGAGACATAAAAAATTGGTTTTATTAGCATTTAAGTATGGGGGTTTTACGCAGTGCATTATATTAGATATCATTTTGGGATTCAACTGCATTAAGTAAGATCAATCCCACTTCTTCACCCCTGTGAGCATCACCCGATGCAATGAGTGCTAAGTGAACTATTCAAAAATCATGAGAAATTAGTCAGTTACGACTACCTCTCATGGAAATGGTCATACGTGAATGATCTTACTTAACGCAGTTGAATCCCAAAATGATATTTATTAGCATTGTTTAAAAAGTATGAAAATTGACCCTAAAAAAAAAATCATTATTCCAGTATCAACACTTTCGTTCTGAAGCTATATTTTGGAGGAAAATTTCGTAGAAAATTTCGTAGTCACTGCCATTTTTAAAACAACCGCAAAATTGACACCTAAAAAAAAAAAACATCGTTCCAGTATACACACTTTTCGTTTTGAGCACTGTTTTTGTGGTTTTTTTGGGGTTTTTGGGCCAGAGTTCCCATTTTGAGTTTATAGTTCCCGTTTCAAAGTTAACATTGTTAAAAACAATAATGACATGAATGATGATGATGTCCATGATGATAATTACAACAATGTTGATAGAAATTACATTAATGAAGATGATGGGGATGATAAAAATGACAATGGCGATGATAATGGTGGTGATGATGATCATCATCGATCATCTCCCAAAAATAGAGTTTTTATTTCTCTTACGTATATCAATGTGTCCTAAACAACCCTTTTCTAGCACTGATCACATTTTTTGGGTTGATGATATTTCTTACAACATCTATAATTATGAACAATTGCAAACAATGTCCATAATGATGATGATGACGATGATGATGATGGAGCTGATGATGATGGAATGAATGGTGATTATGATGATAATGTAATGATGGAAATAACGATGACAAGGATGATGGTGATGATGATGGCAATGATTATGATAATGAGAATGACCTTACAATCTTATGGATTCATGAAAAATTACTAGTTTCAATACCATCTTCTGGATACGTATTACTATCATACTTTTTAATTTTTCTATCTCTCTTGAGATATCTTACTATAATGGTGTTGTCAACACTAGAAAGATATCTTGTTGTAATGGTGTTGTTAGTATTAGCACTAAAAAAATCACTAAAGTTTGGTAAAAAAAGTTGATCATTTATTTATTTTTAATTTGGGAAATTTTTGTTTTTAATTCTATTTTTATGCAGTAATATTTTTTGGTTGAATTTTGGTAGTAACTAGTTTTTGTTTGAATGATATTTATTAACCATGTTCTTTGTGCTACAAGTCTAATTGTCGAGACAAAATTTCTCTTTCAAATAAGTTGCAAAAAGCATATAAATGGAAGAATAGTGATGACAACTATTTGCATTGTCTAACTGTTCAGGATATCATGTATGAAAATATTCAACATTTTTATAAACAATGGATTAGAGGTGAGTCTGTAATTGTACATAATGTTTGGATGATACATAAAAACAAAGTTGGTTTCATTGATGTGCTTAGGATCTACTTTGGATACGAAACCCTAGGTTTGTAAGTATGCAGATAATTAATTTGGTTTATCTTTGGTAACAAATAAAATTTTATTTCTTTTTCCTCGTAAAACCAAGGAAGATATCGCAATAATTCTCATTAGAAAACTACTTCTTGTTGAAGGTTTATAATTGTTTGCAAAAGTTCAACAACTCGGTATAGAAGTTTTTAGTTGCGATTAGGGAGACAATGTGATTATAGGTTTTAGTAGACATAGATCATTCTTGGTATTTGATTCACTTTGACGATGGCCTCTTCTAACCAATATATGAGATTGTGAATTTGTTGATATTTTTTAGATTACCAAGTAGATATAGTTGTTTATAGGAATTTTGTAAAACCTGAAGTATTTACAAATGGTTTTTCACTGTTAAGCAAGTTTAAGTCAAATTGGGTTGAAAAACTTAAGGAGAAAGAAAAAACAATTGTTAGTAGTTTTGAATTGATATAGCCATTAAATAATTCCCAACCATTTTCTTTGTGCTACAAGTCTAATTCTCAAGACAAAATTAATAATTTTGTTCAGTTACAAAGAGCATATAAGTAGAATAATATCAACCGTGGAAACTATTTGTAGTGTCCATTAACTATTCAATATATCATGCGTGAAAATCTTTAACTTTTTAAAAAACAATGAAAATGAGAGGTGAAATTGTAAATATACAAAATGCTTGGATGATACATCCAAGCCAAAGTTGCCTTCATCAATGTGTTCAAGATCTACCTTGGAATAGAAACCATATGTTTTGGAAGTGTGCAAAAAAATAATTTGATCTACCTTTAAAGATAGTCTAGTATGGTAACCTTTTATGACCAATAATTTTTTTTCTCATCATCATCATATACATATAAATATTAGAAACCAAGGAAGATATGATGATAATCCTCATCAAAAAATGACCTATGATAGTGTTGGCGATGGTGAATATGATGATGATGACAATGGAAATGAGGATTATGATTAAATGATGATAACAATGACAACAATACAATGATAGGGACCCTATGCCACCAGGGATTCCCTATATGGGGAAAATATTACCTGTGTGTGGGAAAGTTATTATTGATCACAAAAATGAATAAACTCAGTAGACAATTTGAATCACCTTCATTACCCATCCAAATATCCTTAATAATTCAAATTTTTATTGTAGTGTAGTTTAATATATTTGTGTTAATTAAGTCCATAAATTAAACTTAACAAGTTATATTTGTGTGTTAACTTATATTTGTCTATATGCACAATATGTGACAATTTATACACACATAAATTATTTTCATTTTGTCTCAATCATAACTTCATATCATTTCTAACCATTTTCAACTAATAGATGGAACTAACCATAGTAACTCTTATCTAGCTAACTGAGTTTTTTATTTCCAACCAACAAACCATATTAACTAACATACATTTTAATGACATTAATTGCATCAAGTAATGAGTATACCTATAAGAATATTCAAAACGCCAATTTAGATTATGAGTTCTAAACATGGTAATTAAATGACTATTACAACCAAATAACAATGAATCATTTCAAAATGGGACATAATAATTGTCCTTATTTAAACATGAATTACATACCCTGTAAATTATCTAGAAGTCTTCATTTATGTTATCATATGCATCTATGTCTTCCAATGCTTCCTTGTCAATGTTCATATGTTCTTGTAGGCAATTAATATTACTCTTCCTAAACCAGTCTGCTAAAGTCATATTGTGATCATCCTCATCTTCACCTTCGTCATATTCTGTATCAATAAAAGTTGTTTCTAGATCAAAAATATCAATGTTACCAGATCTATTAATTTGATCTTCATTTTGTATATCATCAATATTACCTTCTTCTATAAGATCATTTGCCTTTGGAAATTGTTGGTTGTCAAGGTTAATTGCCTCATCTAATTTATTATTTTGTGAAAATACACCTATAGCCCCGCTTCTCCATAATGCTGAAGTAATGTTGTCACCATCATCTAGTTCACAGTCTTCTGGCTGAACATCATCATCTTGAAACATCATCATTGATGCCAATTTGTTCTATGTTCCCCGATTCTTGAACTATATTTGGTTGGTCATCATTACTTTTATCTGTATTGATTGAGGCATCTTCGAATATATGCATTAATCTTGGATCATAATGAATGACAAATATCCATTTTGGATTCAAAATATCTTCATAGAAAAAAACCTACATGTGAAGAAGATAAATATATTAGATCTCCAGTGGTATCAAATTTTATTATCAATGAGAACGTATATATCCACAATAAAAAATGAATTAGAAAATTACATAAGACCATTATTTCTTATATTGTTTTAGTGAAAAAATACCTACTCACAATGAATTGGTAGAACATAGGGCTCCTTATCCGGTGGTAGGTATTTTGATGAATCTATAGAAAACAATCCACTATGGATATCATGTCTCTGTGTCCTGTTAAATGCTTCATACCATTTATATTTAAAAATACTACATTTGAAAGAGCGGTAATCTAACTCAATAATTTCTTGTATTTTTCCAACGTATTGAAGATTCCCTTTAATAACATTTTTATCTTTTGAACTTGCTCGACTTGATTGCTTGAAATCAACCATGACCCCACAATCGAAGGATTGTCTTTTTGCATCTACTCTTTCTACACGATAATGATGACCGTATGCCCACATTGCAGGATACTTCCTCACCTGTGACAAGCCATTTACTTGAGTGAAATTAAATATGATTGTGCATAGTTAAACAGTTAACAGTGTGATTAATGTATTCAAGCAACATTTTGTAATAATTCAAAATTTATCTTTTTTCACATCCTCTACACATGTTGATCTCATCTTCTATTATGTTTGCATCTACTCCTTCCTCATCTATTTGGTTTTGAATTTGTTTAGAAACCCATTCTATTGTGCATTGTTTTCCCCATTGACCAGAAATATTAGTGGGAAGTGGGGTATTCCTTGGGTTTGATATCTTAAATTGTTTCCTTGCTTCTAACACTTATTTCCTTTTTATATCATACATATCAATCCATTTATTCATGAATTCCATTTGGTAGAGGACAAACTTGTTGAGCACAACACTTTCATCAACACCTATTACAAATCAATGTGTATAATTTAAACTTAAAATATTATTCTTTCAATTCAGGAAGCCCAAAATGATTTAGTAAATGATTCTAAAATAACTATAATAATGAATATTTTACATACCAATTACTTCTTGAACATCATTATTTTGAGGCTTTTCTCCATCTATAATATCAAATGCACGTTCTTGATCCCAAAATTGTGCACCATCTTCAAAATCTTTACCAAGGAATTCACATAGGAAGAAAAATGCTTCATTTAGTACATACCCTTCAGCCATGCAACCCTCTAGATGTGCCTTTTGTCAGACATATATTTTTATGGCTTTCATGCATCTCTCAAAGAAAAACATCCATCTTGTTGAAATGATACCTACCATTTCAATGTCATCAACTAGATGTATAAGTAAATGGACCTGTAGGTCCATGAAACTTGTAGGGAGCTCCTTTTCAAATACACATACAATTTCTGTGATTTCTTTCTTCCATCTTGGCACTTCAGACTCATGGATCTCTTTAGAGGTCACCCACCTAATTAGATATTGTCATTAAGTTAGCATGAATTTTTAGCGACATTTAGAATGAGATATAATATATCATTGTATCATATAGAGGAACAATTAATACCATGTAAAACCTTGTAAATATTAAGCGACCACATACCTTGTAAAGGTTGACAATCAACATATGGCATTCCTCAAGTTAGTTGTAAGGCATGAATCCCCTCTTATTGCTAGTGGCATGATATGCTATCAAACCAAATTATTATAGTTCATTAGTATTGATTTATCATAATATATCAAAATAAGTTTTAGTAAGTAAATGATAAGAATAACAATTAATTGATGTTAACACCTTCATAAAATTGTGATAATCATGTTTTCTGAATCCTGTGATATGTCCCTCTACTGTAAAAGCTTTATTCAATGATGATCCATATCTAGTGGGTGTTCTTATTGAACGAATCACATTTTTTAGTTGATATAACTCTTTCCTTTTTAGTATCCATGGAGCTTCTGCATATGATTCATTTTCCTTACTTGGCCACAAATGTCTTCTATCAAATTTGGTACGTGAAAGAGCAATATCCCTCCTTGATGATAAAGTGTCTTTATCTTTGCTAGATATATGTCGAAAAATGGAATCAGGGACATTTTTGAAAACATGCATAGGATCTAGTAAATGAGAAATTAATAGATCCTTCTAGTAAGGGAGATCATAAAATATGGATTTCCTTTTCATTCCTTTTGGCATTTCAACCATAAATTGTTCTGGTTCCTCAATTGAATGATCATGACGAAAAAATGGTTCCAAGCTTTTGATTCAGCATCTCCATACATTTTAAGTCAATCAGCTAGACCCATAACGATGAGAGTTAGCATAAGGTGTTCCTTTCTAACACTCATCCATGGGGGAATATTGTGTACTATCATTCCAACTGGCCAAACACTATAATTTGAGCTTAGGAAAGAGAAAGGGCACACTCCATCCATTGCAAGTCCTAACCTAATACTGCGAGGTTCATCTTTGAATTTTCTTGGCCATTTTTCCTCTATATGTTTCATTGCTTTGGAGTCCACAGGAATTAGCATGAATCCATCTTTACTCCTATTCTTTGCATGCCAATCCATCAATTGTGCAAGAGATTTACAACGAAACATCCATTGTAATCTAGGAATAATTCGCATGTGGCATAAAACCTTATTTGGAACTGTATAACCTTGTACATCCGTACGATATATTTTCTCTTTGCAAACAGGGCATCCTTCATTGTATTTATATTCATCTCTATATAATATGCAATCATTTTTACATGAATGAATTTGCTTATATTCAATCCCCAACTTGACTAACAATTGACGCGCTTCTCTACAAGTTGATGGCAACACATTATCTTTAGGGAATATTTTATTCTTTAGAGCCCTGCAAGTTTTTTTTTCAAACCTACATGTTAGAAATGTCATTTATAACATTGTTTATATACCATAATGTAAAATCCACCTCAAATTAAATTAAATGAAGTTAGTACTTATATTCTAATTGAGGACACAAATTGATAGTGCAAAACTAGAAAAATAATTCAAATTACTTTAGTAAGGTAGTGAAGCTCTTGTCTCACCAACCAAATAATGACTTGATTTCCAATATTATTAATGTGCATGAAAGCTTGGATGTTCTACTTGCACCCGATTTGAACACCACTCTCTTTGTTGCTTGCTTAATTGATGCATTGATGTTGATATCATCATAATTATGTTGGTGGTAGTTTCCCTCTATTTCAACATCATCATTATTATGCATAAGATCATCACCCTCATCATTGTTTCCATCCCCAAAGAAACTTGTGAGCATTTCGTTCAATCCTTCTCCATGCATTACATTTCCATCGACATCTCTACTCTGAACAATGGATGGCATGTCATCAGTGTATGCTAATTTCATTAATTCCTCAAATGTTTCACGTGGTAGTGCTCTCTTCAATGCTTCTCTTCTTCTCCTAGTATGGTTTAAAGGATGAATTGGATCATCTTGTTGAATTCTTAATGGTCTAGTTGGATCTTGATCATTAATAGGTGTATCATCAACATCGTTTACCTATAATTAAATGCAACCATTATTTAATGTTAGATAACAATTAGTGTATAAAACATGGATCCATTTCAAAGATATACGCAATAAATTACTCAACAAAACAACATTATACATATATACAATAAATTAAAAATATTATTTTTGAACACATTATTTCAAAAACAAGCCACATCACTTTCATATTCTTAGATTTTCTACCTTAGGAACATCCAAAAACAACAATTGTCTCAAATTATTCATCCATGCATGTAGTATCATCATGACCAACCTCTTGTTCATTGTGTTGATTTTCAATTGCATTTACAAACTCCATTGTCATATCCTCTTCCACCCATTTCTTTTTACGTGATTTAATTGTACGGCGTAGGCCACATCCATATGCAGGTATTTGTATTCGTCTATCAAAATGATTAAACTCCTCATTTGTTCTGATTCCATTACCAACCTAAAATAATTGATACATGCATTATTTTTTCCAAGGTTAGAGATTATACTATATGATGTACTTATATTGTCCATTAATTTATAGCTGAACTTATTTATAACACCCACAAAGCATAACAATTGTATCAAAGTATTCATTCCATGTATTATCATCATGACTAACCTCTTGTTCATTGCCACCAATTTCTATTGTATTTGTAGACTCAATTGTCATATCTTCTTCCACCCACTTTCTCATGCGATGTGCTTTAACAGTATGGGGTCACCCTTGTGTACATATTTTGGTTGTTTTACAGTAAAAGGGTTCAACTTTGTATTTGTTGCAAACACATTTTCCACCTAAAAGAATCAATGACATGCATTATTTTTTTTCAAGTTTGAATAATAAACTATATAAATTACTAGGTTTAGGAAAACAAGGATCAGAAACTAAATTTCATTTTATTATATTTCATAAATTAATGTAATACTCAAGTACCTGATGCCCTAAATCACGTTGTGTGTCTTCATTGGAAATAAATTCATTTGTTTCCATGGCCTCTCCTAGCACCTGAAGTACACAACAATGATAACAATTCTTGTTAAAGTCATCTATGGAATTGTTATAGTCTTATTTCTTATTGCATTATTTTAACCATTCTATTTTTCATGTTAGCTATTTCCATTTTCAGTTATGAAATTCTCCACCATTATTGTGACACTCTTATGATAATGATTGAACCCGAGTTCAAGTCTTAACTTTTCATGCAGATCTACACTTCTAATTATTAGGGTCATATCTATTGAATTTTGGATACTAGTTTTTAACACGGATATCAAGTTGCTTATCTAGTTTGAATGTACATTAGGAACATAACAGTACTAGACTCTCATGAAATTGTTTGAATCATATGGAGATTTCAATATTTACCGAACATTAGATGTTGAACATATTATAATACCATGTCATACATGTGAAGCATATTTAATATATGTTAGATGATCTAAATTACACCTTTTCATTAATATTAATACACAAATGATATTTTTTTTCTTATTGGAAAAAAACACTATGGCATTTCCAACCTAAGTCAATAATGACTAAAAGAATTATTGCATAAATCAATAAATCCTAAAATGATGCCTAAGTGATCTATTCCTCCCAAAGAGACAGGAGTAAAGTATAAATGGTACAACTATGGGCACTACAATGTAAACAACACATGTTCAAACCTTTACAGGGGTAGGGCCTCTATGCATTGTGCATGAGGGAAGGTGTTTGATATCTTAAAGTTGGTCTCACTTCATCACCAAAGTGGATTAGGTTATGAGTTGATTGGCAAAGCAACCCTTATTTGTTCCTTTTAGTTTTTGAGAAATCTTAAGTTCAACTAGTGCTAATAGATGGTTTCAAAGATTTTTTCTAGGGTTTTTCAACAAGGTCACTAGATCCCAATGTAACATAGATACTTCAGATTTGTTGAAAAGTAAAACCCCCACATAGCACTGAATAGATCATTAATGACTACCTAGAGAACTTAGACTAAATTAATCGTGGAAGTAAAAATTACAACCAAATTAATCATGAAAGTAAAAACTACAATTGAAAAAAAAACATACACTTGGTAATATACAAGAATTCATCCTCGCCAAATCCAAAGTTGATGAATAATATGTTAAATATTTAATGAAACTCATGAAAAATAAAAGCATGTTATCGATATAAGAGTGCATGAACTTGCTTAATGTATATTTGTTAATTGGAGATGATGAATATCTAAAGTTGATGAATAATATGTTAAATATTTGATGAAATTCATGAAAGATAATAAGCATGTTTATCCATATAGGAGTGCATGAACTTTCTTAATGTGTAGTTTACGAGAAATTTTTCCGGCGTAAATCACAAGATATATCATTTGTCGACACGTTTCGAACCAACCAGTGTGGTTCATCATCAGGAAAAGTTGAAGAATCAGATCCAACTTTGCATGTTAAATAGTTTGAGCAGAGCCTGCAACGACTAAATTTGACTTGGGATCAGGGTCAAAAAACATAAAAAATAAATAAAAAATAGTTATTTAATAAATTAAATGGAAGTTAGTTATAATAAGGGACCTTACCTTTAAATAAATATATAAATTATATGTATAAGTAATTTTAATTTAATTGGTTGTTAATTTAATAGATAGTTAAAAGTATTAACTATTTAATAAATACATAGAAAATATAAATATTAGAAAAAACATATAATTAACTAGTTATAGAGGTATAACTAACTAACTATATATATATATATATATATATATATATATATATATATAGATATATATTATATATATATATATATAATTATATGTATATATATATACATAAAAAGAATTTTAAAATTGGTTGTTAAGTTAATAGTTCCTTAAAAAAAATGGAGATGATGAATATGTATATATATTTATTTTTGTATTTACGACAGATTATTGTAATTTTAAGAAATAAATATAGATGGCCAATAAATAGAATATTGTTTTTTGGCTTGCCCTAACTAAGCTGGAACCTATGGCCCTCATTCCCATGTTCAATGGGCTGACCATAGACCGTTCACTCGAGAGAACCCTGATTTGCTCCAAGAAACCCCGATTTCGAATAGGAAAGAAGGAGGAAGGAGGGGAATTGGGAGGATAACCTGAAAAAGAGGTGGTTGGAACAAAAAATGGCAAGTGCTGGAACCTATGGATCTCACTCCCATGTTCGATGCACTGATCATAGATCATTCACACCAGAAAACCCTAATTCGCTCCCCCGATTCGCTCCAAAAAACGTTGTAGATCATTCGTGCCAGGAAACCCCGATTCACTCCAGAAAACCTCGATTTTGAATAGGAAAAAAGGTGGAAGGAGGAGAATTGGGAGGATAACCAGAAAAAACACAGTGGGAATGAAAAAGGGCCAATGCTAGAACCTATGGATCTCCTCCATCTTCAATATGCTGACCATAGAACATTTGCTCTGCGAAAACCCCGATTTGGAATAGGAAAAAAGGTGGAAGGAGGGGACTTGGGAGGATAACCAAAAACAGAAAAAGACGCAGTGGGAACAAGAAAGGGCTATCAATACCAGATCATCCGTAGATTGAAGCTATTGGTGGCAGGAGAGAAGGAAAGTGCACAGGTCAGGGAGGTAGTGGGACAAATCTGTGTGGCTTATAAAGACGCAACACAGAGGTTAGTTGATCCATCAGAACTTACACTCACCAACTTTGACATTGTTCGCGTTGTTTATACACATTATGCGAACAACTGATGGAATCCCCTAAACTTTCTGTGCATAGAGTTATTTTTCAGTATTTTTAATGAATGGATTATTATAAGCCCTAACTCTCTATTTCTATATTAGCATTATTTTATCCTAGGGCAGAGGAATTGTAGACATTCTGTTATCTAGCCACTTCTAACCGAAGAAATTTGTGATTATATGAGACAGTTATTGTATCCTTTAACATTGGAAAATACCTTGGAACCTTTTGCCTCCCATTAGACATAGTTACTGGTTGGTTCTTTAGGCTTTGTCTCTAGAAAATCTGTCAAAGTTGGCATCATATAGTGAAGGCCAAGCACCTAGGGAATGCGGTGAAGAGGAGATTTTAGTTCTAAATGATGTTCAGAAAAGTCACATCTCACTGGTTAATGGTGAAGCTCAAGAAGATGAATTGAGTGATCCCAAAACTAGAGAAGGATTTCATGGCTCTGTATATCAAAGAAAGGAGCATTATGAACTTGCTTCAATGGCTGAAACTGAGGATGTTGAAGAAACTATATTTCACAAGAAAAATGATGGCTCTCCTGATGCAGTTTGCATGAAAGTGAGAAATCTTGAATAGGTAGATATGTCCAACGAACTTCAAGGAACATATGAGAACATTCAAGCTTCAGAGGATGAAATGCATCAAGACAACTTTTCAGACAATGGAAATGAGTTTTATAACCTAAATGAGTTGTATGGTTCAACTCCTCAAAAGGAGGAAGATGTAGTCGAGCAGATCACCAAGAATGTTCGAATTCCCTTAACAGATGGTGATCAAGTAGAACGTGGATCTTACAATGTAGCTCTATAAAATAATGCAGTTGAAGATGAAGCATATCAAGAAAGCATTATATTATTGATGGCATAACTGATTCAAGTCCAATTAAAAAAAATTGTTTGATATGGAAAACCATGGAAAACATGAGGGATTCATTGCCCTTGACAAAATTGAGGGAAAAGAGGATGATTAGGAAGAACAATCTATACAGAATGGAGCTGAAGAGACATAACCAAGCTACTAATGATTTACTGTAATAATTCTAGAACAAATCAAATGAGCGAAGCTTTCAGATAATAATGATATGTTCCCTTGTTCAGGTATAACTGATTCTATTCTTGAAATAGAAGCAGACATTTCAATCGATTTTGTAGACTGTAAGAATGTGTTCTCTCATCAAGATATGTATGATTTTGTTCCAGATAAAAGATGGATTGTCTCAATAATGATAGTATTGATGTGTTGTTCCCTCTAATGTAATGACTCTGGTTACAAAGTTTGTAGGTTTTTTTACATGACTCTCGCCACATGAAGTCTCTCGCTCTAAATCTTTATTGTTCTTAAGGGACCTTGTTATTGCTCTCAGTTACAGCCTCCCATCTCTTGTATACTACATTGTACAATGTTCATCCATTCATCAATGATCACATTGACATAGAGACATTGTTCCTCTGCGACCTAGTAGGCTTCACTGCACATATGTGTCTCACTGTCCTATATATATATATATAGATGTTTCTTTGGCTCTACACAGTTCATATGGCTCACGATGTATAAGACTTTGTTCCTCTGCATTATGTATAACATTAACACACAGGTCGACTGACACGTTCCTCTACAACAAAGTCAATTTGAATGAATGGCATCAATCTACATTGCTTCTCTATGACATATTTTGGCACTGATGCATAGTTAATATGGAATCAATACTCCATATATATGTAATCTAACCAATAGCATCAAATGGCATCATCTTATATGACCATGGAAATAAATCATAATGAAGACTGTAATCTTACAGAGACCTGCATAAATAAACATGTTGAATTTAAGATCCATAAAGCACTGTTGAGTATTTTTTAAGTGACAAGACACCATTGTTGAGAATTCGATGTTTATATGTAATTTAACCAATAGCATCAAATGGAATCATCGTATATGACCATGGCAAGAACTCTTAATGAAGACTGTAATCTTAAAGAGACCAGCATAAATAAACTTGTTGAATTTAAGATCCACAAGGCACTGTTGAGTTTTTTTTTAAGTGACAAGACACCATTGTTGATTCATTGTTTAGATTCAACTCTAGGGCATATAGCTGGCATAGTAAGAAAAGATATGATGCTCCCTTATAACTCACTGATACTTCTCACTGGCACTAGCTAGTAAGGTGCCTATGAAGAAGTGAAAGCAACAAATCTCTATGATACCAAAGATCATATGACTTCACTTCTAAGGAATGTCATACTTTTGTTGTGTCTTCAATCTCCATAATAAGTCCAGGAGTATACATCGATCTTCATTCTCTGAAGCATTGATCTATCTAATTGGTATAATTTCCTTTGCCTATTGTTTGGTCAATTTAGTGTGTCCTAAATTGCTATTTAAAATGTCAATCCGAGAGTCGTAAACTGCTGAAGTGAAGTGCACTGTATATGCAAGATAACCGATTTCTTATTTCTTTGTTGTTTTTGAGTTTTTGGTTTGTTTTTGGGTTTATCTTCTGTTGACTCCCTAATGTGAGATGGAAAAATTGAAAGTCAAGTATGGATGGCAATGGTGATTTCTACAATGATTTTTCAAACTTTAAAATTCTCAAAAAGCCTGCAAAACTTGCTATGATGAAATCAATTCCCAAAAGAAAATAAAAATGTACCAAAACAGTGAACTAGTGACAATGAAGCCCAGTATCCTTATTGCTGTATAAAAAGAAAATAAAAACTGAACTCAAAGCAATTCAAAGACTGTAAGCAAAGCAAACTAAATCACACTACTTCAACTCATATTCTGACCCCTCACCTTTTGACTCACTCTGGCTATAGGAGGTAATCATAAACAAATTGAGTAATCTGATATCTAAATTGCAGGAAATGAAATTGCATAAAATGAAACTAAGATTAAACTACTCATTCATACTTCAATCCCTAAAAATGACATAAGTAATATAATCACTAACTTGCAGGAAAGTAAACTAAATCATACTACATCAAATAATATTCTGATTCCTCACTATTTGAGTCGCTTGGCTATAGGAGGTAATCACAAACAAATGGAGTAATATGATATCTAAATTGCATGAAAGTAAATGAGCAAAACAGAACTGAAATAAATGACAATGCTGGAATTAAAACTCAGAAAATAAATCAGCAGAAAGGACAAGATTATTTCATGTCATTAGTCATTAAAACTATGTAAATTGCCGAGGCTGCCTACAAGAACCTGAAAGAAAAACACTGATCAGTTAACAATCATGAGAAATCATAAAAGAAAAGATGGACAACAGTTAACATGAATATTAGAACAGTGTAATATATACAAGCAAATGATTATAAAAGCAGTAACATAATGAAAGCAAGCAAGAAACTATACAGTAGATATAGAGCCTTGGTGTACAGGGGCCCTCTGCAACCTCATCCAATTAATACTCAGTCACAAATTGAACTTACGAATGTTGTCTTCTCATATATTAAAGTGCAGTCATAAGGTAAAGATATAGCACGGCACAGTGGGCTTGTAAAAATAGTCAAGATTGAATATATAAAAAGCTAGCTATCAAGCGTATGATAACGCGTTATTTATAACTGAATATGCTATAACTAATTCCTAAATTATGCGCTGCCAAACAGACACGTAAATATCCATGTCCTGAGATCTAGCAGTATGTTAGCTGTGACAAATAAATCTATGGAGTGGTGGCTGTTCGATTTGGTTCATGGATCGATCCACAGGTGTTAGCACACCTTTGGAGATTGAGGAACTTTCCACGCAAAACTTCACGTGGTAAAAATAGAGTCGTGCCACCGCAAAACTCTTGGTTTGACCACTCTTTTGACCATCCTTGACCATGGCTGTTTGTGAGTGATTCAGCTGAACCAAGGGGACACGCTCCATGTACATGTCATTTGTAGCTTGCCCATGTGGCCGGATTCTCCAATGGACACCTGTAACATAGTCTTCAACAAAATGGCTGCGGAAACTTGAGCTGGCTGCAGAAAGTGACAAGTTTCTGCAGCTGATTGAACAAAAATCTAAATCAAACAGAAGTCACAAGACATAGTTAGGAAACCATTTTATAAGCTCTTTTTAAACTAATATGCAATGATTTGACAGCTTGGTGGGTCAAGTAAATGAAAAAGAAGTCTGAAAAGGTGTATAGGGAAGATGCAAGTTTGGGACTCAACATACCCACACTATGAAGGTGTTGCATGTCCTCATGCAACCAAAATTTTAGTCATTCCCCTTTAATCCATATGTTCTGAAGCCTCTTCTAGTACACCGAGTCCTCTTCTCTTCCTTCTTGGTGCTACCACCATCCTGGGTTTCCATATCGGACATCTGAATTTGAGATTGATCAATTCTCTGCTCAACTTTCTGCACTTTTTCTTTAGTTCTTGTTCTTCTTCTACCATAGTCCCAAATGAAGCATAGTATTATCATGAATAATTTTTTCCACTTTGCTCTGCTCCTTATGTGCCTCATTTTCTTGCTTAATATGCCTGTTTAGAACCTCTAATTCAAACACTTCTTGCTTTAAGGATTAGACTTGTGCATCTTGTGTCATGTGGGGCAGAGTGGTACTCGGGCCTGCAGCCATTTTTTCTAAAGATTCGAGGTAGTCATACACCTCCTATTGACTTGGATCTATTTCGGGTGTTTTTCTTGGACTGACTTCAAAGTCTTGTGGAGGAGGAGGACTGCTTTCTAGCTCTGGCCGAGAAGGGCTTTCATCAACATGTGGAGGACTAGTTTCAATAGTTGGCTGAGGATGAGATGGACTATGGCCAGCTGGAGGTTTCTCGGGTGTTTCCCCACCCAAGTCAATGAAGTGGGGTCGTTTTACTTGTGTTTTAATCCCCCTTCCTCTAAGCCTGTTGCTTCTTCTTAAATACGGTGGACTAGTACTCCCTTCTTCTATGCTCTGTTTTCCTTTTTCCTTCTTCTTTGCTGTAGCAGTTTGTTTTTGAAGATGCACTAATCTCTCAGACAATGTTTGATAGTCCTCCTCTATAGATGGCTCTGGTGATTGGTAGACTTCTTCTATGTTTCTTTTGCCTTTCAATTTTCTCTGTTTTCTGTCCTTAGTTCTTTTCTCCTTTTCTTTTTGACCAACTTCTTGAGTTTTGGTAATAGGAGAGTCTTGGACTATGGCACTCTTTTCTTTTCTCCTACTCCTTCTCGGTGTCTTTGGTGTACTACTTTCAGGTGCCTCAGATGGCTCTTGAAAGTAATTTCTTACTAAGAATTTTTCCCAGATATCTTTGTTTTTCTTCAGTTGGTCTTCAATGAGAATCCTTACAAGTCCATGATGATATAGATGAGGTTCTATATTTCCTATGTGCTTTTGGACTGTGGTACTCATATTTTTCAAACTCAGCAGTAAGAAATAAGGCAAATTAAGAGTTTGAATCTCTAATAAGTTCATCAATAACCTAGCATGATACATGTACATTGAACCAAAGCATCCTTCGCAAGTGATAAACTTTTGGATAATTAATAGTAGGCTGGCCCATTCTTCTTTCAATGCATGAACAAGAATTCCTTTTGTAAACACAGTAACGTCCATACCTGGGTTACGTACCATAATTCTCCATGCCTGTTCATCCACACTTTTGTTTTTAAACCATCGCTCACCTTCTTGGGGCAAGTTTTTGGCAGCTGCTACTGTTGCTTCAGTGACTGTGAGCTTTAAGTCTCCAATTTCCACCATCTGGTCGTCAAAAGACCGTGCAAAGGCTTTCGTTACGTCCTTGTTATGGCCCTTAAATTTCTGGATGAAGCGTAACCATTTTTCTTTCTTCAACAAATATTTTGCTTGAGGGTAACCTCCTAAATATTTAGGTCCTTCTGGTTCTGCCCTTAGTAATCATCCCATCCTTTCCTCTGTTTTGAAATTCAACTGAAAATTCAATTGCGTGTGAGGGTTTAGCAGAGGTAATGTGGTTCAGTTGTAGGGTTTATGGCAAAAATAGAGTGGCTGCAATTGGAGGATAATAGGGAACGGGAGTGTTCCGGAACTGCAAGCGGAAACAGAGGATGAGCAACCGAGGTGAGTTCACAAAATGAAGTGCAGACGTATGTGAAGAAGATGGTTTTAACAGAATGCTAAGGAAATGGAGTGGAGTCGATATTTTGAATTGAACGGTTGTGTACGAAATGTTACACGTTTAATGAATGGCTGCGAAAATGCAGTGGAGAGGAGCCGTAGTGAAATAGGTCACATCTCATGATTACAAGTGGTGTATGAAATTGCAGTCGACTATGAGTTTAAACCCGAAAATCAATCATAAGACTGTTAAGGAATAAATGCATGGTGTACGGAATAATGTCGTGGGATGGTAATGGGTAATGGAGCTATAGTGATAATCATTGCACATAGTAGAGCTTTTATGGTTTGACAACTATGCAAAAGTGTGCCTTCAATTTCTATTTGAAAGAAATTTTTGCTCATACCTTTGGAAACCTTGTCATTTGTTGTCCATTATCCTTTAACCAACCACTCTTTATTGATGTCTGGAGATGCTCCATGTTTTCATAGCATATTCTCAGTCACACCTGCATTTCCATGATTATTGCACTAATATTTTGACTGTAAATTTGAAAAACAGAGTTCTGGCTGCGGAAACTGCTTCTGGCTGCGAAAATTGCTTCTAGTTGTGGAAACTAACACAACACCCACTTGGCTGAACAAATATAGTTAGATAATAACTAATTGAGTGAAAATGGTCCTGAAAGAGACAGTTATTGATGAAATGGAATGAAATGAATGAAATGGAATGAGATGAAGCGGAGTGAAGTGAAATGAAAATGAAATGGAGATGGAGTGGAATGGCAAATGAAGTTGAGTGATGATGAAAAAGAAGGAGAGAATATTTTTTTGGAAAATATAGAGTGTCAGGTGTCCCCGATTTTCACTCTACATTTTCTGTATAAGACCACCAATCAGTGATTGGTTTTCAGGCTTATACAATTTTTCTTTTTTCTTTTTTTTGTTAACTGAAAGAAACAAAGTCTAGGCTGGTGGGAAAGAAGGATTCTTCTTCACCAGCGTTATTGCATAATTCTCTTGAAATATTTTGACAAATTCCTCTTTTGAGAGTGGCTTATGATAAATTTTCAATATGTGGCCATTCACAATAAGAGGAGTTTGAAATTCATCAATGGTCTTGATTCTTACCGCTCCATTGCTAAACACTTTGTCAATCTCATATGGCCCAAGCCAATGGGTCTGAAATTTACCCCTGAAGTCTTTAAACTTGGAATCAAACACTAGTGCCCAATCTCCCTCTTGAAACTTTTTCTCTTTGATGTATCTGTCATGCCACTTAGCTCTTTGATGTTGAACTAGATTAGTTCTTAAAATTGCTTCTCGTCTGATCTCATCTAGCTCATTCAACTGCTCCATTCTGTGCTTTTGGGCTTCTGATAGATTCATCCCCAACTAAACTGCCATCTTGAAAGTCTTGACTTGAAACTCAATGGGGAGCAGGACTTCTTTCCCATAAACAAGTTCATAGGGAGAATGTCCTATTGTATTCCTCCATGTAGTTTTGTAGGCCCACAAGGCTTCAGGAAGCCTTTCTGCCCAATCTCTTATGTGTAGGTGAATAGTTTTGGTGATGAGGTTCTCAATAACTTTGTTTGTAGACTCCACTTGGCCATTTGCTTGCGGATGGTAAGGAGTAGATTTTCTGTGCTTGATTTTGTATTCTTCCATCAGCTTCTCCATCAAGTTAGATGTAAATTGACTTCCCTGATCTATCACAATTTCTCTTGGGACACCAAATCGAGTAAAAATATCCTCATAAAGAAAATTAACAACTGAATTTTTAGTAGAAAAAAGTAATGCTTTGGCTTCTACCCATTTAGTGACATAATTAGTGCATACCAATATATACTTCTTCTGTTTAGATGGTGGATTAATGGGTCCAATGAAATCTAAAGCCCATTTTTCAAAGGGTTCGATGAGTACCTGTGGTTGTAATGGCATTTCATTTGAAAGAGTTGGTTTCTCTACTCTTTGGCAGTTGTCACACCTTCTGACATATTGTTTTGTATCTTTGAAGAGGGAAGGCCAATAATATCCTAAAGAAAGGATTTTATAAGTCGTCCTTTTGCTAGCAAAGTGTCCACCACATGGTTCATCATGACATGCCTTGAGGATGTCAGGCATTTCATCTTCCCGAACACATCTTCTGATCACACAATCTAGCCCTGTTTTAAACAATTCGTTAGAAATCCATGAATAATTTGAACTCTCCTGAATAATTCTTCCTTTTTCACTAGGAAATAAATGTGGAGGTAGCTTCCCTATAACCAAATAGTTAGCAATATCTGCATACCAAGGATTCTTAGTAGTTACTGCAAATAAATATTCATCTGGAAACTAATCCTCTACAGGAGAATCTTCATTAGTATTTTGGATCCTAGACAAGAAACCAGCTACTATATTTTGCTTCCCTGATCTATCCAATACAATAATATTGAATTCTTGTAAAAGTAAGAGCCATCTTGTAACTCTGCCATTAGTAACAGGTTTGTTCATTAGATATCTAATTGCAGAATGATCAGTATGGACAAAAGTTTCATAGCTTGTTATATAATGTCTAAACTTATTGATTGCATGAACAACAGCTAAGAACTATTTTTCAGTCACAGTATAGTTCAACTTAGTGGGAGTCAAATTTTTACTGGTGTAGTAAATGGTATAAGGAACTAAATACTTTTGACCCAACACAGCTCCTAGAGTTGTATCTGAAGCATCTCTCGAAATATGGAAAGGAAGTTTCCAATTTGGCCCTCTCAAAATGGGTGCTTCAGATATTCTTGTTTTCAAAGTTTCAAATGCAGATTGACAATCAGGATCCCATTTGAATTCACAGTCTTTTGTAAGTAATTTGAAGAATGGAGATGCTATTTTGGTGAAGTTTTCTATAAATATTCATAGGTACTAGTAAATCCCAGAAAACTTCTAACATCTTTTTGACAATTTGGAATAGGCAACTTGGAGATGACTTCAACTTTTGATCTATCAACTTTAATCCCATCCCCTGAAATATGATGTCCCAAAACAATACCTTCAGTAAACATCATAAAGCATTTTTCATGACTCAATGAAAGGTTTGTTTCTTTACACCTTATAAGGACTTTTTCCAAATTCTCTAATGCCTCTTCAAATGAATCACCATAAACTGTAAAATCATCCATATAAACCTCTACATAATCATGGATTAGATCAGAAAATATTCCTAGTACTGCCCTTTGAAATGTTGCGGGTGCATTATATAATCCAAAAGGAAGTACTCGGTAAGAAAAAGTTCCCCATGGACAGGTAAATGTGGTCTTATCTTGATCTTTAGGTGCTACCTGAATTTGATTATAGGCACTAAAACCATCCAAAAATAAAAAGTACTTTTTTCCTGCTAAAGTATCAAATACCTGATCGATAAAGGGTAAAGGAAAGTGATCCTTCAAAGTTGCTTTGTTCAATTCCCTGTAATCAATGCATACCCTCCATTTACCATTCTTTTTAGGTACTGTAACCAAAGGAGAAACCATCGGCTATCTGAAATTGGATAAATGAAGTTTACATTGAGTAGTTTTTGGAGCTCTTCTTTCACTATCTCCATAAGGTTTGGATTCATCCTTCTCTGAGGTTGTCTTATTGGTCTACTGTTTTCCTCAATGTAGATGTGATGAATGCAAGTCTTAGGGTCAATACCTTTCATATCAGTATACTCCCATGCAAATGCAGTAGAATGTTTTTGCAAGATTTTGGTTAGCTCTCCATGTTGTGATTTTTCCAAGTTTTTGTTGATATTCAATGTTTTACCTGGAAAGATCTCAATGGCGGAACTACCAAACTCTTCCATAGAGTAAAGAGACATTTGTCTAGATGACAGATACTCAATGTCAGAATCTAACGGAAATTGTGTGTGGTCATATTCTGAAGATGTTTCAAAGTTTTCTAATGTGTTCAAAATTTGACTATCTTCACTAATTTCAGAAATGGTAAAGACAGGTTGTATAGTATCCTCATCATCAACCCATTCATTATCTCCTACTTCTATAATTTCTTTTGCTGGAGGATACAGATTGAATTTCTTTGTCGAATTACCATCAGAAATATACATATCCCCAGATCTACAACTGATAAAAGCATCAGCTGTGGCTAGCCAAGGTCTTCCTAAGATGAGAGGGTGTCCTCCTAGATTACTCTTGGGAGTTAAAATCATGAAATCTACTAGATATTCCCAAGAATCTAAGGAGACCAAAATGTCTTCTAATACACCATCTGGTTTGATAATTGATCGATCTGCAAGTTGCAGTAAAGTAGGTGTAAAAAGAAGATTAGGAAGTTTTAGTTGTTCCATAGTCTGTCTACTCATAATGTTGATAGCAGCCCCTAAATCAATCAAAGTATTTGGAATTTCTACCCCATTGATATGTGTTTTGACAATTGGACTACAAGGATCTAATAGTAATTTTTCCCATCATGATATATGCAATTTTTCCTACTAGGTGGATTCTTCTTGTATCTCTTGGTTTCCTTCCTGGTCTTTTAAGACTTAACTCATTTATTGTTTTTGCTAGAATAGGAATCTCTCTAATGGCTGGTAACAAGGGAATCTTGATACAAACATTCTTTAATTCATCTAGAAAATCATAGTTAGGCAACAAGATTTGTTTTTCCACCCCTTTGTCAATTGTAATCTTTCAGGAAAAGGAGGTGTAGATGAAGATGCAGGTTTCTCAACTATAGGAGTTGTGGCAGTTGACTCTTTTTCTTAATCTTTTTGAGTGCTTGGGTTTTGAAGAGGTGCTTCAGAACCTTTATTGGCTTCAAGATAATCTTCCTCAGAAATGCTTTGCTTTTGAGCATCTATAGAAGGCTTGTCTAAAACTCTACCAGATATGAGTTGTACATCATTAAGAGGAAAAATCATATAGGTAGGAAATTGTTGTCCTTCTATTATGTAAGCATTTTGAGGGTTTTTATTGTTGGGGTTTGGCAATGGCTGGGAAGGTAGTTGATTTGTCTTCTGTTGGAATGGAAGTAAGAGTTGAGAATTTGGATTTTGTTGAGAAGGTTGTTGTTGTTGTGGAAATGGCAATGATAGTTGTGGATTTTGATTTGGACGTTGTGGAGCTTGTTGATTTTGAAAAGATGGAGGATATTGATAAAATTGAGCAAATCTCCCATAAGGATTTTGCATACCTTGTGTAACCCATGATTGAAAAGGATTTTGAGGTTGGGACCAAGGTTGTTGCCAAGGATTCCAATTTGGCGGGGGTTGAAAGTTCATATAGTTGTTAAACCCTTGATTTTGTTGCCCGTGCCAAGGTTTCCTTGCAACAAAATAGAGAGACTCAATTGAATTTGGATCTTCTTGAAAGACAGCTTTGAGCCTAGGAATTGAAGGACAATACTTGGTCTCATGGTTTTCTGAACAAATCACACATGTTTCTACAACTTTTGCATCCAAGGGAAATTCCCTTAGAGCATGTTTCTTCCTACATTTTGGACAAAAGATGCCCAAAGCTTCAGCTTCTTCTTTCTGCTTGTTTTGTATCTTAAGGGTGTCTAGATGCTCATTAAGACTCCCTAAAATATCAGTTTTGAATTCATCAAGTATGTTGCCAATCTCAGCCCTACTTACTGATCTAGTTGCAGATCTGTTTGCTCTAATGAGAGAAGGATCTCTAGGCCCTTTTCCAGTTTTATATTTTCCCCTTGAGAGATGGACACATAGCTCTGCTATATCATGAAGTGGAAGTTGCGATATATCTCCTTTTCCTATCATGTTCAAAATATCTATCCATTCATCTCTAATGGATTTTAATAGAAGGGCTTTCAAGGTTTCCTCATCTAAGTTATTCGTTTTTGCTCTTTCCAGGTTGTATTGAAATATTTCAAGTAAATCCTCCAAGTTTTCATCTTCTCTTTGCACCATTTTGAATACCTCATCCTTGTGATTGGTGGGCATACAATAGTCCAGGTATCTATCCAAAAATGTTTGTTTCATATCATTCCAAGTCCTAATGGATTGAGTGACTAATCCCATGAACCATTTCAAAGAAGATCCCTTCAATGTTGAAGGAAACAATTTGAGTTTTTGAGAGTCTTCCAGATAATCATAAGTTCGACACACGACTTCAAACTCAAATAGAAATGTTTCAGGATCCTCATTTTGTAACCCATGAAAGTTTGGGAGGACAGATGGTGAGATGTTTTTCATTTTTGCTCGAGAATCCTCATCAACTATATGAAATCTGAATGAGTTATCTCCATCCCTATTTCCCCCATTGTTACCTCTACCTCCTCCATTGTTTCCTCCTCCTCCTCTACCTCTACCTATACCAAATCCGTTTACTACTTCCTCTGCCATGATAGTTTCCTCAGAGACTTCAGAGTCCTCTAGTTCCTCTACTAATGGCAAAAGAGGAGGAATTTCTCCCTCTTCTTCTTCATGTGATTCTACTTCCTCAATTACAATGTGTTTTCTTGTAGAAGTAAAGAAAGGGTCTCTTCCTAACTCATATTCAGTGGATAGTGTGGGAGAGTCTCCTAATTCAACTACTGCCTCTTGAATTCCAGGAATCCTAAGGTTAGGAGTGTGAGTTGGAGATGATGGAGGTGTTTCTTGTCTATTCCTTGAAGTAGATGGAGTTGTAAAAATCGAACTCTTGGCTCTAGCTAAAAACCTTCCCCTAGAATCTCTTGCTCTATGCATGTCATTTTTTTATTTTTCTTCAAGTCGGGCTAATAATTCTCTTTTTTATCTTCTAGGTCACTCTTGGTGCAAGAAGAGAGCATACTCAAGAAATTATTAAACCAATAACTCTCTTTTCTGATCCTCCAGATCACACTAGGTGCAAGAGGAAAGCATACTTTGAGAAGTTATCAATTTTTACCTTCCTTGAAAATTTTCTTGTTTTTTTTTAAGAAATTGGCTACCTAGTTTCACTTCCCCAGCAACGGCGCCAAAATGTTTGGTCAATTTAGTGTGTCCTAAATTTTTATTTAAAATGTCAATTCGAGAGTCGTAAACTACTAAAGTGAAGTGCACTGTATATGCAAGATAACGGATTTCTTATTTCTTTATCGTTTTTGAGTTTTTCGTTTGTTTTTGGGTTTATCTTCTGTTGACTCCCTAATGTGAGATGGCAGAATTGAAATTCAAGTATGGATGGCAATGGTGATTTCTACAATGATTTTCCAAACTTTAAAATTCTCAAAAAGGCTGCAAAACTTGTTGTGATGAAATCAATTCCCAAAAGAAAATAAAAATGTACCAAAACAGTGAACTAGTGACAATGAATCCCAATATCCTTACTGCTGTAAAAAAATAAAATAAAAACTAGACTCAAAGCAATTCAAAGACTGTAAGAAAAGAAAACTAAATCACACTACTTCAACTCATATTCTGACCCCTCACCTTTCGACTCGATCTGGCTATAGGAGGAAATCATAAACAAATTGAGTAATCTGATATCTAAATTGCAGGAAATGAAATTGCATAAAATGAAACTAAGATTAAACTACTCATTCATACTTCAATCCCTGAAAATGACATAAGTAATCTAATCACTAACTTGCAGGAAAGTAAACTAAATCATATTACATCAAATAATATTATGATTCCTCACTATTTTAGTCGCTTGGCTATAGGAGGTAATCATAAACAAATGGAGTAATATGATATCTAAATTGCATGAAAGTAAATGAGAAAAACAGAACTGAATGAAATGACAATGCTAGAATTAAAACTTAGAAAATAAATCAGCAGAAAGGACAAGATGATTTCATGTCATTAGTCATTAAAACTATGTAAATTTCCCGGGCTACCTACAAGAACCTGAAAGAAAAACACTGATCAGTTAACAATCATGAGAAAGCATAAAAGAAAAGATGGACAACAGTTAACATGAATATCAGAATAGTGTAATATATACAAGCAAATGATTATAAAAGTAGTAACATAATGAAAGAAAGCAAGAAACTATACAGTAGATACAGAGGCTTGGTGTACAGGGGCCCTCTGCAACCTCGACCAATCAATACTCAATCACAAATTGAACTTAAGAAAGTTGTCTTCTCATATATTAAAGTGCAGTCATAAGGTAAAGATATAGCACGGCACAGTGGGCTTGTAAAAACAGTCAAGATTACGTATATGAAAAGCTAGCTATCAAGCGTATGATAACACATTATTTATAACTGAAGATGCTATAACTAATTCCTAAATTCTGCGCTGCCAAATAGACACGTAAATATCCACGTCCTGAGATCTAGCAGTATAGTAGCCATGACAAATAAATCTATGGAGTGGTGGCTGTTCGATTTGGTTCACGGATCGATCCACAGGTGTTAGCAAACCTCCAGAGATTGAGGAACTTGCCACGCAAAAATTCACGTGGTAAAAATAGAGTCGTGCCACCACAAAACTCTTGGTTTGACCACTCCTTTGACCGTCCTTGACCATGGTTGTTTGTGAGTGATTCGGCTAAACCAAGGGGACACGCTCCATGTACATGTCATTTGCAGCTTGCCCATGTGGCCGAATTCTCCAGTGGACACCTATAACATAGTCTTCAACAAAATGGCCGTGGAAACTTGAGCTGGCAGCGGAAAGTGACAAGTTTCTGCACTGATTGAACAAAAATCTAAATCAAACAGCAGTCACAAGACATAGTTAGGAAACCATTTTATAAGATCTTTTTAAACTAATATGCAATGATTTGACAGCTTGGTGGGTCAAGTAAATGAAAAGGAAGGCTGAAAAGGTGTATAGGGAAGATGCAAGTTTGGGACTCAACACCTATCTTCAATACCATAATCAAGGAAGAGCATATGCATGGGAAGATTGTTTTGGCAGTCAGTGATATTGTTGACATCCACTGCCTATACTATTAGCATTTCAAAATCAAAACTATCTTCTACACTTTGGGTTTCAGTCGAAGCAGGGTTTCAAATCATAACCCTGCAAAAAGTTTTGAATAACAATAAGAATATCTTCATCAAGTTTGAGCTTTATCTAGTAGAAGGGCTGCTCCATTTCAGTGGTATGAATGACTTGTTTCAAGTATGGTAATAAGGATGACCAGGAAGAACAATCTGTACAGAATGGAGCTGAAGAGACATAAGAATTCAAAGTTGGAGAAAATATACAACTTGTGAAAGTAGACACAGTGGCCAGCAACCAGGAACCTTCTAACATGAATACTCCATTGAAGATGCCTGTCCTTACATAAGGCCTTGATATGTCTTCTTGCTTGAATTCTTTTTTTGGTACTGGACTTTAGTGATCCATTAGATAAGCCAAATCTTACACAGTTCATATGGCTCTTGGCTCTACACAGTTCATATGGCTCACGATGTATAAGACGTTGTTCCTCTGCATTATGTATAACATTAACGCACAAGTTGACTGACACGTTCCTCTACAACAAAGTCAGTTTGAATGAATGGCATCAATCTACATTGCTTCTCTGCGACATATTTTGGCACTGATGCATAGTTAATATGGAATCGATACTCCATATATATGTAATCTAACCAATAGAATCAAATGGCGTCATCTTATATGACCATGGAAATAACTCCTAATGAAGATTGTATTCTTATAGAGACCAGCATAAATAAACATGTTGAATTTAAGATCCATAAGGCATTGTTGAGTATTTTTAAGTGACAAGACACCATTGTTGAGGATTCAATGTTTATATGTAATCTAACCAATAGCATCAAATGGCATCATCTTATATGACCACGGAAAGAACTCCTAATGAAGACTGTAATCTTACAGAGACCAGCATAAATAAACATGTTGAATTTAAGATCCACAAGGCACTATTGAGTTTTTTTTTTAAGTGACAAGACACCATTGTTGACAATTCGTTGTTTAGATTCAAGTCTAGGGCATATATTTGGCATAGTAAGAAACGATATGTTGCTCCCTTAGAACTCACTGATACTTCTCACTGGCACTAGCTAGTAAGGTGCCTATGAAGAAGTGAAAGGAAAAAATCTCTATGATACCAAAGATCATCTGACTTCACTTCTAAGGAATGTCAAACTTTTTCTATGTCTTCAATCTCCATAATAAGTCCAGGAGTATCCATCGATCTTCATTCTCTGAAGCATTGATCTATCTCATTGGTATAATTTCCTTTGCCTATCTTCAATATCATAATCAAGGAAGAGCATATGCATGGGCAGATTGTTCTGGCAGTCAATCATATTGTTGACATCCATTGTCTATACTATTATCATTTTAAAATCAAAACTATCTTCTACACTTGGGGTTTCAGTCGAAGTAGGGTTTCAAATCATAACCCGGCAAAAAGTTTTGAATAATAGTAAGAAGATCTTCATCAAGTTTGAGCTTTATCTAGCAGCAAGGCTGCTCCATTTCAGTAGTATGAATGACTTGTTTCAAGTATGGTAATAAGGATGACTAGGAAGAAAAATATGTACAGAATGGAGTTGAAGAGACAAGAATTCAAAGTTGGAGAGAATATACAACTTGTGAAAGTAGACACAGTGGCCAGCAACAAGGAACCTTCTAACATGGATACTCCATTGAAGATGCCTATGCTTACAGAAGGCCTTGATATGTCTTCTTGCTTGAACTCTTTTTTTGGTACTGGACTTTAGTGACCCATTAGATAAGCCAAACCTTACATAGTTCATATGGCTCTTGGCTCTACACAGTTCATATGGCTCACGATGTATAAGATGTTGTTCCTCTGCATTATGTATAACATTAACACACAAGTCAACTGACACGTTACTCTACAACAAAGTTAGTTTGAATGAATGGCATCAATCTACATTGCTTCTCTGCGACATATTTTGGCACTGATGCATAGTTAATATGGAATCGATACTCCATATATATGTAATCTAACCAATAGCATCAAATGGCATCATCTTGTATGACCATGGAAATTACTCCTAATGAAGACTGTAATCTTACAGAGACTAGCATAAATAAACATGTTGAATTTAAGATCCATAAGGCAATGTTGAGTATTTTTTAAGTGACAAGACACCATTGTTGAGAATTTGATGTTTATATGTAATCTAACCAATAGCATCAAATGGCATCATCTTATATGACCATGAAAATAACTCCTAATAAAGACTGTAATCTTACAGAGACCAGCATAAATAAACTTGTTGAATTTAAGATCCACAAGGCATTGTTGAGTTTTTTTTAAGTGACAAGACACCATTGTTGGCAATTCGTTGTTTCGATTCAAGTCTAGGGCATATAGTTGGCATAGTAAGAAAAGATATGTTGCTCCCTCAGAACTCACTGATACTTCTCACTGGCACTAGCTAGTAAGGTGCCTATGAAGAACTGAAAGGAACAAATCTCTATGATACCAAAGATCATCTGACTTCACTTCTAAGGAATGTCAGACTTTTGTTGTGTCTTCAATCTCCATAATAAGTCCAGGAGTATCCACCGATCTTCATTCTCTGAAGCATTGATCTATCTCATTGGTATAATTTCCTTTGCCTATCTTCAATATCATAATAAAGGAAGAGCATATGCATGGGTAGAGTGTTTTGACAGTTAGTGATATTCTTGACATCCACTGTCTATACTATTAGCATTTCAAAATCAAAACTATCTTCTACACTTGGGGTTTCAGTCAAAGCAGGGTTTCAAATCATAACCCTGCAAAAAGTTTTGAATAACAGTAAGAAGATCTTCATCAACTTTGAGCTTTATCTAGCAGCAGGGCTGCTCCATTTCAATAGTATGAATGACTTGTTTCAAGTATGATAATAAGGATGACCAAGAAGAACAATCTGTACAGAATGGAGCTGATGAGACACAAGAATTCGAAGTTGGAGAAAATATACAACTTGTGAAAGTAGACACAGTGGCCAGCAACCATGAACCTTCTAACATGGATACTCCATTGAAGATGCCTATGCTTACAGAAGGCCTTGATATGTCTTCTTCCTTGAATTTTTTTTTTGGTATTGGACTTTAGTGATCCATTAAATAAGCCAAATCTTACACAGTTCATATGGCTCCTGGCTCTACACAGTTCATATGTCTCACGATGTATAAGACGTTGTTCCTCTGCATTATGTATAACATTAACACACAGGTCAACTAACACGTTCCTCTACAACAAAGTCAGTTTGAATGAATGGCATCAATCTACATTGCTTCTCTGTGACATATTCTGGCACTGATGCATAGTTAATATGGAATCGATACTCCATATATATGTAATCTAACCAATAGCATCAAATGGCGTCATCTTATATGACCATGGAAATAACTCCTAATGAAGACTGTAATCTTACAGAGACCAGCATAAATAAACATGTTGAATTTAAGATCCATAAGGTACTGTTGAGTATTTTTTAAGTGACAAGACACCATTGTTGAGAATTCAATGTTTATATGTAATCTAACCAATAGCATCAAATGGCATTATCTTATATGACCATGGAAAGAACTCCTAATGAAGACTGTAATCTTACAGTGACCAACATAAATAAACTTGTTGAATTTAAGATCCACAAGGCACTGTTGAGTTTTTTTTAAGTGACAAGACACCATTGTTGACAATTCGCTGTTTAGATTCAAGTGTAGGGCATAGTTGGCATAGTAAGAAAAGATATGGTGCTCCCTCAAAACTCACTGATACTTCTCACTGACACTAGCTAGTAAGGTGCCAATGAAGAAGTGAAAGGAACAAATCTCTATGATACCAAAGATCATCTAACTTCACTTCTAAGAAATGTCAAACTTTTTCTGTGTCTTCAATCTCCATAATAAGTCCAGGAGTATCCACCGATCTTCATTCTCTGAATCATTGATCTATCTCATTGGTATAATTTCCTTTGCCTATCTTCAATATCATAATCAAGGAAGAGCTTATGCATGGGCAGATTGTTCTGGCAGTCAGTGATATTGTTGACATCCACTGTCTATACTATTAGCATTTCAAAATTAAAACTATCTTCTACACTTGGGGTTTCAGTCGAAGCAGGGTTTCAAATCATAACCCTACAAAAGGTTTTCAATAACAATAAGAAGATCTTCATCAAGTTTGAGCTTTATCTAGCACCAGGGCTACTCCATTTAGTAGTATGAATGACTTGTTTCAAGTATGGTAATAAGGATGACCAGGAAGAACAATCTGTACAGAATGGAGCTGAAGAGACACAAAAATTCAAAGTTGGAGAAAATATACAACTTGTGAAAGTAGACACAGTGGCCAGCAACTAGGAACCTTCTGACATGGATACTCCATTGAAGATGCCTATGCTTACGGAAGGCCTTGACATGTCTTCTTGCTTGAATTCTTTTTTTGGTACTGGACTTTAGTGATCCATTAGATAAGCCAAATGTTATGGAGAGTAATGATGCATTATTTTGTTAAGGTATTGATGATTCTCTTCCAGAAAATATCTTAGAGATTGTTACAGAAGCTACCTACAAGCAGGAACTTTACCGATTGGATAATCCTTTAAAGACCCATGAGGTTACAGAGGGATATAATATAGCTGCAGAAAAGAATGAAGTTGAAGATGGAGCATGCCAGGAAAGCATTTTTATTGTTGATGCCATAACTGCTGCAAGTCCAATTAGAGAACACTTGTTTGATATGGACAACAACAAAAAACATGAGGGATTCATTGACCCTGCCAAAATTGAGGGAAACAATGGCCAGGAAGCTGGAGAGACCCAAAATTTCAAAGTTGGAGAAAATATACAGATTGTGGTGAGCAAGCAGGAACCTTCCCAATTGGATACTCTGTTGAGGATCCATGAGGTTACGGTGGGATATAATATATCAACTTGTTTAAGCACCTTATTTGGCCTGGACTCCAGTATTCCATTCAAGAATTCAGAACTTAGAAAAAGGTTACAATATATCCCCTTGTTTAAGTATGAATGAATCTCTTCTAGAAGACAAGGATGTGTGCAATCAACAACTTTCCCTAGATAAGCCATTGAAGAGGCTTGAACATGCTGAGGGACCAGAATATGATACCCCAGTGAAAAAGCTTGAGCTTATAGAAAATGATGTGACATCGAGACTAAATATTTTTCACTGCATGTCCCACTCGGAGACCATGTGTCTGTCATGGAGAAGGATGCTATGGTTTTGGAAGGGACAGAGCATTTTGAAAGTTAGATTTTAAGCTTCTGTGGAAGTTTTTTGTAGTTTCATGATCCAGATTATCCAGAGTTTCTAGTTCATTCTGCCAACGTTTCAAACCCCAAAGGGGGTCCATCATCAGGACAAATCAGAAAGAATATGAATGAAAAATTATTGAGAGAAGAGAGCTTGCAACCTGGATATAAATAAACCAAGAACCCTAATTTTATAAAGGCCGACACATGATTCCTAACATTTATTGATAAAGAGAGCGTGCGACCTGGATATAAATAAACCAAGAACCCTAACTTTATAAAGGCCGACACATGATTCCTAACATTTATTGATAAATGTTAGGAATCATGTGTCGGCCTTTATAAAATTAGGGTTCTTGGTTTATTTATATCCAGGTCGCACGCTCTCTTCTCTCAATAATTTTTCATTCATATTATTTCTGATTTGTCCTGATGATGGACCCCCTTTGGGGTTTGAAACGTTGGCAGAATGAACTAGAAACTGTGGATAATCCGGATCATGAAACATTTTGAAAGTATTCTCCTTACAGAAAATCCTGTAGAATCTAGAGAAGTAGTTGAAGGTTCTACTATTTTGGCTGATATGAATGTTCCTAGTAAGGGGATTCAAAAAGAACCAAATTGTAGATAGAATACTGAATTTGAGCAATAGATTGCAAACTTTGCAATTGGACTTACAAGGACAACTTCCAGAGTCATTCTATGCTACACCTTCCAGAAGGTCAATGAATTGAAAACTTAATGGAAGCACAAAGAAAACCATAGATACCATTTCAGTTTACATGCCAAGGCAATCCATAGGAAGTGATGAGGCTATGCACAGTTCATTAAAGGAGAGTCGTGCTGGGTTGGTGGGACAACTTAGTTTATGGAAGCTATAGAATCTACACAAGGAAAATGAAACAACAGCAAAGGATTCTGAAAAGGTAAGCTAAATTATGTATGAACTTCATATTTTTCCATCTTCTTTATTAGATTCATCTTAAGGAACATAATACACAGTTGGTGCACTGTATGTGTGACATTTTTTTATTTTTTCTTTTCAAGAGATAAGTAAACAATTTGTTTCACAGAATATGTCATCACCTACACTGGAACAGAGGATGGAATCCTTCGACACACCACTGAAGACACTTGGAAATACTGAGGGCCATGATATATCTCCCTGCTTGTACACATTATTTGGACCAAAATGTAGTATGCCATTGACAAATCCTGAGCTTACATAAGATAATGATAAGGTTGTTACTGGCACACCATTTGAAAATGCTTTGCAGCCTCCATTAGTGACTGAATCAGGGGGAGTTGAAAATTTTTGCAATGAATTGCCATGGCTAGTCTATGTATCCCATGAAAAGAGGCCTGGTTTCCAACACCACGAGAAAGCTGGAGCAATGAATGCATTGGTATATTCCTAGCTATATACACATCTCTCTTTTTCTGTTGATTTCCTCATATGAAATTCATTAATTATTATGCTGACGCTGATGATTGTTATCCATTGCTCGACTTAGGTCCAAGTGTATGCTGTCCTCACAAATGGCCTCTTTCAGTTTAACCTTGATTGTGATGAATATATAAACAACATCAACGCTATTTGTGAGGCAATGTGTTTTCTAATGGATCCAATTCTTGGGAAGAAAAATTGCTATGTACAGTTTTCTCAGAGATCGACACTTGGAGTTTTAACTCAAGTCGGTTCACTCGTAGTGTCCATCACATACAAGTAATGAAGGAGGTTGGTGGAGGTACAAACATTTGAATCCTGACAGCTAAGAAACATGTCTGTCCAATAGAGACAGTTGTTTCCCAAGACGGCCTTTTAAACTATAATTGGCCACCTTTCCAATAATTTGTTGTTATCTCTTTGCGCATTGAATGTTTGCATGTGGAGATCAAGCACAACCAGTCTAAAAAACCATTGGAGATGGGGGCTCTTTGGCTACAGTTTGATTGTTCGACATCAAAAACATTACTACCAACAAAGGGAAAGGGAAGAAGCCCATTAAAGCTAAAGAAGAGATTGAGAAATTGATCCTAGGTGTTCACTTACACTGGAAAAATGTGGTTAGGTTCTGAAAGTGCATGCTATTTGTAAGATTGGTGTAATGAAATGAAGGGTAAGGAGGGTATAGCCAAAATAATTGATAGGTTTCTGGTGGACACAAAATTAGGCTATACCTACCTTCAGTGACACTGGAATTCACAACCACCCAACCCAAATTTTATATTTTTTAGGTACTAGCTAGAGTAGTGGATAAAACCACCACTCCTTTAGATCCTAATAGTTTCAACTTCTATATCGATCCATCGCCACTTTATGTTATTTCCTTATAGATGAAGGGGTGGAACTCCCTGTCCGAAACATAAAACAAAATTTAAGGAACAGTAGCATGAGTCGAGCATTGTTCTCTCCTGTGATGAGTTGTGGCACAAAAACCATGCATTATCTAAAGTCCCTCCTCTTGAAGGTAGAACTGGGTGAGTGATTTGCAAGTGACCTGGAAATATTTTTCATCCTCTATCGCAAAACAAAGTATTTCTATGTTAGTCAATCGAACTCACATGGAAAATCCAATCTGTGATATGTTTTATTTCTCTAAAATAAAACAAAATTAACCATAAGTTGCATTACAGATTTCTTTTCGACTTGCATCTCAATCAGCGATATTAGGCTATATATCTCAATAAATTATTGTTTTCATTGTCACGTTCCAGGTACTCCTTCGAGATCAAGTCCTGAATTCTGGATTTTATTGCTTTAAGTTCGGGCTTGAATGTGCTTTGGAGTTGTTCAACACACTCACTCAATAGTTGTTACTGAGGTAAGATTTTTCTAGCCTTCATGATGAGAACTATTGTTGAATCTATTTAGAAATGTATGTCTTCTTTTACATTTTCGATCACTCTATTCCTCTCATTTTCATTCATATTTGTAAGTGGAATCTTAATCTTTTTCAACTTGTGCAAAAAGGGAGGATTGAATTCAAAATTATCACTTGTAGATATTGTTGCAGTGCTAGGTTCCTTTAGAAGAATCTTGTTCTTGCCACATGAAACTAAATACAGAAGTCGAATAAGATCTTCATCTTCCAAATTTAGTTGAGATTTAATTTCTACATAGCTCAGCTTCATAGCTTGATTGAACAACAATAGCAGAGCTTCTTGCTATGTTGTTACTTCCAATTCTATTACCGTGGTGTCAAATTTAGAGATGATGTCATAGATTCCATTGCTCTCGTAGAGTGTTGAGGTTTGATATAAATCATTGATCATTTTACAAACCATGGATGTAGTACTATTTTTTCAAGACGAGATATCAATTATATTTCATCTGATAAAGAAACAATAAGTGACTTACAAACCTCAAATAAATAAGTACTTCCTGTAATTTATGGAAATTGTCAGCCAAACATAAACGGGAATTACAGTATGCTTGGTTTTCTATCATTCAGTGAATCACCTTTTTGCAAAACAAAGGGTTGTCCTTCAATATGTTTAGCAAAACAACTCCTGATCACCCAGTATTGGACCATGAATATTTGGTGCAAACTACTCAAGACACAGTGGAGAGTAGATAAGAAAGCCTGCCCTAGTGAGGTCAAGCTCCCCACCAGCTACAGAGGCTCAAGTTCCCCATGCATGTGAATCGGCAACCACTGAATCTGATTGCAACCCATAACACCATGAGTGGGCTATTGACACCCACAACCAGTGGAACAAATTCCTAATAATCCATATTGATGAGATATGCATAACAACTAGCATTGTGTTGGGCAACTCCAATACCAACATCATTGGCATAGTTGGATACCAACATCATTGGTAGGGATGGAGAGAGGAAATTTTGTAACCCCAGAAGCGATTGTAAAATATTACAAAATATATATGTTTAACTATAGGCAAACACACAACTGTGTCATTTCATCATGAAGATCCAAACTTTAATTCAAGTCACAATGGGCAGATATTACAACATTAAGGTTTTCACATGGGTAGATTTCCTAGGAATCCTAATGCAGATAATAAACTTATATATGTTTCATGTGATTTTAAATACCATAACAATGATTTGACCAAAATAACCTTGCTGTGAAAACAAACCAATATACCACTTCAAAATAAGCTTAAGTCCGTTATTAAGCACAAATAAAAACTTACAAATTCCTTTGGGAAATCTATGGGAGAGTGCTTGTTCCTCCCAACCAACATGCAGGCATCACTAACTCCTCTCGAGCATAGACTTCTTCCTTCTAGGAACAACGCCTTCTTATTCCCTTAGTAATATTTTATAAATTTTTACTAGTAGATTTTTCCTAGCAGCTGCTTTTAGGGTTTTCCTTTTACCAGGGCTTTTCTTTTAACTAGGATGGGTGATGATAGGGCATTATTAGAAATTAGATTTTTATTAAATTAGAAATGATATTTTTATCAAATTATAGATTAGATTTCTATCTAATTTCTAATTGGTAAAGATCTACTGCTTTTCTTTTAACTAGGATGGGTGATGCCACAACATCATTTTTATCTAATTTCTAATTAGATTGTTATCAAATTAGAAATTAGATTTTTATCAAATTTGTAATTAAAAATTGGATTTGTCTCAAATTTCTAATTAAAAATTAGATTTTATATAATTTTTAATTGGCAAAAGTCTGTTTCTTTTTGTATTATGTAATTATATAAAAATATGTTGATGTTTACATTTTGTAATTATGTAAAAAGAGAAATATTTTTTTCTAGAAAAAAACATGAAGTGGGAAAAACAATGGCATGAAGTTTTTTATAACTGTTTTTGAGTGAGGTCCTTTATAAACAACAACAGATTTTTACCAATTAGAAATTTGATTTTTATCAAATTTCTAATTGGTAAAAATCTGCTATTGTTTGTATTATGTAATTATGTAAAAATCTGCTACTGTTTATGTTCTGTAATTAGGTAAAAGACCTTTGGAAATTTGGTAAATCTAATTTCTAATTGCTAAAAATCTGTTGTTTGTATTATGTAAGTATGTAAAAATCCGCTGCTGTTTATATTTTGTAATTATGTAAAAAGGGTAATGTTTTTTAGGAAAAAACATGAAGGGGGAGAACAATGGCATGAGGTCTTTTATATACATGACAGCGTAAGAGATGAACCATTTTATCATCTAGGACTAGAGAATCTAATTCCAAGAAAGGAAGAAATTGTCAAAATAGAAATTGTCACTTGGATTTTTAACTAAGTTGTCTGCAAATTCCGCCCTAGATAGCCATTTTGAGATTATTCACCTTCAATCCTTTGTTTTTTTCAGGAGAACATCCTTTCCTATCGATTTCTTCTACTTTGGGGATATGGCAAGTGGAGAAGGAGGTGCAAGTGGATCGGAAAAGGTAAGCTTACTTTGTTTTTATAGAATAATTACATAATATAATATGTTTTATTTTTTGTTGAAGGTTTGAAGTTAGAATTATAATTTTATAATTATACTTTGTGGTAAATCATTGAAACTTGGACAGGGAAAGAATATGATAGCAGAGTCCTTGCTTGAAGATGTTTTTGGGACAGAAGGACTTAAAAAAATTCATGCTTTGGATGTTGAATCCCTAATCCATTTTCTTAAGACAAAATCCCCTGAAGCTAATCAACTAGGTCCAGGTAATCAACAAGCTTTACGAGAATCCATAAGCTCCCCATCCTCTCTTGGATAAAAAAAAAAATTGAAAAAAGTGTCATTGACATCAAACACCAATAATGAATAACATTATGTTCAAACATCTTGTTTGATGGCAACTCCTGGGATTGAAAATTCTTGTTCATCCTCAGCTTATGCATCATCTATTGGTATTTTAGGTACCAAGATAGAGTATGACCCTATCTCAGGGGAGATAAGAAGGAAAAATGTAGGAAAACAATTATTAAATAGGCTAAAGTACTCTTGCCTTCAACGATTTAGAGATCATCTTCACCTCACATTCTCCAAGATTCCACTTCACCTAAAAAAGATGGTGGTACAGGACATAGAGAATGAATTTGGTACAGGTTGGTTGGTTAGGAAGATAAAATTGCAAATGTCACTAAACTGTAAGAGGTTTCATTGCAATCAAACAAGAAAAATTAAAAAAATGCCTCAAGATCAAAGACTGAAACAAAGACCATTTGACATACCTTTTAAAGTATGGAAAGAACTTGTAAAATCATATGAGAAGTTGGATGCACAAAGAAAGGCCAGTAATGAGAGCATTCAGGTATTGATTTTTTCATTAAACGTTGTTTAGAATGTATTAATACTTATAAGTATCTTAGACATGTATTTGTGTGAAAATAAATTGAATTGGTTTATGTTTAAGGACAAGGCATCCAAGGTGAGGTTTATAACCAAGACAAAAGTCACTCATCGTAGTGGCCAGAAAGGTTTAAAAGCATTGATAACAACCTTTGTAAGTATATTAAACATGTGATATTTTTTTAATAAAGTTTGTACTAGAAGAAAGTCATTTTTATCTAAATTCTCCCTATTTACTGATTGATAGGAACCAAATATGGAAGACCTCCAAATCATTTGCAAAAGGAGGTGCTGCAGCAAAAGAGATGGGTTGAATTTGTTGTTTGGATGGACTCTATGGTATGTAATCTTAGTTGGATTTCCAATATACTTTTGAACCGTATTTTCATTTTATTTTTTAGTACTATTAGATATTATATCTTACCTCATTTTATGGTTAACATTGTATAACAAAAACATGCATTATGTTATGTAATTAATACTAACATGTAATATTGATTTTTCTGTCAGAATGCTATAGGTAATGATTGCCAAGACGATTATTATGATGATGATCCAAATTATGTTCAACATATATCAGGAGATGATGAGGATGAGGATGAGGATGATGGTGGTGAAGGAGGAGATGATGATGATAGTCGTGGTGTTGTTGATGATGTGGATTAGAGTAATGAGGATGGTCAAGATGATCATGAGGATGATCTTGGTGGTGGTAGCTAGGCATGCACATGCATTGTTTTTGATGAAGAAATTATTGTGTAGAATGACATTGTTATGTTTAGATGGGTGTTGTGAATTTACCCTATATCAATGAGACATTTTGATTTTGTAATCATACAATGAGTTTGATTTTAAAGATGATGATGATATTATCATTATTATATTTTTATTTGATTTATATATTGGAAAGTATCATCATTATTTTGATAGAGAATTATAATGTATGGTGATATTACCATCTTTGGATGTATGTTGTTAATTTATCGTAGAATAATGATATTCATGAAATATTTTGATCTGTTAATCATATTTGAATTTTAGTTGTTCTGATTAAAAATAATACTAATTTTATTAGTATTATGTTGCTATTTTATACATGTCTTTAAAATTGTTAATGACACATTGTTATTTTTTTGGATGGATGTTGTCAGTTTCCCTTAAATTTATTTACAAATGATTTTCAATTGTGATATCTGCTTTAATGATATTTATAAACTATGATATATTTCACTATGCATCTATAAAGGGGGTCATATATGTAAGGAAAAATATATTCTACATAAGAAGTCAAATGCGGATGTAACCATGGATGCAAAATTGAAAGTAAAATTGGATGTTAAACTAATAATTAATACAAAATGCAAACAATTGACATACAAAGTGTTTTAAATTGGAAGTCAAAAATTGTGCAATAGTTGACACAAAGAAGGGAAAAAAACATGGCATACAAAAGGATATCAAATTGGGCAAAAACAAGGACACATAAATGGGCACCAAATTAGATGCAAAAAAAGAAAGACAACTAGATGTAAAATAATATGCAAAGTTGAGTGTTAAAAAGAAGCAAAAAATGTTACAAATTAAGATGCCAAATGATGATGCAAATAATGGTGTAAATTTGGGATGCAAACTTGGGCGCAAAAAAGGAAAAAAAAAAAAAAGATGTAAGAAAAGACATAAAACAAGATGCAAAATGGGGCTGAAAAAAGGTGAAACCAAGGATGCCATATTGGATGTAAAAAATGATGCCTAATCAGATGCAAATTTAGGCTCAAACTTAGACACAAAATTATATGCAAATGTGGACAGAAAATGAGGCAGAAAAAGATGCAAATTTGGATGGTGAAAACGATGTAAAACTAGACACCAAAAAAATGAAAAATTGGATGAAAAAGTGCGTGTAAATAATGGTTCAACATTGGACACATAAGTAGACACAAAAAATGGTGCAAAAATGGGCATAAAAATAGCTTAAAATTGGATGCAAAACTTGGTGCAAAAACAAATACAAAAGTAGACATAAAAATGGCTCTAAATTGAATGTACTATTAGCCACAAAATAAGATCCAAAGGTGGACACAACACATGACTCAACATAAGATGCATATATAAATGCAAATTTGGATGCTCAAAATGATGTAACATTGGATGCAAGAAATGGTGTTAAAAACGATGCAAAATTGGATGCAACAAATGATGCAAAATATGGTGCTAAATGAGATGGGAAAAATGGAGACAAATCAATCGTAAATGTGGATGTTAAAAATGGTTCAAAAAAAGATGCAAAAATGGGGACAAAAATGGATGCAAAATTTGGTGCTAAACCAAATTCAACACATGGTGCAAAGATAGGCACCAAAATTGGTGCAAAAATAGAAGCAAAAACTAGTGTAAGACTAGATACAAAACCTGGTGTAAGACTAGATGCAAAAACTGACACAAAATGGATGCAGAAGAAGACATTAAATTGGATGCAAAATACAGTGTAAACTTGATGCAAATGATGGCGCAAAAATGGAAGCAAAGAATGACACAAAATAGGAAGCAAAAGATAATGAAAAATAGATGCAAAAAATGATACAAAACTAAAAGCAAAACCTGTCATAAAATAAGATGCAAATCTTGGTTCAAAATTTGACGCAAAAAATGATGCATAGTTTGGTGTAAAAAATGATGCAAAATCTAGCGTGAAAAAGTATGCAAAATCAGACGCAAAAAAGGACTCTTTAAAATTTTTACAATAGAGCCAGATTTAGCGCCAGGTTGCTCATCACAATTACAAAAAAAGGCACTAAAATCTGGCACTAAATCTGGCGCAAATCGTTGGTTTTGTTGTAGTGATTTGAGCTTTGGTACGTTATATGCTATTTTTGGCTAAGGCTTGGAGCGTTGTGATGACTTGGTAGAAGTACAATTTTTCCTCATTTGAACTGTTGGCCGACCTGGAGTTATCATTCTCTCATCCCTCGTAATAAACACCCACTCCCTCTTAACAACTTTTGACTGATGTGATAATCCCACGTTGCATGATGACTCATAAATCACTTTTCGTTCACTAACCGATGGTGGCCAAGTTAACTGGCCACCTCCAGCTTATAGAAATACCTTACTTCAACCTTAATACATTTTCATTATTTTAAACCTAGGGAGGAGCTCAGAGATTACCATATATGTTCCTACCTTGTGCTTGATCGATGCAGAATGGAGTGTTGGTTCTCTATGATTAAAAAAAATATGGATGAGACAAAGTTTAGGGTTATTTTTAAAAGATAACGATTTTTTTGAATCATGGATGCATGGAGGATGGGTCAATAGTGGATCAATGTGTGAGGACACTATTTAACCTTGGATAGGTCATGCAAGATGATTTTCCAAATTATATCTCTTTCCTGTAGAATTTCAAAACTTTCTTATAGTGCTACATGATCTTCCTATAGTAGTTACAGGCTTCCTATAACAGTACAGAAAGGGCCTGAAATTGGGTTTTTGAGCCCCAAGGATGGGTGAGATTTGTGATGACATGGTTTGCATGGAGTGTATGGAGTGGATGGAGGAAATATTGAATGGAACTTGAGCATAATGTCCTTTTAGATCTGTAATTTTCCATTGTCCTCAAAAACTTGCAAAATGACAGAAATTATTAATGGACATGTTTTAGATCCATGTCATGGCATTCTCCTTGGTTTTTTTCTCATTTTATCTCTCTCTCTCTCTCTTTTCAAGGGTAAGACAGACTACCTCAAGAGAGAGCTTCAACCTGCATGTCTACCCTAGGTGCCTCAAGGGAGGTTTTCACCCAGGGATCTTTTATTTTTTTCTTTTTCTTTTTTCACTCCTGGGTTGCCTCAAGGAGGTTTTCAACCCAAGAGTTGGCCTTAAATGCCTCATGGAGGTTTACATCTAGGCCTCTTATTTTTTTTTATTTTTATTTTCAAACAAAAACAATATCTAGGGATGTTGTGACTTGGAAGCTAAGACACTTGTAATGACATTCACCTCTCTCCTCATGGTACTGATGAACTCCTTCTTAGACATAGACTTTCTGTAAACCTTCAATCTATAGCCATTGACAAGCAAGGGAATCCCTTTCTCATTAATTGTCTTGATTTGAATAGCTCTATTGTTATGGAATTTCTCTATCAGGTATGGGCCTAACCACCTTGTCATCAATTTTCCTTTGAATTCCTTGAACCTAGAGTCATATAGCAGAGCCCAATCCCCTTCTTGAAAAACATTGTCCTTGATGTTCCTATCATGCCAGACCTTTCTCTACAATTGGATAACTTCAGTGTGTAGGAGGGTTTGCATTCCAAATTCATCCAAGCCATTTACCTGGATGAGCCTCTCCTATTGTGCCTTTGTAACATCTAAATCCAATTTTGCTCCCATTCTAAAATTATTGTACTGAAACTCAATGGAGAGTAGAGCCTTCTTTCCATAGACCAAGTCATAAGGGGTAAAACAAATAGTTGTCTTCCAAGTTGTATTATAGGTCCAAGTAGCCTCCACTAATCTGTCTTCCTAATCCTTTCTACTGTTGCTCAGAACATTAGTGAGGAAGCCTTCTAATGCCCTATTGGTGACCTCTACTTGTCCATTGGCTTGAGGATGATAGGAAGTAGATTTTATGTGCTTCATATGATGTTTCCTTAATGAATTCACGATCAGATGTGATGTGAATTGAGCTCCTTGATTGGTAACTAGATCTCTAGGGTACTCAGATTTTGTATAACACATTCTCCCTTAAGAACGCAACCACTTTCTCCTCTATTTCCACCTTGATAGCCTTTATCTCAGCCCACTTTGTCAAATAATTAGTGCATACAATTATGTACTTCTATGCCCTGATGGTGGATCAATTGGCCCCATAAAATTCATGTCCCACTTTTCAAATCACTCTAAAGCTACCTTAGGTTGTAAGGGAATTTAATCCTTAGTAGTAGGTTTCCCCATCCTCTAGAACTGATCACATCAAGTGGTGTATATTCTTGCATCTTGGTGGAGAGTGGTCCAGTAGTAGCCAACTTGTAGAACCTTGAAAGTTGTCCTCTTAGCAACGAAGTGACCTCCAGAAGGCCCATCCTCATAGGCTGAGAGGAAGTCAAATAATTCCTCTTCCCTAACACATCTCCTCAATATTTGATTTGGTCCCAACTTGAAGAGATTGCCCCAATCCAAGTGAAAGGGGCACTCTTCCTTACAATTCTTCTCTTCTCCCTGGATGAAAGATTTGGAGGGAATTCTGCAGCAGCTAAGTAGTTGTCTATACCATCAAACCATGGAGAGGGAACTAAAATAGCAAATAAGTGTTGTTCATCACCTGTGGGAAAATAAAGTATAGACAAAAAATATATTACATTTTCTTTACACAACTTATCAATGATAGTTAAATCAAACTACTATAATAGAAGCAACCATATAATAATTCTAGCATTCACATCAGGCTTGTTCATTAAGTACTTGATAGTTGTATTGTTAGTATGTGAAAAAGTTTGGTATCTAGCGATGTAGTGTCTGAACTTGTTCAAAGAGTGGACAACAGCTAGGAGTTCCTTGTGAGTTACAATGTAATTCAACTCAGCCTTAGACATATTTTTTCTAATGATGTAAATGGTATAAGGTAACTTGTCATCCATCTAGCCTAGAGCTACTCCTATAGCTTTTTTAGATGCATCAACATGGATGTGAAAAGGAAGAGCCCAATTTGGGCCTCTATGTATGGGTGGAGGAGTTAATTCATCTTCCAATATCTCTAGGGCCTCTTGGAAACTATCTGACCAACAAAATTTAGAGTCCTTGGCCAGAAATCCAAACAATGGTGAGGCTACTTTGATGAAGTCTTTGATAAACCTCCTATAATATCTAGCTAAGCCCAAGAATCTCCTAACATCCCTCTACTTTTTAGGAGTAGGGACCCTTTTTATGATCGTAATTTTGTTTGGGTCCACCTGTATTCCCTCCCAAGATATTGAATGGCCAAGGATAGTCCCTGCATTCATCAAGAATACACACTTCTCAATACTAAGCAAGTGGTTCATTTTAATGCACCTATTTAGGAATTTCCCCAAGTTAGAGACAATCTCTAGGAAGTCACAACCTTAGGGAGTGAAATCATCCATGTAGATCTCTATAGTGTCATGAACTACCTTAGCAAAGATGCTCAGAACTACCCTTTGAAAAGTGGCAGGGGCATTACATAATCTGAAAGGAAGGACCCTATAAGTAAAGGTACCCCAAGGACAAGTGAATGTAGTTTTATCTTGGTCCTTTGGGCTGTTCTGGATCTTATTGTAACCACTAAATCCATCCTAGAAAGAGAAGAACTTCTTCTCTGCAAGACCATCCAAGACTTGATCAATGAAAGGTAACGAGAAATTATCCTTTTTAATGGCCTTGTGTAGTGCTATGTAATCCACACAGATCCTTCAATTTAATTTCTTCTTTGGGATGAAAACTAGAGGGGATACCCACTCACTATCTGAGGTGGTGTTGTAGCAGCTACAACCACCCTCCAAACTTTTTCCTTAGCTTCATTTTGTAGCCTCCCTACCAACCATCCTCAGCAACATGCCTTGCCTTGTCAAGTACACAAGCTTCAGTGATTTTCTAGCAGATTGCCAGCCTGTGCATCATGGCTTGTTGCACGCCCCTCACAGGTTGTTTCTCTGGACTTGGTCCAGATGCAAGCTAAACAACTCCCTCAAGAAATTGCACAATTCTAGAGGGGAACCAACCTTCCCTCCAGAAATTGCGCAATTCTATTTGGCAGCCTGCTGGGCTCTAGAATTGCGCAAATCTACCTGTCACCCTTCACTGCAAAAATTGTGCAATTCCTCGCAGTTGGACTACTCAGCACAAGAATTGCACAATTCTATGCAACAATCAACTGCTTAGCCCAGAAATTGCGCAATCTTTCTCGGCAGCCAGCCTATCTCCCTCACAGAAATGCGCAAATTTTCCCCTCAGCTAAGTAGGTTGTTGTATGTGCCATTGAGTTAACCGGTTCCATCTAGGACTAGGAAAACTTGACTTGCATGCATGGGATGATTTTTCTTGGAATAAAAAAAAGCAACATGCAAAAGGAATCCCTAGATTTTAGGGAGATATTTTTAGCAGCTAGAGGTTACATGCAAATATCATTTTAGAATATTTCCTCCAAGTGTCACTTTTTCCTAGATTTGTGGCATGTGCATCATGAGCCTCAAGCTTATTTATTCGACACTTTAGAGCTCACTTATTCACATCAATCTTGAAGCTCTGACATCCCACAACACATCCAGAAGTCTTCGACACATCCAGCTCAGTTATTCTTGGGTAAGTTCTCTTAACCTGTCTTTTGCAACATTTTTGTCGCTTTTTGTGTTTTGGCTTGTGTGAGTGTTGTTTTCTTGATTTATATGAATGCTTGTTGTCATTTACATGCATACTAGCTTGTACTAGCACTATTTTAGTTTTCATTAGCATCTCATTGTAGTCGCATGCATGAAACTGTTTTGCACGAACATTTGTCGATTCGGCGACTCACTTCACCCACAAGCATGTTGTTCCATTTCCTGAATATTTCATTCACTATTTGCATGCATGATCATTCACTCTTTCTTACACTTAGTATCGTCATGCATTCACATTCACATTTTCTTTTAGTTTACCATCGGAGGGTCTCGGCAACCTTGGCCCAGATTTTGTGTCAATAAGACAACATTGCGCAATCCTAAGAAGGAACATTATATCTTCCTCTTAGGAAATGTGCATTTCTACCTAGTGAATGTCCTCCAGTTTTGCATTTCACACTTATGAGGGACATTGACTGCTGGCCCAGAAAATTGCGCAATGCAGTCAATGGGCCTGTAACCATTGTCAACTGAAATTTCACATTGCGTAGTTCCTGCAGCTAGTAGGCCAACCTAGATTGCGCATTGCACAATTCTAGTAGTCATCCAACCTCCCTAGACAACCTAGACTGCCTCTTATGCAATTATAGTAGCCAATCTCCCAGCCTCCCAGGAAAAATTGTGCAATCCTTGCCAATCAATTCCCAAGTATGTTGCATGTCATTCCTCAAGTTTGCTTTAGTTTTAGTTGATATATTTCTTGCCATGCATATCGCTTTGTCTATAGATATAGCATGTGTTCGTCCACCTCTTAGCAGTTCAGGATCAATGGCCTCCAAGGGAGTAGGATCAAAGGACACTGACAGAGGTGCAACTTGAGCAGCAATTGAGCGAGTGTCTACAAGTCTACTAATCTATGAAGACACCAACCTGATTGTAGACAAGGAAATTAAGATAAAATGGCAAGAGGTAAATGATGCATTTGTAGGCACATTTGGGGAAGACCTCGAAGACCGCCAAGTCTATGTGAACAGCCATAAGTTTGGCTTGTATCGGATTGCATTTAGGTATATCATGCTCCCATGCGCAGACATGATACATTGGATCGTATCGCACATTGATCATGAGATGATGACATTGAGTAGTGTTAGCGGGACAGAGATTGTTGCCTTTAGGGCACGAGATTATGAGTAGATGTATCATATGTCGAAGCCCGTGATCACCATGGAGATTCCCTTCAGCATACCCAACAACAACACCAACTCCAGAGATATCTTGAAGAACTGGGTGAAGGAGCTAACTAAATTCAGGTTGACACCCAACCAGGTCTATAAGACAAAGATACTGCAGAAGGCATATCAATATTTGGTCATCTCTGTATCTCGTCTATATGGCCAAGAAAGCATTGAAACCTTCCCATAGAATTGGGTGATCACATTGGACCAACTGGCCAGAGAAGGCAAAGCATGTTGTTGAAAAATGTGCAACAAGAAATGTTAAATTTAGAAAGTTCTAAAAATACATCTGCTAAAAATAACATGTCTAAAAATAGCAGTTTGGCCAATGAGCATTTTGGCCACCTTCAGTGAGAGGTGAAACTGCTAAAAATAGCATCTTCTAAAAATAGCATTTCTGGGTCCCTTCCTATTTATAGCAGTCCCTGGTCTACCTATAGGAAGTAAATTTGAATTTGGTCTTACCAGCAGTTTGGAATATTAATTAAATAATTCAGTTTTAGTTAAGTAGTTAAGGAAAAGCAAACTTGAAGTCTTTGTGAGAACATGCAATTATTTCTCCACTGATTGGGGAATGTGTCCTTGATTTGCTCCACTAATTGAGGAATTAAGGATGAGTTCTATATTGAGAGGATCAGTTGACTTAGTTTAACTCAGTTAAGTTCAGTTAGATTAATTTAACAAGTTGTTAAATTAATGAGATATAGTTTGTTGATGCTTGCATGCATGTGACAACTATTATTTTCAAATAACTGTGTATTCACTCATGGATAACTGATGCATGTCAGTTCTTATAGAGACCCAATTGAGATCAGAGAAGGGACAATGTACTATTAGTTGGATGAATATTTTTCCTATAAAGGAAGCTCATCCATGATGAGGATTTATCTCCTTCAGGTTTGTGCAGTTATTTCAGAGGTCAGTGTTGTGTGTGAGGTGAGAATCATACAGGTTGCAGCTGGAGGACCCAGAAAAAAATTGTGCATAGAAATAGGAGGCTTGGAGAGCAGAGGAGAAGGTTTGTGAGAAGCCTTTTACTGTTTATGAGCAGCAGAGGTATTGCAGAGAGAGCATGATAGCTTTTGAGCTGATTCTTTTTGTAATACTGGCTATATTTCCACTTGTATGATAATAAAGAGTTGGGGTTTTAGGCTGAGGTGTTATTGATTCCTTCTTATCAGCTATATGTGTTCTTATTGATGTTTCTCATGTTCAATTAAGCTTCTGCTCAATTGTTGTAGAAGTAGATCAAGTGTTTTGCTTTAGTACATTGCATTACCAGGTGATCTATAGGTGAGAATTTCTACATGGTATCAGAGCTAGCTGATTTGTAGAAAAAGTTCTACATGGTATCAAAGCTAGCTGATTTCTGGAGAAATTCTACAAAATTTCTACATGGTATCAGAGCACAGGTAATCAAGTAAGAACAATATACAATATGAGGAGATTTCAAAGTTTTGAGTTTTGGGCAGAGAGTTTGCAAAGCATATCTGAAAATTTTTGTTAAATTTTTTTAGAAACAAATAGCAGATTTGGATTCCTTGCCGAAAAATACCCAAAAAAAAAAAAAAAAAAAATCGGTTGAATTGGAGTTCGGATGAGGGAGATATCGCTGATTTAAAATTAGCTCTTTTCCTAGAAAATTTCATGACGGTGGGAAATATGAAACAGATTGGTGTGCTAGCCAAGAACCTGTATGCACTTGAGGTACAAGATGCATGCAAAGCCTTGAGGAGCAAGGCAAAGGTTAGATACTTCGTGGTTGAGAGGGAGAGTAAATTACCTCTCAACATGCAGCGCGAGAAGAAGTCTCAGACAATTGTGGAGGAGCCACGATTGGTGCATCAGCTTCAGGAGGTTGTGGAGCAGCCACAACAGGGGAAGCTGAGAGGAGATCGAGTAGAGATATCTACTCATGCAGAGACCTCTAGTAGGGGGAAACATTGAGCCAGGTGGGCAGAGAGATCACATGCAGCCATACCTCCAGGTAGGAGGTGGGGCGATATAGAGTGATCGTCCTAAGGAGGAGGGGTAGGATCCTTGAGGTACCCAACCTCTTGGATGAGACCTTGCTACGGGAGCCCCAATGTGGAGTAGCAAGAACTGACTGATTGGGTAGAGACAAATGTGGATGGAGTGGCAAAGAGAGCTATAGTGCAGGGAATCCTAGGACAGCACAGAGCATGCAGGCTGCAGCAATGCGAGAGGCACAAGTGTGTTGTACAGTGCAGGGTAGCATAGAGAAGGGTGCAACAGTGCGAGATGCATAGAGATGTTGCAGTAGCACAAGGGTCAAAGAGGGAGCACTTGTCAGCAACAGGTAGAGCTTCAGCATCAGAGTATGTTTCTAGCCCAACGGAGTGGTTAGTTGGGAGCCTTTCTTTTTTGAGTGTTGCTGGAGCAACCGCACTTGGTAGATGTGTTGCATGTAGAACATTCCAGAGTTACAGGATTAGGTTCGAGAGGAAGCCTTTCTTTTTGAGAGGGAGTGTTGAAAAATGTGCAACAAGAAATGTCAAATTTAGAAAGTGCTAAAAATAGCATGTCTAAAAATAGCAATTTGACCAATGAGCATTTTGGCCACCTTTCGTGAGAGGTGAAACTGCTAAAAATAGCATCTTCTAAAAATAGCATTTCTGGGTCCCTTCCTGTTTATAGTAGTCCCTGGTCTATCTATAGGAAGTAAATTCAAATTTGGTCTTACCTACAGTTTGGAATATTAATTAATTAATTCAGTTTGAGTTAATTAGTTAAGGAAAAGCAAACTTGAAGTCTTTGTGAGAACATGCAATTATTTCTCCACTGATTGGGGAATGTGTCTTTGATTTGCTCCACTGATTGAGGAATTAAGGATCAGAGAAAATTTTAAGAACCCCCCTAAATTTACATGTATAATAAATGGGCAAATCTCCATGGTATATAGGAAAAATGGAAGGCGATTTTATCAATAATATGATATGTATATATAATTTTTTGACGAATCTCTCACCAGGCATGGCGAATATTTTACTCAATTATAAAATCTTGTGTTTATTGAATACACAAATGAATCATTGCATTTCTTTAAAATATTTTTTGAAATCAAAATTACCGAAATTACATATTGATAACCTAGTGGGTGTAGGATAAAATTCACCCATGCCATTCATAGAAAGCATAAGAAAAAACCTAATACTATATATAAAACCAAGAAAAATTCAAATTCATCACTTCTAGGGACCTTGTAACCACCCTGCCAATACACAAGTATGTTCCTGTTTTCAATTAGGAAAATGACCCAAATTACAATCTGTTTACTTCACTTCTAGGGACCTCGTAACCACCCTGCCAATACACAAGTATGTTCCCGTTTGCAATTAGAAAAATTACCCAAATTACAAGCTGTTTACTCCAGCATATGTTGGAAAGTTATAGGAGGATGACTAGTGCAATCAATCCATTCCTTTTAGCCCTAGATTTGTTTAAGTTTAAAATAGAAGTATACAAATATACTTGTCCAATGTCTATGATTTAACCATTCACCTTAAGATGTTTTTACAATATAATTTCCTAAGTCTATTTAATATCTTCATTATCATAAAAACCAACCTATATCCATCTTAACTCCACATCTACCACTCTTAGGGGGATGAAATTTATTTATCCCTCTGAGCACTTGGTAGACCCAGAATTAAGATGGATCTAAGATAGAATTTCCCCTTTAAATAGTCTATGCTCACATGAATACCATGGGTCAATACCATGGGTTATCATAAACCTGGAGCTTAAAAATTACTATTAGTAATTTATAAAAATTAATAAAATTAATAGTTGATTTTTATTTTATTTTTATTTTATTTTTATTTTAACCAAGCTAAAATGTTTAACATACATTAAATTACAACATCCATTTTTACTCTTGATCGGATCAAATATTTTTTCACTCTATGCTAGTTTTCATATCACGATATTTGATACCTCTCGGGGGTTAGTAGATCCAGAGTAAAGATGGATCTATGCTGGTTTAATTCCCCCATTTAAATAGGCTACATTCCAAGTGAATACCATGGGTCAATACCATGTGCCATTTTGGTGAATACCATGGGTCAATACCATGTGCCATTTTTATTTTTATTAATACTAATATTAGGGTTAATAATGTTTTTTTGCATGGTATTAATAACAATCTAGTCCATGGTATTTGTCCCATAGTATAAATATAAGCTGACTTATGGAGTAAATATAAAAAAATGTTTTATTTGTTTACCATACCTCTCGTTTATTTATATTTTTATTAATTTACCATACCATTCATAAATACAAGGTGACTTATGGAGTAAATATAAAAAAATGTTTTATTTGTTTACCATACCTCTGGCTTATTTATATTTTTATTAATTTACCATACCTATTTTACAAATATGGTATTTGGCCCATAGGATTCACTTAAATAAAACCTCTTTCTTGAGCCTTCATAAATAGAACGAGGGTTATGGACTAAATATAAAAAGAGGTTTTATTATGCATCTAGTTTATTTATATTTTTATTTATTTACCATACCTTTTGAGTAAGTATAAAAAGACGTTTTATTTATTTACCATACCTCCACTTTACTTATATTTTTATTTGTTTACACCCTTGCATGTATATAAGGTGACTTATGGAGTAAATATAAAAAATGCTTTATTTATTTAACATACCTCTCATTTATTTATATTTTTATTAATTTACCATACCTCTTTTATAAATATGGTATTTGGGCCTTTGGCCCATAGGATCCACTTAAATAAAACCTATTCTTGAAAATGGGTGAATGGAAGGTTGTAACTCCTAATTTCAAGGGCTAAATTTACATTTTTTACCCTCTCCCTTAAAATAAGGTGGGCTATTTGAGGTGATTTGTAAAAATGTACTATGATACAAAATATTCGCCCACTAAAAATTTAAAACCCCTTAATTCCCCCAAAGGGCGAACATTCACCCCTAAAATCACCCCTAAGTTCTATATTGAGAGGATCAGTTGACTTAGTTTAAATTTGTCATGTTCAGTTAGATTAATTTAACAAGTTGTTAAATTAATGAGATATAGTTTGTTGATGCTTGCATGCATGTGACAACTATTATTTTCAGATAACTGTGTATTCACTCATGGATAACTGATGCATGTCAGTTCTTACAGAGACCTAGTTGAGATCAGAGAAGGGAAAATGTACTATTAGTTGGACGAATATTTTTCCTATAAAGGAAGCTCATCCATTATGAGGATTTATCTCCTTCAGGTTTATGCAGTTATTTTAGAGGTCAGTGTTGTGTGTGAGGTGAGAATCATATAGGTTGTAGTTGGAGGACCCAGAAAAAAATTGTGCATACAAATAGGAGCCTTGGAGAGTAGAGGGGAAGGTTTGTGAGAAGCCTTTGACTGTCTATGAGTAGCAGAGGTATTGCAGAGAGAGCAGGATGGCTTTTGAGCTGATTCTTTTTGTAATACTGGCTATATTTCCACTTGTATGATAATACAGAGTTGGTGTTTTAGGCTGAGGCTTTCCCCAGGTTATATCTTCTGTGTTATGTGTGATTGATTCCTTCTTATCAGTTCTATGTGTTCTTATTGATGTTGCTCATGTTCGATTAAGCTTCCACTCAATTTTTGTAGAAGTAGATCAAGTGTTTTTCTTTAGTACATTGCATCACCAGGTGATCTACAGGTGGGAATTTCTACATGGTATCATAGCTAGCTGATTCGTAGAAAAATTCTACAAAATTTCTACACATGCAACTGGTCCAACATGTTGGCTCATCAGCTGAAGAAACAGGTAACAAGGGCTCGACAACTACCTAAAGGTATGCAAGGAGGAATCTACATGTTTTCCTACATCTTGGATGCAATCTGTGCCCATCAGGATTTCCTGGGTTTGAAGTGGGCATGGACATCAACAGAGACCTCTGTGGACACCTGTTGTATGATTTTGTCTGAATGCAGCTTCAAAGGAGTATCACATAGTTGTCCGATCATTTTTTCACCCTAGTTTACAAGATGATATTCGAACAGGATCCACCCTGCATGTCAAAGGTAGAAATGGAGGCACTGATGGACATAACTGATTAGTGTGCCTCACCATGTGACACCTTCATATAGATGTACAATGCGAAGAAGCCTCTACATGTTCTACCGAAGTTTTCCTTCGACAAACGCGTCATGGAGAAAGTAGCATATCACATCTCGACAGGGTTATCAGCTAGGCTGCACCGGAAGAAGAAGGCAACTTGGCCTGCTCTTCCATTTCAGATCAGGTTTTATGAGATACAGACTTTCAAGCATGTGGATGTCGAAGAAGAGGAGATGAAGAAATATCCATTCAATGCCTGAAGTTACAATCCATATGACTTGCATTATCTTGTGAAAGACCACTGCACTAGATTACATTTTAACTGGATCTACAGGGCATGTCATTGGGTGGAGGAAGACCCATCGAGATATTGTTACAGCTTCTCCAGACCCAATGAACCATTCGGCCTCGCTATGGAATGGGTAGCGAAGCAGTGTGAAGCAACATCCCAGAGAGCACCAGAAGCAACAACAGTAGAGGTAAACATACCAATGTGCGACAAGGGCAAGAGGAAGATTGTCAACAACATGGAGGAAGAGAAAAGATGCAAGTTTCAAGTAGACCCACTTGTGCAGAAATAAGCTTTGGAAATAGAGGAAAAGAGGCAACAACGTGATAAGAGAAATGTGCAAAGGCAGAGAGAGAAATGGAGAATGGAGGAAACAGAGAAGGAGTTGCATGAGTTTGAGGAGCAACTTCGGAAGGAACAAGAGCTATGTAGACAGGAGAAGGAAGCACAGTAGAAATAGGTACAACAGGGGGTGCAACTTGCAAAGACAAATGAAACTATGCCCGTATAGGTAGTAGACTCATCAAAACAGCTGGCATCAGGCAGATAGGGTGAACCATCGTGGGATCAAGACTTCGCTCCGGAGATAGAGAAATCACTTGAACATATGGATACAAATATGGAGCAATAGGAGTCATAGCAAGACATCGACCTCATGCCTCACCATTAAGAGGTCGACCCCCCAACTTAACCATGTCTAGAAGAGGAGCAAGTCCCAAGCAACCAAGGAGACACTAAAATGCTTGGAGACAATCCAGAGGAGGAGATGAAAAACATCTCATTCGATGAGTCTCAACATAGAGTTATGTAATCTTGCAGAGTGTTTACTCTAGATGATCATACATATCTTACAAAGTTGGAGGAACGAGTGATTGTGTTTGACATGCACAAACATCCAACAGCATTGGCTGATGCTACCAAAGCATATGCCAAAGCCACTAGCTCAAGTGTTTTCTTCTTGATAGCTGAGAATGAGCGAATGGCTAAGGAGCTACAGATGGCCAAGAAGAGAGGAGAATTGGTTAAAGCATCTGCCCGAGCATAATTGAAGAAGGAAATACTAGATGAATTATTGTCCCTTGACATAGTCATGCAGGCATTGTATTCCAAGTTTGGTACCATGCATAAGGTAGTCGTCCATCTCAATAGTTGGTAGTAGTGATGTGCTAGAAGAGGACGTATCCTGTCGAATGTGCATGTTGTTGTTGATTACATGCAAACAAGAATGATGAGATACAAGGAAGTCCCACTTCAATTGCCTAAGATGATGAAACCTAGAGTGGTCGAGTTGAAGACATGCATCCGGAGTCAGATACATAACTATGAAGATCTCCTGCAGCTCATCGCTAGTTTATAGGCTTCCCATGCACATTTATTCAAGAGTATGGATGTTTTTGTGCATGAACATGTGATCCCAATTATTTGGACACTCACCTAGGCGAGGAAAAAGGCATAGGTATCACTAGAGATTGACTCGTACTTTGATGAGTTGATGTGCATAGCCACCATCCCAGACTTGTAAATTAGTGCAGACACCATGCACAAGTATGTTGTTGGTCTAGTCACACTCAAGACAATGATGCACATGCTATCAGATGAGTTTGGCAGAGGAACCCGAACAGTGTACCCGGATGTTATGGAGGCAAGAGTTTGTCTAGTCAATTTAACGTCTTAAATTGCTCTACATAAATTATCAATCCGGGTATCATAAACTGATGAAGTGTGGTGCACTATATGTGCTTAGTTAACCTTTCTCTTACTTCGTTGTTTTATAGTTTATGTTGTTTTTGGGGTTTTGTTCTTGTTGGTTTTCTAAAGTGTTTAATGCAAATGGAAATCCTATTCTAAGGTCTTAAGAATACTTTTAAAGGACAAGTATGGATAAAGATTTCAAGACAAGGCCTATGTCCCTAATGGTAACTTCCAAAACTTAGCACTTCAAAAGAACTTAAAACATGTTATTGATGGAGTTAGTATTTAAACAAAAGTGTAAATATACAACTAGTTCAATCAAAATAAAATGCAATAACCAAATAATGAGCTAATGACTATGAGACCCAGTATCCTTGCTGCTTCAGCAAAAGGACAAGATGATTCTATCACGTCACTAGTTCATTAAAAGGCTATGTGCATCACTAATCTACAATCAACTTGAAAGCAATTTATGTACAGCTAATATACATGAGAAAAATGTAAAACAACAGTAATCAAAACAACTTGTTATGTACAGCTAATATACATGAGAAAAATGTAAAACAACAGTAATCAAAAAGCTTTGTTATGTACAGCTAATATACATGGTGAAATAAAATGCAAAATTAAATGACAACTATACAAGGCAGGGGCCCTCTACCACCTATGAAATCAAAGCAAAATTGAACTCACTTGCATGAATTAAAATTGCATGAATGAAAAATCTAATCTACCTTACATTCTACAAAGCAACATTTACAAAATGAAATCTACTCTACCTTACATCCTAATATGCTCCATGACATCTACTTCACATCTCCTTCCATGTTGAGAACATCAAAGCTTTATTCAATTTCTTCAAAAGTACAAAGTACAACAAAGTTCTCCAAAGCTTTCAAAAGCCATCAAGGAAGAACTACAAACTTAAGAACTAGGGACTAAAAAGACTAACTAATGAAGGAGAGAGATCTCCTGTTTATACAAAAAGATGAGAGCCATCTCATTAATGATAGTCCATGAATCTCTCCCTCTACCTCTAGAGTCCTAATCAAAATAGGAACTGATAAGACACATGTCTTTTTAGAGTTACAATACAATTAGGAGATGTGACACATATCCTCATGATCCCATGATTCTTTCCAACCAAATTCGAATTTGGCCTTAGAGTGCCACATAAGGGTCTTCTAGAAGTCTCCTTTCAACCTACACATGTCAACAACCTCAACCCATTTGTTAGGTATAAGCATATGCACATTATTTTCTAATTTTTAACCACAAATTCACTTAAAAGACTTAGAATTAATAAAGATTGGAAAAACATAAAGGTGGCCCAATGATAATGAAAGTGGGATGAATGTGGTGACATAGTAGTGAAATGGAGGTGAAATGGAGGTGATATAATGGACATAATAGTGAAAGTGTAATGGAAATGAATGACATTTTCAAGACTCAACAGAGTTCATTTCCAGAAATATGACACCTTAGAATACATGGAAACCAACATGGACTACCAAGCTTGGCATTAGTTCACTATTCTCAACCACCATGAGGATGTCAAAGAGTTGGTCTTCTAACAGGTGTCTGAGTCATAGTGATGTCTTGCATGGCTTGCTTAATCCATTTTGTCTCACATGGGTACATGTGCATTGTAATGTAACGTCTTGTCAAGTGTAAGTTCAAGTGTTGATAGTTGGATGTAATAGTCATAGAGTAGATGAAGAGTCATGAGGGTAGACGTACTGTCACAAAGGGGAATGTCAAGGGCCACACCACCCTTTTCTATAAATAGTCCCTCATAAGTCATTGTAGAGGCTTTTGTTCATCCAAGCTTTCGATAGGAGTATCTTAGAGAAAGCTTGGATAGTATTGTAATGAGCCTTGGCTTCTCCACTATGCAGAGCTAGTATATCTCTTTGGAGGAGCAGATGGCAGTGACTGTAACGTTCCACTGTCGAAACTAATGGTTGGACATGGATGTATTGTATGACTAGAACTGACACTTCTTAATATAATAGAGCCAAAACGTTTCATGAATATGTCATATTGTATTTCAGCTATCATGTTTACTCTAAATGATAGATGTATCTATTTTCTTACGCATGCATGTATAACTATTTTTTGTATATGTATGTATGAATCTTTATGAAATGTGTTGTTGGTTTAACCATCACTTTGGATTGCTAGCTTACTTGCCTACCATGTTGTGATGCATCTTTGCTCGTGTGTTCCCTTCGTAACTCCATTCTATCACAGGTTTCCAAGGGGCGCACTCACCTTACCCTCTGTGTGTTAGAACCACTCATGCACTTTCCTTGACTTACTGCATATGTCACACCCTTGCTACCAATAGGGACATCTTACTTGCCTCTGTGCAAAACTATGGTCAACGTATTATAGTATGACCCACTGATGGGACTCCTACACCAAACAGTTTGAGGTCTAATTGGGACTTCTTACCTGGGAGATCCCCTAACATGTTGGTGGGTCTAGCACTGTCAACAGATGGGGTAGATGAACCTTGCATCCAATAATTTTTGTAACACTTCCTTCACTATGTCTTTGAGGTCTAGCTTCATTTTCCTTTGAGGTTGGCACATAGGTTTGCATCCTTCCTTGATTTAGATGTGATGATTATACACCGAAGTATGCACTCCCTTCATTTCTTTATAGCTCCAAGGAAATGCATCTATGTGTTCTCTTAGCATGTTGCACAACTTCTCTTCTTGGTTTGATGAGAGAGAGGGGTTGACATTCAAGGTTTTATATGGACCAAATTCTACCATTTCGACATGTGTAGGACTAGGGTCCACTAGGCATAACTAAATCCAAATATTACCTTCATATTCCTTCATATGATCATTAAGAGGCATGGTGTTGGGGGGTTGGTTCTGGAGGATTTGGCCGATAAGGTCATCTTCATCAGGTTTCCCCCCTATTATAATAGCATCTAGGGTATACATTGGATGAGATATGGTATGATACACTTCATCTTCCTCCTCCTCTTCCAACCATAGGGATAAGTCATGCTCCAGGGATGGTTGAGCACGAGGATACAACACCAACTGTTTGGAAAAATTCCCATTCTTAATGTTCATGTTCCCAACTCTGCAACTTATGTAAGCATTAGCAGTGGCTAGCCATGGTATTTCAAGGATGATAGGATAGCCACTGAATTTGGTCTTGGGTTGGAGAACTATGAAGTCAGTAGAATAATCCCAAGAATCAATAGAGACCATTACATCCTTAACAACTCCCTTAGGAGCCATTGCAGACCTATCTTCAAGTTGGAACACCGTGGTGGTATTTATCAAATATTATTGGAGGTTAGTTTGAGCATGGTTTCCTTAGTCATCACATTGATGGTAGCCCCAAGATAAATCAAGGTGTGAGGGACAATGATGCCATTGATGTGCACATCAACCACATGACTTCCAAGGTATAGATACTTTGAGAAAATCACTCTCCCCAACATCATATTAGATAATTGAGTAATGAAATTAATGGTATGGGTGTCTTTCTTTCTCTTCCTAGGATATTTGAAGCATTTCTCTTTTATAAGCTTATTGTAGATGGGAAAATCCTTGATATGTTGGAGGAGTGGGGTTTTAATACACAAGTTTCTCAATTTTCCCAGAACTTTAGTCTCTTCTAGGGTGTGATGGTTAGGATGGATCAATATTTTAGGAAACAGAGGTGGATTTCATTTAGGGACATTCTCTTCCTTTTCCTCTTCAAGATTCTAAGGTGGAGATGGAGGTTGGTTATCTGGGAGCACTCTTCGAGACCTAAATATGATTTCTTGAATCTCCATAGCATAAGTAAGGTAAGATGTCTCTCCACTATAGATTTGTTAGGTCTTCTTGTTCTTCATGTAAAGATTTGGTTGAGGAGGATAAATGAGTTGTGGTTGAGATGGAGGTGGAAGAATTAAAGCAGAAGGTTGGTTGAATTGAGGCCTCCAACCTTGTGATGGGTTATTCCACTAAGGATGTGTAGAAGCATATGGCTAAAATGTTTGATTGGCAGTTTGTGCAGGACACTGAGGTGCATAAGGCCAAGCAGAAGATGTGGACCATGAAGGATGAGTAGGAGAATGCCAAGGGGGAAGGGGTGCATTCTAGTTGGAAAGTTAATAGGAATAGGATGCACCTTGCATGCCTTGTTCGTATCGTCGAGGTCCTTGAGGGCTCCTTTGATTAATGTAATAGAGTTGTTCATCCCCACCTTCTACCCCTTGGTATACAACTTTCAATCCAAGAAAAGAAGGACACTTATCTGTGGAATGGTTCTCCTCACAGAATGAGAAGACCTCTATAACATTTAATGGACATCCATTCTTGGGTGCCTTCTAGTGCATTTAGGGTAAATATAGGTAATTCTCTCTTTGCTTCCTCTTGTCTCCTCTTGATCTACATGTTGTCCATTTGCAGAGAAAAGGCATGTAGGATTTCACTTTTAAGGTCCTCCAACATGTTTTCAATTTCATTCTTGGTATATGTGGTGGAGGAAGAGGAACTAGCCAAAGCTTGACTAGACCTACCCTTCATCTTGGCAGCCCTAGAATGGTTTTCGAATATTGTCTTGATGTTTTCATACAGTAGCTGATAAATGTATCCTCCATACATCATGTTTATGGTTTCTGGTATATCCTCCCCGATTCCTCTAAGAAGGACTAATTGAGTGATTCATGATCAAGGGTGCATCTTTCCCTTTTGCAATTGAGTTGGAACCTTTCCTCAACCTTCTAGGGATTCATCTAGTCCAAGAATCATTCTAAATATTTCTTCTTTGGTGTCTTTGGACCTACAATAGTCCATGTACTTGTTAAAGTATTGCTGCATTTGAGCCTAGGTAGTGATGATAACCCCAGGTAGACCGATGAACCAATGCAAGGCTACATTCTTAAGGGTGGATGGGAACAACTTCAACTTCTCGTCATCATAGTTATAATCATAAGCTCTACAGACAATAGAAAACTCAAATAAAAAGTATCAGGGTGCTTAGAGGTTAAGCCTTGGAAGTGAAGAAGGGTAGAAGGGCTTATATTTTTCATCCCAACATATCCATTAGTCTCTTTGATGCGAAAATCACCCTCATTTCTATTTTCATCCAAGGCATGGTTTTGTAGTGGCTACAACCACCCTCCAAAATTTTTCCTTAGCTTCGTTTTCGAGCCTCCCTACTGACCATCTTTAGCAAAATGTCTTGCCTTGTCAAGTACACAAGCTTCAGTGATTTTCTTACAGAATGACAGCCTGTCCATCAAAGCTTGTTGTATTCCTCTCACAGGCTGTTTCACCAGAATTAGTCCAGTTGCAGGCTAAGAAGCTCACTCAAGAAATTGTGCACTTTTGTCTGGCAGCCTGTTGGGCTCTAGAATTACGCAAATATGCCTGTCACTATTCACTCAAAAAATTGTGCAATTCCTCCCAGTAGGACTGCTCAACCCAAAAATTACACAATTCTAGGTAGCATTCAGTTGATCTGCCCAGAAATTGCACAATCCCTCTGGGAAACTAGCCCAACTCCCTCCCAGAAATGTGCATTTTTTTTCTCCCAACTAAGGAGACTGTTGCATGTCTAGTTGAGTTGACCGGTTCCCTCCGAGACCAAGCAAAACTGATTTTCATGCATGGTTTGCTTCTCCCAAGGTAGCATGCAAAGGCATCCCTTTATTCAGGGATCTGCTTTGATCAACTGGAGGTTGCATGCAAGGATCATTTCAAAAACCTCCCACCAAGTGCCGCTCTTCCTAGATTTGTGGCTTGCATGTCACGTCTTCGATTTTATCAAAACTCATGAACTAGATGTTGCAGAGCTCATTCCTCCCATCGACCCTACAACTCTAACATCCCACATTGCATCTAGGAGTCGTCGGCACATTCAACTTAGTTGTTTTGGGGTAAGCTCGGTTTTCATGTCTTGCACTGCGTTTCTAGCACTTTTTGTGTTTTGCTTCGTATGAATGTTGTCTTCTTGATTTCAGTGAGCGCTTGCTGTCATTTTGATATATACTAGCTTGTACTAGCACCATTTCAGTTGTTTTTAACATCTCACTGATGTCCCATGCATGACACTATTTCGCATAGACAGTCGTTGTTGCGACGACTCACTTCACACACATGCTTGCTTTCCTGTTTTCCAAATCCTGCACTTGCTATTTGCATGAATGATCATGCACTCTTGTTTGCACTCATCTCATCATGCTTTCACACTTCTCATGTTTTCAGTCGCACGTCAGCTGGACTAGGCTGCCTTGGCCAGGATCGTGCCTTTCCCATCTATCACTGCACATTTTCGGAAGTGAATACTTTTCCTTCCTTCCAGAAATTGCACAAGTCTAGCTAGGAACTGACCTCTAGGCTTACATTGCGCAATTCTTGGAGGGAGTGTCCTTTTGGCCCCAAAAAATGCACAATGCAGTTTGCTGGTTGAATGTCACTGCTTACTGAAATTGTGCATTACACAGTTTTAGTTCTCAGCAGGCCAAGCTAGACTATGCATTGCACAGTTCCAATAGTCAGTCAACTTCCTGATAGCCCGAATTGTGACTTGCGCAGTTTTGGCAGTCAGTCTCCTGACCTCCCGGTGGAAATTATGCAACCTTCATGATCAGTCACACAGGTATCTTACAAGTTAGTTCTTAAGTTCGTTCTAGTTTTTAATTGACAAATTTCTTACCATAACGTTTTCCATTTCTCCAAGTATTGCAGGTGTTCATTTTCCTCTTAGTAGTACAGTTACAATGGTTTCTAGGAGAGCAAAGTCAAACAAATTTTTCAGAGTACACTTGGGGATGTAATTGATCAAGTGTCTATGAACCTGCCTACCCGTGAAGACATCAAGTTTTTTGTAGGCATGGACATCAAGATATGACAGAAGCATCATCACAGCAAGCAACACCATGAACAGGAGTTGAAGGCAGCATATCGGATGCAACGAACAATTGACAACACAGTGGTAGAAAAAAGTTGCAAGCTCAAGCATATCCGCTTGTGATGAAAGCAACTTTGGAGACCTAGGCTATGAGGTGACAGCGCGAAAGATCACGTGAAGGTAGAGAATGGAACAGAGAAGGAGTTACATGTGTTGAAGCAACAACTCAAGGAAGAACAGGAGCTGCATAGACGAGAGAATGAGTTGCAGCAGGAATAGGTATAACAGGGGGTGAAACATGCACTTACCGATGAAACTGTGCCCGTACAAGTTATAGATCCATCCCAGTAACTGGCACAGAGTAGACATGGTAAGTAGTGTTGTTGATCGCATGCAAGGGAATTCAACAACATGCATGTCATTGTGTGCACTCATGTGATCCCTCCCATTCAACACACTCACCAAGGTAAAGACAAGAAACAAGTCTGACTGGAGCTAAACATGCAGTTCACATTTAATGCACATGACCACTAGCACACACTAGAAGATCAGCATGGACACTATGCATCAGTGTGTTGCCAGAGTGGATGCACCCAAGAAGACCATGCGCATGCTAGCAGACGAGTTGGATGGAGGAGCCATACCAATGCACCCAGATACAAAAAAGGCAAGAGTTTGCTTCAGCAAGATGTCACCATGGAGTGCATGCACACCATCACAGACAACAAGGCTTGGCATCAACTCACCACCTTCACAATCACAAGAATGTCAAAGAGTTGATTTCACCACAACGGACTGAGTCTCAGTGATGTCTTGCATGGCTTGCTCCAGCCATTTTGTCTCACATGGGCACATTTTCATTGTAATGTAACTTCTTGTCAAGTGGAAGTTCAAGTGTTGATAGTTGGATGTAACAGTCATAGAGTAGATGAAGAGTCATGAGCGTAGATGAACTATCACAAAGGGGAATTTCAATGGTCACCCCACCCTTTGCCATAAATAGAACCTCATAACTCATTGTAAAGGATTTTGGTAAGCCAAGCTTCTGATAAGACTATCTTGGAGAGAGCTTGGATAGTATTGTAACAAGCCTTGGCTTCTCCACTATGCAGAACTAGGATATCTCTTTGGAAGAGTAGGAGGTTGTGGCTATAATGTTCTGCTATCGGAACTAGTGGTTAGACATGGATGTATTGTATGAATGGAACTTACACTTCTTAATATAATAGAGCCAACATGTTTCATGCATATGTTGTATTGTATTCTAGGCTATTTGGTTTACTCTAAATGATATATGTATTTGTTTGCTTACGCATGCATGTATGGACTATTATGTATAAGTATGTATGAATCTTTATGAAATGTGTTGTTGGTTTAACCATCACTTTGGATTGCTTGCTAACTTTCTTTCCAGCTTGTGATGCATATTCACTCCCGTGTTCCCTTCCAAGCTGCATACTATTACAGGTTTCCAAGGGGTGCACGCACCTCACCCTCATTGTGTTAGAACCTCTCATGCACCTTCCTTGACTTACTGTAGTTGTCACACCCTTGCTACCAATAGGGACATCTTACTTTCCTCTGTGTGAAATTGCAGTTAAGGAATTACCATATGACCTATTGCTATGACTCCTACACCAAACGGTCTGAGGTCTAATTGGGACTTCTTAATGGGGATATCCCCTTACATGTTGGCAGGTCTAGCACCTTGAACATTTTGGCACTAGAAGGAGGACCAGATGACAAGCTGAGTCCTCACATTTGTTTTGAATCTCTACATATCTATCATGACTGACTACCGAGTTCCTCTTCTGGAGTGTATGTCTTATGGAAACAACTTCATTATCTCAGAAGAGCTCTCGAATAAATTGTCACATAAAACATATGATGGTGGAAGCCATGTAGCCTTGGTTAGGAACGTGGTCGGCATTGTAGGCTCATGCAAAAGACATGGAATCTTTGAAGAATACATGACCCATGTGTTGTTCATCTACACTCTTCGAGGGAAACCAATGCACTAGTGTGCCACACTGCCTGAAAAATCTGTTCATTCTCTTGCTCATCTAGTCGCAGAGATAGACTGTGCTTTCAATCAATTTAACCATAAATCACTCGATCAAGAAATTTTGAAATTATGAAAAGCATCCGTTGAATATGTTGATCAATTTTACACACGCTTTTGTAATATTGCATACCAATTTCCCGAAGATGAAATTGATTGGGAATTTCTTTGTGGAAGATTTGAGTATCTTTTTCGCATATTCGAACCCTGCTCAACACACTTCGATGATGGAGCTGCATAATCATAGGCAGACATAGTTGTTGTCACAAGTGACTGTCTACCTTCACCTCATCAAACAGCTCCACCATCACGGAGTGATGTTGGAGATAATGCACACACATCTGTTGAACTGTCACATCCTCCTACCCCACCTTCTCTTAAGATCTACGCATATTTAGGTTGTAAGCATTCATTCCCTCAACCTTCATCCCCACATTCTATTGATCCTCTGAATTGTACTGTCTTGTGTTATTCCATTTCGGACTCCTCACCTACTTTGAATGAGGATCAAGTTGTCAACGGAGTTCGTGTTATGCAGCCAACCTATACCATCATTCATGATGAGTGTGTGCAGAATCTAAAGAAGAACCCATAGTGAAGGATGACTCCCTTCCAACCGCAACTCATCCGCTTTATCCTAACATCCCTTATGATTCTACCACTGTTGATTTCCCCTGTGAAAGCCCATTTCCGGATGCTTCTACTTTTGATCATTCATAGGACACGTTGGATGTCAGTCTGTCATCATAGTGTGGAGAGGACACATCTTCCTCTGAAAATCCATCCAATCTGTCATCTATCATTTCTAAAAAAACATAGGGTGGACGTCTTTGCTTCCCATCTACCCCTCTACCTGATTCATCAAATCATGAGGATGTCGATAAACATCCTGAATTTTTTGATCTTGGTTGTTGTGATCTCTCTACTTCTTCATCTGATCATGATGATGATTCAATCATTGTTAATCTATCTAAGACACTGGTCTACGATGATCTATCTATCAACAAAGTCGAAACCCCGCAGACTATCAAGGCACTTCATCCCGAGTTGATGGTTATGTCAATCCCTCGCTTTTTTGAGGTTGGTTTCAGTTCTGGTCAGGAAATTGTTGAAACACTCAAGGCTCCTCATCACTCTCTGCTTTGTATTGAAGATCAACCAAACACCCATATTTCGCTTCCTCCACTCGATCTACACAATCCCATTGCTCATGCATTGGAGGAATCTTACACAGCAAGCACACTTGCACAACGTAAGTGGTCTACCTTTGTGACATATTATTGAATATCACAGTAAAGAGAATGCATACACTCAAAATTTGCACGCAGTGTAGCACAGCACCATGGCAAGTCCACAGAGTGCATGTCATGCACTTTCACTCATTTTTGTTCTGTGGATGCTTGTAAACTTGGAGTGTGTTTGTCTTCACTGTTATATATTTCTTGTTTGTTGGTTTGCATAGCTGTCTTGTTCACGAACCATGCCTTCACCAACATGGTTTGACCAATGCGCTGGTAGCTGCATTGGAAATATAACTTCACGTGATCAGGCCCATGCACTGTTAGCTTAGGAGTATGATTAGTGTTTGCTTTTGAGTTGTTTGCTTGCAGGCATGTTTGCTTATTTCTTTGTGTGTTTTTTGCTTGCTTGTTTTTTTCCTACTCCCTTTGCTTCCACATTTTCTTTTGCTTCTTGCTTTGCTTTATTGTTTGTTTGTTTGTTATTGTCCGTAGGTTAGTTTCACATGGACCATGTGTGAATCTTGAAACAAGTTAGGTAAATTACAACATGACTTGTACAACATTTGGTTATCTTATGTCCACTCTCTTATGTAAGAACTTGTTGTCTTCAGTCCATGATACATCAATGGAAAACATGTATTGTTCGAAGTGAACCTTGGTGAAAACACAACACTTGGACACTAACTAGTATCACCTACTCTAGTTGGTTGTTTTTGGGTTAACCCTTGTCAGCTCAGTCAAGTAGAGTATGGTGAGGGGGAAAACCTTAACAAGAACATCAGAGGTATACGTAAACTACTTCTCTAAGGGAACAACCTCTTCTACTCTCAATAAGTCGAGATCCCTCTTCCGCCTCTGAAATGAATAAGTGCTATGCACAATTATGAAAATGAAAAATGAAAAAATGGAAAAGTGAAAAGAAAAAGTTTGAGAAAATGAAAAATGAATAAGGGAAAAGAAGAGAAAGGCTTCCTGCGTATAGAATGATGCAAGTAACTCCATCGGGGTACTGACCAGGCTCGCTGGTAGCAAAGCCATGCTTGTGTTCCTGCGTGACTCCGTCGGGGTATTTTCTAGGCCTGGTGGCGGTGAAGCAACACCAGAGATGAAACTAAGACTCTGATGACTATACTTCTTGTGCATCAATATACCCCTCAACCCCAATCGAAACAGTAGTGTTGGCTTGGCTTGGAATGTGTGTCGACCAACCAAGGGCTTGGTAGATGCTACATCTTACAATCAAGCAAGTGTGGAAACAAAGACAACCAAAGAACTAAACAATACTTCCAGAGATGTTAGACTTGATTTTGATGAACAATGTCCATTCAGAGAGTTGGAGTTCCACCAGTGTGTCGCCAACTATTGTAGCTGCTACAACCACCCTCCAAAATTTTGCCTTAGCTTCGTTTTGGAGCCTCCCTACTGACCATCTTCACTAGCATGTCTTGCCTTGTCAAGTACACAAGCTTCAATGATTTTCTTCCAGAATGACAACCTTTCCATCAAATCTTGTTGCATTCCCCTCACAGGATGTTGCACCAGACATGGTCGAACTATAGGCTGAGCATCTCCCTCAAGACATTGTGCAATTCTGGAGGGGAACTAGCCTTCCCTCCAGAAATTGCACAATTTTGTCTGGTAGCCTGCCGGGCTCCAAAATTGCACAAATATACCTATCATTGTTCACTGGAAAAATTGTACAATTCCTCCCAGCAGGACTAATTAGCCCAAAAATTGTGCAATTCTAGGCAGAAATCAGCTTCTCTGCCCAGAAACTATGCAATCCCTCTCGGCAGCCAGCCCAGCTCCCTCCCAGAAATGCACATTTTTTTCCTCCTAGTTGAGTAGACTATTACATGTGTAGTTGAGTTGACTGGTTCCCTCCGGGACCAAGAAAATTGATTTGCATGCATAGGATGCTTCTCCCCAGGTAGCATGCAAAGGCATACCTTGATTTAGGGATCTACTTTTAGCTGTTGGAGGTTGCATGCAAGGATCATTTCAGAAGCCTCCCACCAAGTGTCGCTCTTCCTAGATTTGTGGCATGCACGTCACAACTTTGATTTTATCAAAACTCATGAACCAGATGATGCAGAGCTCATTCCTCACATCGACCCTGTAGTTTTAACATCCCACATTGCATCTAGGAGTCATCGACACATTCAGCTCAGTTATTTTCGGGTAAGCCCACTTTTCATGTCTCGTGCTGCGTTTCTGGTGCTTTTTGTGTTTCGCTTTGTATGAATGTTGTCTTCTTGATTTCAGTGAGCACTTGCTGTCGTTTTGATACATACTATATTGTACTAGCATTGTTTCAGTTGTTGTTAACATCTCACTATTGTCGTATGCATGACATTGTTTCGCATGGACAGTCGCCGTTGCGGCGACTCGCCTCACACACATGCATTCTTTCCCATTTTCTAAATCTTGAACCTTTTTTTTTCATGAATGATCATTCACTCTTTTTTACACTCATCTCATCATGATTTCACACTTCTTATGTTTTTAGTCACCTGTCGACCGGATTGGGCTGCCTTGGCTTGGACCGTACCTTTCCCGGCTAGCAATACGCATTTCCGGAAGCGAGGACTCTACCTTCCCTCTAGAAATTGTGCAAGTCTAGCTAGGCACTGACCTCTAGGATTGCATTGTGCAATTCTTGGAGGTAGTTTCCTGTTGTCCCTAGAAACTGCGCGATGCAATTTGGTGGTTGCATGTCAATGCTGACTGAAATTGTGCATTGCCCAGTTTCAGTCCTCAGCAGGCTAGGCAGGACTATGCATTGCGCAGTTCCAGTAGTTATTCAGCCTCCTAAAAACTCAGACTGTGCCTTGCGCAATTTTGGCAGTCAGCCTCCCGACCTCCCAGTGGAAATTGCGCAACCTTCATGATCAGTCAAACAGGGATGTTGAAAGTTAGTTCCCAAGTTTGTTTTTGTTTTCGACTAGAAGATTGCCTTCCATGAGTGTTTCCATTTCTTTAAGTATTGCAGGTGTTCATCTACCTCTCATAAGTACAGGTACAATGGTTTCCACGAGAGCAAAGTCAAAGACACCACTCAGAGCACACTTGGAGATGTAGTCGATCAAGTGTCTATGAACTTGCCTACCCACGAAGACATCAAGTTGTTCGTAGACAAGGACATCAGGATATGACAACAGCATCATCACAGCAAGCAACACCATGAACAACATCTAAAGGCAGCATACTAGATGCAACGAACACAAGAGGAAGGTTGTTTACAACATAGAGGCAAAACAAAGTTGCAAGGTCAAGTAGATCCACTTGTGATGAAAGAAACTTTGGAGACTCAGGCTATGAGGTGATGGCATGACATGAAGATCACACAAAGGAAGAGAATGGAACAAAGAAGGAGTTGCATGTTTTAAAGCAACAAATCAAGGAAGAACAAGAGATGCATAGACAAGAGAATGAGTTATAGTGGCAACAAGTACAGCAGGGGGTGCAACATGCACTCACCGATGAAACTGTGCCTGTACAAGCTATAGATCCATCCCAACAGCTAGCATGGAGCAAACACTATGAGCAGTGTTGTTGATCGCATGCAAGGGAACTCGGCAGCATGCATGTCATTGTACGTACTCATGCGATCCCACCCATTCAACACACTCACCAAGGCAAAGACAAAAAGAAAGTATGACTGGAGTTGAACATGCAGTTGACAGTTGATGCGCATGACCACCAGCACACACTAGAAAATCAACATGGAAACTATGCATCAATTTGTTGTCATTTCGGCCACACCCAAGAATACCATGTGCATGCTAGAAGATGAGTTAAACGGAGTAGCCATACCAATGCACCCAGATGAAACAGAGGCAAGAGTTTTCTTCAACAAGATGTCACCATGGAGCACATGCACACCATCACAGATAACCAAGCTTGGCATCAGCTCACCATCTTCACCATCACAAGCATGTCAAAGAGTTGGTCTCACCACAATGGACCGAGTGTCAGAGATGTCTTGCATGGCTTGCTCCAGCCATTTCGTCTCACATGGGCACATGTGCATTATAATGTAACTTCTTGTCACATGGAAGTTCAAGTGTCGATAGTTGGATATACCAGTCATAGAGTAGATGAAGAGTCATGAGGGTAGATGAACTATCATAAAGGGGAATGTCAAGGGTCACCCCACCCTTTGTTATAAATATAACCTCATAACTCATTGTAAAGGCTTTTGGTCAGCCAACCTTCCGATAAGACTATCTTGGAGAGAGCTTGGACAGTATTGTAATGTGCCTTTGCTTCTCCATTGCATAGAGCTAGTATATCTCTTTGGAGGAGCAGGCAGATATGGCTGTAACGTTTTGCTCTCGAAGCTAGTGGTTATACATGGATATATTGTATCACTAGAACTTACAATTCTTAATATAATAGAGCCAACATGTTTCATGCATATGTTGTATTGTATTCTATGTTATCTGGTTTACTCTAAATGATATATGTATTTGTTTGCTTACACATGCATGTATGGACTATTACGTATAAGTATGTACGAATATTTCTTAAATGTGTTGTTGGTTTAACCATCACTTTGGATTGCTCGATAACTTTCTTTCCATCTTGTGATGCATCTTCGCTTGTGTGTTTCCTTCCAAGTCGCGTACTATTACAGGTTTCCAAGGTGCACACTCACCTCACCCTCAGTGTGTTAGAACCTCTCATGCGCCTTCCTTGAGTTACTGCAACTATCACACCCTTGCTACCAATAGGGACATCTTACTTGCCTCTGTTCAAAATCACGATCAAGGCATTACTGTATGACCTACTGCTGGGAATCCTACACCAAAAGGTTTGAGGTCTAATTGGGACTTCTTACCAGGGATATCCTCTTACATGTTGGTGGGTCCATAACCATCAACACATGGATATGTGGAATGGTTTCTTCTTCTCATTTTTCCCTAATAGGCTCTTAACATATCTTTGTTTGTTCACTTAAGGGGACCTCTAACTCCCCTGCAGTCAAAGAGGGAAGTTGACAGTCACCAAAGAAGAGTGAAGGTTGATTACTTGATGGTGTAGGGCTATTTGGCAAGAATTTCCCTAAAGTTTCTCTACTCCTACGAGGCATGAAAGAGAATTTTTCTTTATAGGTGTTTTTTCAAAAACAAATGCAAAAATAGAAAGGAAATAAAGAATCACATATATTTACTGAATGCAAAAAAATAAAAAGAAATAAAAACTAGATCTACCTAGACACCTCCTCGGGAATGACACCAAAAAGATGGTGATCCCTGTGATTACACCAAGAGTGCTGCAACTTCCAAAGGCTCTTCAAATTTACTTTATCAACCCAAGTTTTTGTACAAAATTAGAGGTGACAATGCTATATACACAGTAGATACATCATCCTACTCATGCCACCCTCAACTAGGTCACTTGATCATTAGGGTTCTAGACCATTCCTCTACTGAACTGAAAGGAGTCTAACTATTGAAAGTAGAATGTAAAAGCTAGTTGTAGTGCAGAGAAAGAAAATTCTTCTCAACTTTGAAAAAGAATGCTGTCAACTTGTAAATGCTATTAAAGGACACTAATCTTATGCTAATTTGTAGAAAGGAAACCACGCTAACTTGCACTCAATCATCTAGATATTAGGGTTTCTTTAAAACATAATATTAATCTACCATTTCATTATTCAAGAATGCATGCATTGACTATCTAATTCACACCTTTAGAGTAAATAAATTTCTAATTGCCAAATTCAGAAATGAAAGAACTAATGTTATATGATCTTGCATGAAAGGAAAAGGAGTGAAGATACTAGTCTAGGTGGCACTTTTGGCCATGGAATCCAATCTGAGGGATCAAACTACTCCTAAACTAAACTAGGCTATCACTACTGGTCAAAACAGGGTCAAAACAGGCTGCTACAAGTGTGCTACAGGATGTTGTTATAAGATTCCTGTACTGCTACAGGAAGTTGGATGAGAGGGTTTGGAGGGTAGGAATGGTGAGATGAAGTGTTGGAAGGTTGTATTAAGGTTGTGGGAAATGTAGGGAAGGTGATCAACACCCTTAGACAAGCCCATTACTTCAAGAAGGTCGGATTTGGGCTAAGATTGTTGCTCACGGTGATTGAAAAACAGAGATCTAGAACAGGGGTTGGCATGCATCAAAAGAAGGGAGAGAATACCTAAATGGAGTTGGTGAAATGGGTCCTTGCCTGCAGATCCAACAACCCTGCAATAACACGTGCACATTTTTCTCTTTTCATTTGCAAATTATTACAAGTTAATGTGGAAAAGATGAGTTGAATTTGGAAAATCTTATCTAACTAATGCTAAGAACTTTCTCTATGAAATGAGCTACCTCCTAAGCTAGAACAATCATGAGAAGAAAAATAACAGATGTAAATCTTTCCAAGAAAGCATAAACAACTATCTAAGTAATGATAAAAATTTATATATCCAATGAACAAGAAATCACACTTTGTTTTTGGGTTGTGATAGTGGGGTACTCAAATCATTATCCCATGAGGGAAATGAGATAGGGGTCACTGTCACAAGATTTTTGATGGATTTTATTGTACTGAACTGCAACAAGTAATTTAACCTCCAAGATAAAACAAACATGAATGAGAAGCAACTTAATCAATATTCTAAGATAAAAGAAACATGAATAAGCTTCAACAATTAATCAACATTCTAGATTAAGAATATAGATACAAAATAGGAACTTTTGCAGCTAGGGTTGGGCCCTAAGCCAAGAGCTTCAGCCCTCTGATTCAACTGAGTGCTAGATCAAAACATAAATTCTCATTATCATTCAAAAAGTGTCAAATACATAATCAAAATAACAGTGAAATGTGCTTCATCTCAATGGCCTCTTAGCTACAATAAAACTTCGAATCCTAATGAGTCCTTTAGCTTGTTTATTTATAAGAAAGTGGAGCTACCAACAACGCCCTAGAAAATAGGGATATTTGAAGTTCCCTAACTTGATAATAGGTTAATATAACTCTTCTTTGACATGAATTGGCTCGACTATCAATGAATGCGACCCACTTGGCTATCAATGACACCAAGTTGATGAAATAGAGTGGGGGATATTTGACTAATTAGAGTAGTTAATGAGGTAGACTAGCTCCTAGAATATCTCTTGCTTGTCTACTCCAAGTTCCTGCACTTAAATAAACTCAAATTTGCTCTGATTCCTACATTTAACACACATTAGGCCACAAGGCATAGCAACACATATTTTACTCTCACACTAAGGATAATATAATGAAACATGTAGATAAATGTGAGAAAAAAATAATTTAATAAGCTCGAGGATGTCGTTGTGACCCATATAATATACTTATTGATGAGCCTCATAAGATATTATTCAACCTCCTAAGTCACGCTAAGGAAGTGGAACCGATGGAAACAAGCCATATAAAAATTCAACATCAACATTAGGACCCTCAAGAGCTAATCCACCCTTTCTGCTGACCAACCCCTGGGTCCCCTTGAGATTTTTGACCACTTGGCCTTTGGACGCTCTCATGCTATGGGTGTGCGAGTGTCTAGAGACCTATAGATTCTCTCATAGGAATGAAAGCTAATTTCTAGGGACTATGTTGAACAGTGTTATGCCAACGTCCCCAGAATTTGAGCCACTTTTTCAGGCACGGAGCCCATGTAACTACCCAAAATTAAATGACATATTTAGAACAATAAAATAACAGATAAATGATAGTACAAATTTAATTACTTGAATAATAACTTGACTAAACCCCTACTATCCATGACAGACATTTCGTACAACATATCATGAATATGTAATCTATAGGTGTAAATAACATATCTAAGCATAAGGGTCTCATACTTAGCTGAGAATCGCTAAGAAACATTGATGCCTCAACACATCAACTACCATTTCATCCATTAGATAATAGATACATTGTTCATTTATTTATGAGTAAAAGCATGATGAGAGCCATATATAGCTACTGTCATAAAACATATATATAACTAGTGTAATAGTAGCAGAAATATGAATGAAATCACAATCTTATAAACCACATATAACCAGTATAATACCCATAGAATTACAAGGATAAGTAACATCATATTGATGATGCAAAATCGAAACCTGGGATGGGACTTCCATGTTCCACCCATCCATAGAATGTCTCAGCCAAATCTCTCTTCACCCATTCACCTTTGTGCCATATTCCAAGCATAAATGTGCGATCTCATAGAACACATCAATAAAAACCATCCAGGGCTTCCAGAGGTCATCCACCTCAACCCATCATATAATGATTCCACCTCACGGTTGGAAATCACAAAACCATCATCAGATTGGTCTCTATCCAAGCCTTGTAGGGCTTCCAGAGCATTTTTCCAACCAAGGCTTCTAGGGCTAGTGATTCAACCCATAACTTTTACTGGGCTTCTAGAGCATTTGTCTAAACAACGGTTCAAGGAATAGTAACTCAACCCACCAATGGCTTCCAAAGCATTTTTCTAACCAAGGGTTCCATGACTAGTAACTCAACCCAAGTTATTATAGGGTTTCTAGAGTGTTTTTCCAACCAGAGCTTCTAGGACTGATAACTAAACCCAAGCTAAGGAAACATGTGAACCAACCGAAACAAAACAAGAAAAACAAATCCACAATCACCATGCCTATCCAAGAAACAGAAAGGCTAGGAAATCCATTGTCAATCCCCACCATCCTCTATGCTAATGACAGATCAAAATTAATAAACCACATGCATATACAATGCATGACAAAACTAGTGAGGAAAACATACATGCAACTTGGTACCTGCAAGAAACATCTGATGTAGTTGTTGATCCCAATGTTCTCTTGCACTTTCCTGCTCTTCCTTGGCCTTCTTGCTCCAAAAATCCAAGTATGCCACACCCTCAAAGAGTCCTCCAAGGAAACACTAAGTATCTAAGAGAATGAGAGAGAGAGAGAATAACGAGAGAGCTCCAACACTGAATTAACAAAAGCTTACCAACTAATCATCAGAAGCCTTTTTATGAAAGAGACCTCTATTTTCTTCATTTTCCTCCTCACATGCAATATGTGACCTTTCACCTCCCATTTCTCCTAATTTTCATTATTTTTCATAAATAAATGTGCCAAAAATTCCATTTTTCCTTTCCAACGCCTTCACCATTTCCTATGCCAATTTTCTTAGCCATTAATAACAAAATGAACACCCACAGTAGGATGTCTTGCCCAACATTCAGCTTGGAATAAGTTTTCCATCAACTTTGGTTATTATTTTTTCTTTTATTAACTTTTACTACATGGATTTTCACCAAGGCTGTTACACAATTTTTCCACAAAAATTGTCCAAGATGCAATTGATTTATGAGAACAAATTCATCAATACCACATAAATTGATTTTTTCTAAATATAAATATGCAATGTGTACCCTTTGTGTGTGTGGTATATCATGTAGATCAAAGAATTTCTCGATCTATTGTATCCATGTTACTAGAGCCTTACCATCAAACTTCCTCATATAAATATTTAGAATGTGGTGGGTCTTAAACACAACATTGGAGCCTCTAAAATCATAATTCATATTCCTTTTGACCTCATCATGATTTTCATGGATTACCTTGTCACCCCTCGGATGTCTTTCTTGCAACAACTTTGTCAACCCTTTCAAATTGACATTCATCGCGTCCATGTCTACTTTAAGAACACCAATATTTTATTTTAAACCATACTTCAGACCTTCCATGTTACCTTTCACTTTTTCTTGTAAACTATCCATGTTTGCTTCTAGTTCATTTTTGGTACTTTTTGCGAGAGCGAAATGTGTTGCACTTGGTCTCGTAATTTTGATATATCATGTTGCATATCTTCATCTTCTTCATGTGTCATAGTAGAGCTTTCTCATTGCATACTAGGTGTACTTATTTTTTTGTTTCGAGGCATTTTGGAATCAAACAACAATATCTATGCATCACTATGCCCTTTGAATCACTTCAAACTAATTTTTCAAACAAAAGTTATGCAAGATTTTTGATCTCATACTTTTTTGATCCATATTGATTCTTTGAAATTGACTTTCACATTAATCACATCATAAATATTTGTTGGTTGACATTTCAAACCCTCTAATGTGGTCCATCATCAGGACCAAGATGAAAAAATCAATCTATTATTAGGAATAGATAGCAGAGATACATGTTCTAGAAATAACCATTAAATTTATAATTTATTTTAATCAAGAAAAGAACATTAAGAGCAGGGAAAACTTTAAGAATGGAAATTTATCTTAAAGTTTAGAAACGTTGGCGAATCCCACTAGTCCATAATATGAAATCTATAAAATGTTTGGAGATATTTTTGTAAACATATTCAAATTTATAATAATTTTATATAGCCTATATATAATGTTTTGGCGATTTTTAGGGTAAAATAATTTCATTCTATAAAATTTGGGCGAATCATTTTTACAAGAAATTGGAAATTAGCGAATCTCGTTTTTGGAAAAAGTATAGAAATTAGCCCATGGGCAAATATTAGCCCCTACAATTTTCCCTGATTAAGAGAGAGTTTAGTTGAATATAAAATATTAAAAATATTTTGTTGAAAGTAAAAAGTATAGGAATGTTAAAGGAAGAGATTAGGTCAATATTTAATAAAATATAAAATTAATTGGTGAATAGATAAGTAAAAGAAAAAATAAAAAATGGGGGGAATTTTATACCAAAAAAAAGAGGGGAGTGGGGGGAAGAATAAATGTCATTAATGAGAAAATATTATATTATATATTAAATTAAGGGAAAGAAAGGGATCAAAATTTTTGTTTTTGTTGTTATATTAGTATAATTAGTAATATAATGTTGAAGTATAAGTTATTAAATTTTAAAGAAGAGATTAATAATTTGACTAAAAGTGAAAGAAGAATATTAAGGTATATTTATAGTGAACCGGGGGAAGAATATATATATATATATATATATATATATATATATATATTACAAATTATAATAATATATTACATGTAACAAATGAAGGGAGAGAGCTCAGAAAAAATATGAAAAAAAAATGGAATAATGCCAAATGAATTAATATAAGGAAATAATATATTTAAATAAAAATAAACATAAGTAAATAAATAAGTAAAAAGAGGAAACACTTAAATGGTCAAGAGGAGAGTAAAAGAATCCAACTTTTACTCAGTTTCCAACCATTTTCCATATTGACATTTTTTGCATGTTTCTCAATTTCCATGGCCTCTCTCAACTTAATATGGTGGAAATGGTCAATCCTTCTGATGACCTTGGAATCCTCAATGTAGACATAATGCTTAGTTCTCACTGCATTCTCATCCATAACTGAGGAACAAGAATGATTGTGCTTAATGTCTGTTATATGTTCCTGAATTCTTACATTATTAGATTGAATGGTTTCCCCAATGTGTGGAATGCCACACAAGCAAGGGATTGACTAAACTCCTTTCATGTCCTTGGGGTTCACAGGGTCATTAACAGATCAAAGGAGGCTTCTACATACTAAGGGGCTTGAAGGTAGCAGAGACATTATTCTTTTTAAGAATATGAGCAATCTTATCAGTGGTCCCATGGATGAATGGAAGTTGAACATTGGAAATTTGTTCATCCTAATCATTTTTCATCCTTGGACCTTATATTTTTGAAAATCTACAAGACCTTGATGTCTGTTATAGACATTATTTTCAAAAACTTTCAGAATATGCGATCTCTCATCTTCAAGATGATTAATATCATAGATCCTAAGAGCACAGGTAGCAATAGTGTTAAGAACTCGTAATTTAGCCATAAAATGGTGTGAATTGGCATGAAGATGTTGTTCCGTGTGAGTTTTTTTGTAGAATACCTGATGAGATAAGGAACCTTCGCCCATTATTGAGAGGAGAACATGAATGAAAGGAAGGCTAACATTTAACTCAACCTTCATAGTGAATTTGATGTAATCAAATTGAGAATTAAGATGATTAAGGAAAAAAACTAACTTCTCACAACCATAGGGCTAGACAACACAAGTATCATCAAAAACATTTTCCATAGTTTGGGTTTAAATTGAGCCAAGGCCAAATATTTGGTCTTAAAATCTTCCTTGAAAAAATTAGCAATGATAGGGGAGAGCAGAGAACCCATGCCTACTCCACATGTTTGTTCGTAGAGTTCACCCTATAATATGAAAAATGTAGATATTAGGAAAAGACGAACTAATTTGGCAGTGTCATCATTGATGACCTGATTTATGACATTAATGGTCTGATTAATTGGGATTTTAGTGTAAAGCGAAACAATGTAAAATCTTACCAACAAGTCTCCAGGGTCTAGCTTAACATCAAATAACTCCTTGATAAAGGAAGTAGAGTCTTTAACGAAGGAATTAGTGCGACCAACCAAAGGTTTGAGCTTATGTGCTAAGAATTTAGCAATAAGATAAGTAGGCCCACCTATTGTGTTAATAATGAGTCTTGGGGGGGGGCAACTTTAGGAGTCTTAGGAAGACCGCAAATTATGCAGGTGATATATTTTCTAGGAGGACAATCTTGAAACTATTGTATCTCTATAATTTTGACCTCGCAAGGTCAAAAGTATTGTCCTATGGCAGCCCTTTAAGCCTTCTTTCCAATGACACAAGTTAAACCAAGATTGGATTCTTCAAGATAAAGTTATGCCAAATCTCCAATGATGACCTGATTATGGATTGGATTAGTAGAGAAAACTCGTACAAGATGTCACACATCATTTTTTCAACCTTCGTCCCTATTTGAGACTGAATTGTCGAGCATGTAGAAACCCTAACTTCTTCAGACCATATATTAGAAAATATAATGAACCAAGATCCAAACAATTTACATGAATTTCACCATGATTTCGGCTCAACATGGTCAGAATTCCAGCATCTAAATCCTTCTAGAAAAAAATTTATAGTGAAAATTCCAAGATGGCCTATTTGAAGCAATCAAACCCTAGAATCTAAAGCTCTGATACGAAATGTTATGCAACCAAATAAAAAAATCATAAGAAGAAATAGATCAATGACTTGAAAATTAGCCTCTTCAATGGGGAAACATACTTTAAATCACATAAATGATAAATTCTTTGATGATACAAATGGCAAGACCCACTTGGTATATCTAGTAGTCTAAGGGGTCACAATATAATGAGAGCCTACTAACAATAATAATGTAAGGGAACAATAATAAAAATAGTGGGCTTCTATAGGTCACAACAATAACAATATGGGGGCTACATGGGCACAATAATAACAATTTGGGGGCTACACTAACAATAACAATAACAATAAAGGGGTTGCACTAGACTATTATAGGGGCCTAATGGAACCACTTCATTTAATTTTCAGTGGCTTGTTTCTCCTCGCCTCCTTATGATTTGTGAGGTGGACCAAACACAATGATTATCCATTTTATTCTTGTTTAATCAAGAATATGGTCAAGTGAGAGCTTGGCGAGATAGGGAGGGATGGAAAAAAACTTCAACTCTATCCTTCATGATTTGGATGTGAGCTAGTGGAAAATAGGGCCTATCCACCAAACGCACTCACAGATGGAACATGAGACATTTCCTCTTCCTCTTCTTGTGTCTTGGGACATTATTGAGCAGAGAAATTTACACCTACAAGAATATGAACCTTCACTGATTTACTATCCTACATATGAAACCTCTACAACATTGTCTTTATATACTTCCTCTCATTTAAGTAGAGCTTCATCTTTGTCTTCTCTTGTTTAATTTCCATGCATAAAATATAATTTGCAGCACCACGATCCTTCATGTCGAATTTAGAGGACAATTGGGTCTTCAAATCTTGGATAATCTCTTTTTCATTTCTAATCAGCAACATAACATCCACATACAAGACCAAATAAATAACATGGTCACCAATTAATTTAAAATACACATAGTGGTCTAGTTTTCTCCTTGTGAAGCCAAGTCCCCATATATATTTATCAAATTTTTGATACCATATCCTTGGTGATTGTTTTAAGGCATGCAAAGACTTTTGTGACTTACATACTAGTTCTTTCTTACCCTTCACTATAGAGCCTTCAGGTTTCTTGATGTATATCTCTTCTTTTAGATCCCCGTGAAGAAATATTGTCTTCACATCCATCTGTTCTACTTAAAAATCAAAATAAACAACAACAGATAAAAGTAATCTAATAGAATCTAACTTGGCAACACGAGAAATGATATCACCAAAATCAATTCCCAACACCTAGGAATAACCTTTTGCTACTAATTGATATTTGTATTTCTCCACCTGCATTCATCTTCTTCTTAAAAATCTATTTTTTTCCAATGGGTTTCCTTCTAGCCGGCAACTCCACCAGATCCCAAAATTCATTTCTATCCAAAGATGCCATTTCTTCAACCATGGCCTCTTTCTAGAGTTTTCCATCCTCTGAATCCACTACCTCCATGACAGTTCTGGGATCATCATCAGCAATAGATAAAGAAAAATTTGAACAGAGAGAAGATGGACTATACCTCTCTGCTTTCCTTCTCTCTTGAACTGATCTTCTCAAAACAAGAGTTTGTGGTTCTTCCACTTTTGATTCTTCTTATGATGTAGAGCCCGATTCTTCCTCCGTTAATTCAAACTCAAACTTTTCAGGTTCCTTTGGTAAGACTTCATGCTTAATAACATCCTTCACCTCTCCAAACACCACATCTCGGTTGTATAAAACCTTCTATGTTTCTAGGTTCCAAATGTTCTAACCTTTTAAACCATCCTTCTACCCAATAAAGAGGCACCTTTTATATTTAGTATCCAACTTGGTTCTTTTCTCCTTTGGAACATGTACATATGCATCACAGTTGAATTCCCTGAGATGTGAGAGAGAGGGTTTCTTACTATTTCATACCTCATGTGGAGTCTTATCCTCTAACATTGATGAAGGTGATCTGTTAAAAATGTAACATGTAGTATCCACTGCCTCTACCCAAAATTCTTGTCCCAATGTGACACCACTGAGCATGCTTATTTCCCTTTCCATCAATGTCCTATTCATTATTTCAGCAACTCCATTTTTCTCAAGTGTGTATGGAGTAGTCTTTTGATGTGTTATACCACACTTCTTACATAACTCTTCAAATTCCTTCATGCATAAATATCTACCATTATCTGTCTTCAACACCTTAATCTTGTTCTCTATCTAATTTTCCACGAAAGCCTTAAATTCTTTAAACTTGTTAAATACTTCTAATGTCTTCCTAAGGAAATATATCCATGTATTCCCCTAGAAGCCATCTATAAATTAGAAATCGTACACATACTTTCCTAGTGATGGCATTGACATAGGTCTAAACACATCACTCTGCACAAGCTCTAATATCCCTTTCACCCTCTTGGCACTAGAGGGGAAACTCACCTGATTCTTCTTCCCATATACAAAATGTGCATAGAAATTGAAAACTAGAGATAAATTAGACACCGCCTTCCACCATACCATTACCATGTATTATTCAAAGGCCCTTTTCACCAATATGTCCAAGTCTTTGATGCCACAACATGGCCTTTTCTCCAGAGACACTAGATATTGAGCTCCACTTTTAGGAACCACAAAATTTTTTCATCCATTAATAACATTGCTAACCAAAATATTGTATAGAGTCCCAATTTGAACTCCCCACATAAATACCAGTGTTTCTCGAACCGTCTTGCAGGTATATTTCTCAAACACTATTTTTACACCTGCATCATCCATATTTCTTACGAAAATAAGATTTCTAGCCAATGTAAGATTATGCAAAACACCGGGAAGTATAGTAACCCTTCCACCTTGCAACTTCATCTTTCATTTTCCATTTTTGATGATTATGGCTTTCATGTCATTGATCCAGGTGGATATTGGTGGCCACCTGCCAAGTCCACCTAGACCCCCACCATTGTCTTTCTTAGCATTTTCAGTTTCCTTAATTGTAGCACAACTTACTATTTTTAGCAGTTTTTCGGGTCCTGAACTTCCGGAGCCGTTTTGAGGCCCTAAACGACATTTTTTGGGGAATCGAGGGGCAACATGGGTCCATGGAATGGACCGATGTTGCCCATTCCAAAAATGATAGTGCTCGGATAGATATTTCTAATGAGCTATTGTACGCATCAAACGGAGATCATATGCCAAAGTTACGACCCCGGGAAGTTGGTGTACCAATTTACCCCCAAACGGGGCCCACAGTTTGGCGTTTCATCTCCTAGGGTTAGGTTTTGGAATGTTAAGGGTTTTCCATTGTTTCTCAACAATAAATAGGCCTTCGAGCCTTATTGTAACATACTTCAGAGGCATGTAGCCACCACATCTCTTCTCAGAGATAAGCTACCATCGCCCTAGCTTGTTTATTTCCATTTCTGGTTGTAAGCATATTTCAGTATTTTCCATTAATGAAATGAAGTATTATTTCCGCTGCATCTTTGTGTATATGGTTATCTCTGTAATTTTTTGCGTTCCTGTTTAAATCCGGATAAGTGGTATCAGAGTGGTCTGCTTTTTCTCTGTTTTTCTTTGCATGTCCCCAACAAGGTCGGGATATAAGGAGTTAGGGCTTGAACCGGTTGAACCTTTGCAAGACCAGCCTCGCAAATCCCGACGACCTCCCATGGTGGACGAGAAGAAAGATGAGGGGGCAGGAGATCCCATCAAAATCTTGCTCGAAGAAGCCCTCGAGCGACAACGGAACGCGATGATGGACAGCTTTGCCCAGATCCTTCAGCGGCTACCCAGAAGCAACGCATCGACTTCCAGCAGCTACTCTAGAAACGCCACACCCTTTAAGGTACAAGTTAATTTTGAAATCCCCATATTCGAGGGTCAGATAGACGCAGATGCCGTAGATAAATGGTTAAATCTGCTAGAGGGTTATTTTTCTGTTCATGAATTTTCGAGTCGGGAAAAGATTGTTTTTGCTCTTATCAAAGCAGCCCCCCATGTCAAGGACTGGTGGGAAACCTACTGTGAGCAGAAGGATGAAAGTACTGGCTCACTATTTTCAGCCGCACCCACCTGGGATTCGTTCCGGGATGCCATCAAGGAGCAGTACTACCCTGTCAGAAGCTATGAGGATGAATACATAAAGTGGACCATGCTGCAACAGGGAAGGGACCAAGACGTGCCGGAGTTCACCAATCTTTTCCATACCCTTCGCACAAAGTTGGGTATCAAGGACTCGGAGCAACATTTGATACTCAAATACCGTGGCTGCCTGCACAAGTACATCCAGGAAGAAATACAATTCCTAAACATCCCCTCACTCGGCGCAGCACACCGATATGCCGTCAAGGTCGAGCAGAAGTTTAAACAAAAGAAGCGAGACTTTGGATCTACGAATCCGAAGCAGGGGAAAGGTGCCCCTAAACCACAGAACAAAGGACAAAGCCAAGGTGGGACAGCCCAAGACAACCAGCCGAAGCCGCAAGCAAAGAACAGTGCTGCGAAGCCGAAAAAGGACACTGGAAAATGGTGCGAGTTCCATAAGAGCTCCACTCACAACACAAGTGAGTGTCGGGCCAAGCAGTCACTGGTGGCTGAGCTAAAGGTTTCAGAATCAGATGCATGTTCCGACTCTGAGTCAGAACCCAATAAGGGGTATGAAAAAGGGAAGCAAATCATTGATGCGGATCCCAGCGCCACTGTTGCTACCGCAAAGATCCAGAAAAATGAACCCGAAGATCCAGAGGAGGAGGAGCGTCTCTTCCACTCCCAAATGTGGGTAAAGGGCTCCCCGATACAGTTCATTGTTGATAGCGGGAGTCAAAAGAACCTCATTTCGGCAGAGGTCGTGAAGCGGTTGGGCTTACCGACCACAACACATCCACAACCATACACCATTGGGTGGCTTCACCAAGGACGAGATCTTCGCGTGAGCCAGCAGTGTCGCCTTCCATACAACATCAAGCCCTTCACGGATGAGGTATTGTGTGACATTGCTCCCCTTGAAGTTTGTCATGTATTACTAGGACAACCATACTTGTGGAAGCGACATGCTTTGTATGAATCAAGGCCCCGTGCTGTTATTATTACATTGGGAAATAAGTTGCTCAGGATACCAGAGGTAGCACCACCTGCCGCCCTCTCGTTGATTACTGCAAAACAATGCAGTAAGATCATTTCCAAAACCAGGAAATTTGTTTTCCTGATGATACGCCCTCAAGGAAAGAAGAAGACAGTGGACGCGGCCTCCAAACGGGGTCCCTCTGCACGACAACTGCAGATGGACAAGGTTGTGGAGGAGTACGAGGACATCTTCACCTCCCCGGTAGGGGTTCCTCTGCACTGTCAAGTCAAGCACTCCATCGATCTGACCCCAGGTGCGCCACTACCCAATGGACCAATTTATCGGCGCTCCGTTCTGGAGAACGATGAAATCAAGAGGCAGATTCAGGAGCTCCTACAGAAAGGTCACATCCGTCGGAGTTCATCGCCCTGTGGGAGCCCGATCGTGTTGGTACAGAAGAAGGATGGGACGTGGAGACTCTGTATTGACTATCGGGCGTTGAACAAGATCACTGTCCATAATAGGTACCCGATCCCGCGGATTGATGACCTCCTAGACCAACTAAAGGGGGCGAAATATTTCAGCAAGATCGATCTGAAGTCAGGATATCACCAGGTACCAATCGAACCCTCCGATGTGTGGAAGACTACCTTCAAATCCAAGGAGGGCCTCTTCGAATGGTTGGTCATGCCTTTCGGATTGACGAATGCTCCTGCAACCTTTATGAGGCTAATGGATGACATCTTGCGGCCATTCACCAACTCCTTTGTAGTAGTATACTTGGATGACATTCTGATCTTCAGCCAGAGTTGGGAAGAGCACCTCCACCACATCCGACAGGTTCTCCAAACACTGCGGCAACACAAGCTATGTGCCAATTTGGAGAAATGCACGTTTGGCATGACTCAGGTTCAGTATCTGGGATACATCATTGATGAACAGGGGGTGCATGTCGATCCGGCCAAGATCCAAGTCATTCGGGATTGGCCCTCTCCAACCACTCTAACAGAGCTCCGCAGCTTTCTAGGTCTTGCCAACTTCTACCGCAGGTTTGTGTTGGGGTTTTCTCATATTTCTTGGCCCTTGAGTCAAGTCACCAAGGGCGGGGCGAAAGCAAAATTCTTTTGGTCTGAATCTCAACAGAAGGCATTCAGGGAATTGAAGGATCGCCTCTGCACAACACCAGTGCTCGCGTTACCAGATTTACAACAACCATTTGAGGTCGAGACAGATGCCTCTGACTATGCTATTGGGGCAGTCCTTACTCAACATGGACATCCAGTGGCATATCACAGTGAAACACTTTCAGACACAGTCTGGAAGTACCCCACTTATGATAAAGAGATGTATTCCATTGTAGAGGCCCGCCGACAATGGAAGCATTACATTTTGGGGAAGGAAACGGTCATCCACATAGACCACCGACCTCTGCAGTTCATACAGACCCAAGGGAAATTGCAGAATGATCGCCATCAGAAGTGGTCTACATACCTGCAACAGTTTCACTTGAATATCAAGTATAAAAAGGGCAGCACCAATAATGTTGCAGATTGCCTCAGTCGGCCACCGATCATGGCGCTGACCACCGTGCTCAACTCTTGTGGGCACGAGACTGCTGATTGGCCACTTCTCTACAAAAGCGACCCAGAATTCGGCCACACATACCAGACACTCTTGGAAGGTCGGCATGTTGCAGATTTTCACCTCCAGGATGCCCTATTATACCACCTCGGTCACCTTTGTGTTCCTTCAAGCGAGCGTGCCAAGATGATTTGGGAAGCACACTACAGTCGGGCTGCTGGGCATTTCGGGGTCGAGAAAACAGTGGCAGTACTGCAAAATTATTTCTATTGGCCAAATCTTCGACAGGATGTTGGGAAGTACATCCGATCATGTACTGCCTGTGCCATTGCCAAACCGACCATTAAGAAGCACGGCCTCTATACCCCGTTGCCTACCCCGAGTCGACCTTGGGAATCCATCTCCATGGATTACATGTCAGGCCTTCCTTCCACTAAGCATGGAAACGACTGTGTTTTTGTGGTCGTCGACAGGTTCTCAAAGATGGCCATTATGATGGCCTGCAAGAATAATATCACAGCAGAAGCCACTGCTAAACTCTTCTTTGAGCGAGTGTGGGTGCACTTTGGGATCCCACAGTCTATCATCTCAGATCGGGACAGTCGGTTTCTCAGCACATTTTGGTCCAGTCTCTGGTCAATGCTGGACACCAAACTGACGAAGTCCACAGCCTTCCATCCTCAAACTGATGGCCAGACAGAGGTTGTCAACAGGATGATTGTGTACATTCTGCACATGTATAACTCAAAGCATCCACGCACATGGGACGAGAGCCTCCCCTATGTTCAACACAGCTACAACCGAGCTCTTCACAGCTCCACTGGCCATATCCCTTTTCAGGTGGGTTTGGGATTCCAGCCACTATGCCCCATTGATGTGGCCATGCCCCTTGCAACTACTCACATGAATTCAGCTCATGTCCAGTCCGAAACAGATAAGGCCACCAGCTTCATTGAGCGCATCCAACATATTCGCCAGCAGGTCCATGACATTCTTGAGAAATCAAATGCCAAGTACAAGAAGCGACATGATCAACACTGGGTGCCACACAAGTTTCAGGTGGGCGACAAAGTCTGGTTGCATTTGCAAAAGGAACGCCTTACTGGAGCCTATCGGAAATTGAGACCACTCCGATATGGTCCTTACACCATTACTAAGGCGATGGGAGACAATGCATTTGAGCTCAGCATTCCCCCATTCCTTGGCCTGCACCCAGTGTTCAATGTGGACCGCCTTCAGCCATACTTTCCACCATTGCTAGACACATCTAACATTGCAGAACAGCTCAAACCCACAGAATTAAATCCAGATTGCATGGAACAAGCTGCAACTGATCGGATCATGGACACACAGATCAAGAACACTCGCCAACAGAATATCCAACTGTATCGAGTTGTCAAAGCAGGCCAACTCCTTCAGCAGGGCAAGTGGCTCACCAGGGAACAAGTTCAGCAGAAGTTTCCTCATCTCATGGAGGAGCTCAACGCAATGGGGACCATTGCTTCCTAAGGGGGGAGGAATGATCCAGGTGGATATTGGTGGCCACCTGCCAAGTCCACCTAGACCCCCACCATTGTCTTTCTCAGCATTTTCAGTTTCCTTAATTGTAGCACAACTTACTATTTTTAGCAGTTTTTCGGGTCCTGAACTTCCGGAGCCGTTTTGAGGCCCTAAACGACGTTTTTTGGGGAATCCAGGGGCAACATGGGTCCATGGGATGGACCGATGTTGCCCGTTCCAACAATGATAGTGCTCGAATAGATCTTTCTAATGAGCTATTGTACGCATCAAACGGAGATCATATGCCAAAGTTACGACCCCGGGAAGTTGGTGTACCAATTTACCCCCTAACGGGGCCCACAGTTTGGCGTTTCATCTCCTAGGGTTAGGTTTTGGAATGTTAAGGGTTTTCCATTGTTTCTCAACAATAAATAGGCCTTCGAGCCTCATTGTAACACAGTTCAGAGTCATGTAGCCACCACATCTCTTCTAAGAGATAAGCTACCATCGCCCTAGCTTGTTTATTTCCATTTCTGGTTGTAAGCATATTTCAGTATTTTCCATTAATGAAATGAAGTATTATTTCCGCTGCATCTTTGTGTATATGGTTATCTCTGTAATTTGTTGCGTTCCTGTTTAAATCCGGATCAGTCATTCCCTAAGAAACAACATCACCATCATATTTCTCATACTCGCAAAACCACTCCTTATTGAGAGTAAAGTGAAAGGATGCACTTGATTCAATCAACCATGCCTCATGATATACATGTGTACTTGAATAAGAAGCCAAGTACACATCCCCACCTTCATCTGGGGTGGTTTTCACCTCTACAAAAGCAACATAATCATGTCCCTTTCCTTTCTAAGGAGTTTTAGATTTACAATCATTTTTGTAGTGCCCTCCTTTTCCATAATTCGAGCATATTTGTACTTCTTTTCCTTGAGATTTAGATCTCCCTCTCGATTTAGATCTCCCACTTGAATAATTATTTTTGTTTCTGTTCTAGGACTGGCCTCTTATGGACAAGGCATCTCCATTCTCATTCTACATATTTTTCCATCTCATCTCTTTTGACAACAAGAATGAGACTATTTCATCAAAATTCAAGGTAGTTATATTGGTACCTATAACAACAACCAGACTATCCCACGAATATGGCAGAGAACACATCAAAATGATGCACTTATTTGCATCTGAAGTTTTTATATCAACATATAACAATTTCCTTACTATGGTATTAAAGTCATTCAGATGCTCTATCACCGAGTCTTGATCCTTCATCCTCGGGTCATACAATGTTTTTCGTGGGAACAGTTTGTTCACCAGAGACATATATTGGTGCAAAGTCTCTAAATTGTCCCAAAAATATTTCACCGTAGCTTCCCCTGGTACATTCAACAATACTGAATCTAAGAGACACAATCATATTATGCTCTTCACCTTCCGATCTAACTTTGCCTACTCTTCGGCTGAAATTCTTATTGATGTCGTGCCTCGATCTAAAATAATCAACTGTTCTCAGTCCACCAACAGATCCTCCATCTTGAGCTTCCACAACTCAAAACATTGACCATTAAAATTCTTGATCTCTATCTTTCCATCGTTTGCCATCGTCTTTCATCGCAAGAATCGATCTCACAGATCTCCCACTAAATAAGGTATACCACAGGGCTCAACAAAATACCTGAGCAGCAAAGGCATCCCCTTGAAGTTGAAACAACTCTGATACCAAATGTAGGTTTTAACCTTGTACATAAACTATCTGCAACCAAATTCTTAAAAGAGAAAAATATATAATGCTGAGAACATAAAATAAATATTCTTAGAGATTTTCCACTAGATCCCAAAACCAGGACTACCAGATTAATTTTTCATTATATTCCTTTCGATGTTACAAGATATATATATATATATATATATATATATAAGCATTCATAAACCCCAATCCATTAACTTTGGATTAAAACATAACCATAGTTCATTTGTCAAGAATCAAACCCCTCTGTCTCACCTTCTTCAAGTTTCATCCTCTCCTCCTTCCCCAAGGCTTCTCCCAAGCCCAATACCACAAAATTACCTATCACAAAATTCCTTTTCTAATCCTCTCCCCCGAGTACTTACCCTTCCCTTGAACCCTAAAATATCTCCTCTCATTATTGCCCGCCTAAATCTATTTAATAAACTAACTCCAAACCCCTTCATTACCATATAATCTCAAGGCACTTACTATCTTACCAACTATACTAACCCACAAATATATGTCTTGGCTCTTTTCATTCTTGCAAGGTTAGACATGACACAACCTGACTAACTTTAATTAATTCCTATGAAAATAATTGTTCAAACAATTAGTGATACAATCAAAGTCGAAAAGTCATGAGAGGGACCTAAATTAATTAAATATTAAATATGTGATAACTTTAATATTAATTTTTAATGAAGTTTAGGCTACGCATAATCTTAATCATTAATCAAGTTTAAGGTTGGTCATAAACTTAATCATTAATCTATCGTCTCGCATAATAGACCATAGAGTACTAGTGTATTTGTGTGAGTTGTGGGTATGTAGCTAGGATTTGCATACCTCATAAGTATACTAATAACAATAATAAAGGTCCATCACAATAATTAATTTCACAATGGGTAGGATAATAACTTAGCATAGCATAGTAGGATCAAAGAATGAGAATTACAACTCACAACAAAACTAAACTTACTCACTCAAAGCATTGGGACAATTGTCTAGCATTAGGGTGCATAAAAGGTGACTCTCTCTTAATTTTATTTTCTTTTATAGGAATTTTTATTGTTGCCACTTGTTTTCTCTTGAAAATTATCAATTTCTTCAACCCTCGAAATTCGTATTATTCACCTTCGCAAGTGCTAAGTTTTTTATCAACTTTTTCGTGAGTTTCAATTTCTTATGTTATTTAAAATTATTATTTCCCATCACACAAAACATGTCTCCTACTTTTTCTCTTAGTGGTTAGTTCATTTCCTTCCAATTTCCCTTATTTTGGTGTTCATGTGATCTTCTACTTGAATTAACTATTAGATGTTAAAGTATGCCTCTAACACCCCAATCTTTTTTTTTTCAATTTTCAATTTTTTTTGTTAGAGATTCCAATTTTATGTTTATATCACATGGAGTGTTCTCATAAATATTTTTTTTCCTATAATTTTTGTATACACACCTAAAACTAAAAAAAATAGTTACACTAGTTTGTTTAAATTTTCTTAATTTGAGATCATGTTACCACCATACCTCTTATTTCTCAAGTTATATGGAATTTAACAATTTCAATCAAACTTCATTGCATTCATTGTTTCACATTCGCTTTAAGTATTTAATCCTTTATCTTGAAGTCCAATTATCATTTTATTTTCTTGTTACTAAGGATTCGAAGTCATTTTTTTCCTTCATGAATCACCTCACCTAATTCCAATGGTCCACAACACTTTCCCTTTAAGTATTTCTTCAAAGAGAACATTTTTGCAATGATGGAGACAACTATAAACTCTAAGGTTGCATTATGGTAGCATTTGTCGTGGGACTAATCATGACTTAGAATTAAGATATCTACCCACACCTGTCACTTTAACCTCGTCAGTGACAAAATTTTCAATTCAACCCTTATGGCATTGTGCAACTTCAGAGTGGAAGTGAGCTAACACACTTCAATCTAAGTCATCGTTGTAGTGCGAATGAGTAGAATCAATGATGTTGTTCCACCCCTCAAAAGAAAATAAAATTTGTTCTATATGATGGAATTAACCATATGTGAGTTGTTCTACCTCCACTATGCATGCCATCAATATTTTATAGCATATCTATCATTAATAATTCAAATTCAGTATCAAATAGTACTTAATGATCAATTAAAACCACTACTCAATCATCAATAACATCTATCATAATGAGTAATCATCATACCTAAAATCTAATATATATATATATATATATTAAAAATTAAAAAATATATTATATATATAATAAAAAATTAAATTTATACAAATTAAAAAAACCTATATAAGGAAATTATTCACTATAACTATTAGTGATTATTATATTGTATTGTATTTAAGTAAACACTTCATATATATTGACAGTTGCTCGTTGCTTCTAGTACTTAGTTATTAACATCTATCTTCTCATTATATGTGGGCAACTATAACATAAAAAATTATCATTGCATTTGAAGTCGGTATAACAGCATAAGATCATAAAGACATCATGCTCGAAAATGGTTTTACCAACTAAAAACTCCAAAACTAGACAGAAGGTTTTTTTCATGTGAATATAAATATTCGACTTTATAAAATAAAAATTATTAATCGTATCACTTTCGGCCACGCTTGCTGCCAAGGCGTCGTAATGGATGGTAACAGATGCTTCCTATGACTTTCAAGCTAGAGATCGACATTAATAGCATGACCGGCAACTGCAACTTTGCATGAAAAAGCATTCCTATGCCCAATAATGTGAGTCACAGTAAAAATATTACAAATTAAAAGTTTCAGACACTGAAAACACACTGAATTGTCTCAAAACATCCGAAGACTTATCGCTCCTAATGAAAACATCAAAATTATTCATCTTATCACTCGTAACCAACGCTTCCAAGACTTTTAAGCCGCTTCCTCAGACTTATGAAGCTTCCTTATGGTGATAGATGATTCCTAAGACTTTGAAGCTTGGGATCGCTTACAAGATAGCAATAGCGTGACTATAACAATAGCATGACTGTAAGAGGACATGGAGTATGTGTTTCAGGCAACTGCAACTTTGCATGAAAAGGCATACTTATACATGATCAAGGATTTGATTATCTTGCCCAATAATGGAATATGCCTCGGTTGTTTGATCCTCAACGGTGGCTTTATATCTGTACCGAAGAGCAATGACGACGAAATACACCAAATTGACAGCTTTATATACCGCTAGTAGCCAGTAAAAATTATCGAGTTTGCCTTTGTTCAGATTCTGTGGCAGCCAGTTATTGTGACCGGGGGCGCCTGTGGTGTTCTGCACAATGATGATAATGAAACTGCTTAGATAACTACCCACACCCAAAGACATGAAGAAGAGTGCACCCGCCACACTCCTCAAGTTTTCGGGGAATTGACTGTACAGAAATTCGAGCCCTCCGATTAGAGCTAACGACTCTGCCAGACCGCTCACAAAATACTGAGGAACCAGCCACAGTGCTGACATCGGAATCACGTCTCCCGGTTTCTCCATCAAACCGTGGCTTAACGCCACGTTCCGCCGCTTGGTTTCAACAACCGCGGCGATGGCCATCGAGACGATGGCGACGGCATATCCGACCCCCATTCTCTGTAAAATTGTTATCCCCCGGCCTTCCTTGGTCATCCGCTTGGAGAAGGGCACGATATGTCTGTCGTAGATGGGCAAAAACAAGATGACCGCTAGCATGCTGAAGGCTACAAATGATCCTGCAGGGATCTGGAAGTGCTTACCCACGTGTTTGTCCATCGTCTCTGCTTGCACAACAAAGAATGTGTATTGCTGTGTCAGACACACGGCGAGGCCAATCGTGCTTAACCATATGGGCCCTATTCTTATCAACGATTTCAGCTCTTCCACATGCTGAAGACTACACAGTCTCCATGGATGGGCCACGGATCCGTCTTCTTTAAAATCTCGGGTGACTTTTATGGAAGCCTTGTTCAGAAACCTAAAAATTAGTTACCCAATATCCATCATTTCAAATATAATTCAACTATTATGATCTATAACAGTATAACAGGGATTACAGTTCTACAATGTTTTTGAAAAACCAATCATAGCGAGCACGAATAGTTGACATATACTACTGAATCAATCCTACTTTTGGTTATTTAAGCTTACATAAATTGGTCTGTTCGAGCCATCGTCGAATTGACAACTCCGTTTTGTGGAGGGTCATAGTAATCGGATGTCTGCGAAGGCAAAGACAAATGGCGTTTCCTTACTGCAGCAACTAATACTTGAAGCAACCTGGTGAATGAGCTTCCTTCTGGTGTAACACGAATATAGAGCTTCGCCGCCAGAAAAAGGCTTGTGACGGAAAGGAACATCAAAATGGTGGGGATACCAAAACCCCAACCCCAGCTTATATAAGTTTGAATGTACACTAAGACCGTCGTTCCGAACAGCATCGACATCATGACTGAAAAGTAAGACCAGTTGAAGTAACTCTGTATACTTCTCTTCCCCTTTTCGCTTTTGTAATCGAATTGATCTGCTCCAAACACTAACGAACACGGTCTGATTCCACCTGCTCCTATGGCCATCATTATAAAGGAGGAATAGAGTAAGGCAATTTGATGTCCTGATGCAGGTCTACACAGGGTTCCTGCATTAGCGTTGCACGGAGGCGGCCTGAACTGAGGAAATATGGCTGTAAGTGAGAGAAGAACCATTGCCTTCAAAATAAAAGCCAGCAGATTAGAGTTACTGCACACAGTCTCAGCTTGAACTGCCTTTAGAAAACAAACAGTGAAAACACTTCTTTCAAGTTACTGAATATTGGTTATAATGGATTTCTGACTTTGTGGATCTTTAAATGTTATTATGCGATAAGCAAATAAAGCGATCCATGGAAAGGGCAACCTACGATGGAAGTCACTATGCTGCCCAGAGCAATAGTCCAATATTTGCCAAGATAAGAATCAGAGATAAAAGCGCCTAGAATCGGGGCAAAGTTCATCATTCCCATCAATAAGGTAATAACGTATGTAGCCGTCACATATGACATGCGGAATTCTTCTGTTAAGTAGACGATGAAATTTGAGCTGAAACCCAGAGTTACTAAATACTCACAACCCGCGTTTCCTGCCATTTCAACACCGACGAATTTAATTCCTATCAGAAAGATACATAGATCGCCAAATTAATAGCATATACAAACACAGTTGGCAAACAAAGCCTGCAATGAGAGGAAAACATGCCCATCTTATCTTAACAGTGAAATTTAAAGATATCCAAAATAGGTATAACCATGGATAATGTTAAACAAAGTGGTTCCCAAAAAAACACAAATTTTGAACCAGTGCTGTGTTAGCTACTTGCGGTAAGACTAGTTTGACTAGTTTATTTGTGAAAGGTAGAATGTAGATTGTAACAAAACAGGAAGCTGCTTTCCTGAGTTTTATAGAGGACATCAAAAATCTATCAGTGATCATAGACTACACGCTCTAATGTTTTTGCGTAGGGAACACAACAAAGATATTCTTGCAAATGTAAATATCTTGTATGTTTTTTTCTTTTTAAAAGCTACTTGCAGTAAGGCCAGTTATAGAAAATTGGGCTTTTGGGAATCTTACGTTTGAGAAGATGAAACATAGAAGGCCAAAAAGGGAAAATAACAAAGAGACTCGAACGAATAAGTCAGACCAAATTAGCCAGAACGAACAAACCAGACCAAAATGGAATCGTATTGGCCAATTAACATGAAATGGTTATCAGAAGCCCAGAAATAGAAGCAAAGAAGTCATGCCTAGCTACGCAGTTATTTCCATGTCTACAAAAATGAAGGAAATATTGAATGAAGCGCTACAACAATGGAATGGTAGAGTCACCTATGATAAAAGGCATAGTTTTCCATCCTCCTTTGTTGCTGTGATCAAAGGACCCCTCCACATCTCTCTCCCCTTCCATCACCGACGGGACTGTAGTTCTGTACCGATCACTTGTCAAATCGTCTTTGTCTCCCACTGGTAGAGAACCCAACTCCACCTGGTTGTGGGTAGCCATGGCTCTCCACGCTGATGAGCAATGAGGAAGGACGCGGAAGAGTAGCACAACCAGATGAAAATACTTGGTTGCTCAATCCGTTTATGGCCACTTGGAAGCTACGAGGGCAACCAATATTTATTTCCCTATTGACTTATTAATGTGAATATTTATTTCCCTATTGACATATTAATGTGCTGGGCGTATATGACCACATTTAGATTTACGCAAGTACATTATTTAATAATGAGCATATACAACTTCTTAACGGGTCACTAATATTGTTAAAAGTAGTTACTAAGCAATCAATATTTACTGTGCTATTGACGTATTAAGGAGCGAGATTATATATGCCTATTATTAAATTTAAACAGTACATTAAGTATATACAACATTTAAAATGAATATTAAAATGGAGTCATCTAACGAGGCGGAGGAATTGCCCAGACGACCAAAAGTGGTTGGAATCCGGGAAAAAGAATTTCAAAAAATCTTGTAAACACAATGTTTGAATCATGTTTTTGATGGTGGAAATGGATTCAGCACCATCAAAAGCGTCTAAGACACCTAAAATTTTGAAGTTTAACAACTATAACTAGGATTTACAAAAATCATTGTCGGATTTTCTCTAGATATGACCGGAATTTCCATAACTTTCCGGGCAACTCCTCCGCCTCGTTAGACTACGAGTATTAAAATTCCAAATGTAAGGTAAGATAGGGTATCAGAAGATGAGGAATGAAAAGACCTTTTGATGTTGAAAATGACTTATGAAACTTGGTTTTGATGATTACCACAATATATGTTTAAAATATATTATTATTATTATTAAGAAGACTTTTTGATGTTGACAATGATTTATGAAACTTGCTTTTGATGATGATGACAATATATGTTTAAAATATATTATTATTATATTTAAAATAGTAATGTGTAATGATATTATTTTAAAAACTATTTTATTTGTGATAAAAAAATAATGAATATTTTTATATTTAGGATGACATATTTTAAAATTGTAAAACAAATAAATTAGAAACAAAATACAACTATATATTAAGTTTATGAGAGATTTTTTGGTGTAAATGACAAGAAATTTCATTTGTCGACGCGTTTGGAACCAACTAATGTGGTTCATTGTCAGGACAAGTTGAAGAGTCAGATCTAGATTACAAGTTAAATAGTCAGAGCAGAATATCCAACAGTAACTAACTAACGGCTATATTTGACTAGGAAACAGCTACAATGACTAACTAACGGCTATATTTATTTATTTATTTATTATTATTTTTTAAAATTTTTGGGAGTTAATATTAAGGATTTAAATAATTAATCAAATAATAGGGGTTAAAGTATTAATGAATTAAAACACAAGTTAACTATTAAATAATTATTATAAATATACATATATATCTTATTATAATAAACTTCTAGAATTTCTAAATATTTAGATATACTTATATGTTAAATTGTTCAATTATTTTAATTATAAAGTAATTATAAATTAATAAAAAAGGGGGTGCTAAAAGACAAAAGGAGGGGGGAGGGGATAAAAGAAAAAGGGAGGGGGGAGGGGGCTAAAAGACAATTCCTAAATTTATGGTGATGGAACTATGATACTCCCTTTTGTCTTTTAGCCCCTCCCCCCTCCCTTTTGTCTTTTAGCCCCCCTTTTTATTGATTTATAATTAAAATAATTGAACAATTTAACATATAAGTATATCTAAATATTTAGAAATTTGATAGGTTTATTCGTATACGTAAATTTATAATAAGATATATATGTATATTTATAATAATTATTTAATAGTTAACTCGTCTTTTAATTCATTAATACTTTAACCCCTATTATTTGATTAATTATTTAAATCCTTAATATTAACTCCCAAAAATTTTAAAAAATAATAATAAATAAATATGTTATCCCCCCCTTTTTCCTTGGATCCCATCCAACTAGCAGTTTCCAGTCAAATATAGCCATTAGTTAGTCATTGTAGCTATTTCCTAGTCAAATATAGTCGTTAGTTAGTTACCGTTGGATGTTCTGCTCTGCCTATTTAACTTGTAATCTAGATCTGACTCTTCAACTTGTCCTGACGATGAACCACACTAGTTGGTTCGAAACGCGTCGACAAATGAAATTTCTTATGATTTACGCCGAAAAATCTCTCATAAACTTGATATGGATCACAAAAGTCTCAATTCAACAACTATATATTAATTGATCTAAATGAATGATGTACAATGTGTACATATAAATACATACAAGAAACTGTTGAATCAGTTTTTGGGTCTTTTTGGACTCCGATAACCACTCACAATAACACAAACCTAATCCAACTTTAATCCCAAGGATTAGTTGTCTAACATTCCCCCCTTAATCCGAATGGATGTATCAAAGTCAAAGAATGAGAGCTCAAAATGCAAAAATGTTTCTCACGTAAGAATTGAATGTCTCTCAAAAATGGTTTTTAAGGATGACCATAAACCAATGTGGGAGAACTGATGGTCTCAACCAACACCAGCTCTAGAACCTTCATAGCATTTCTTAGAACAACGAAAAATGTGGTTTTAAGGTGACCAATAACTCTGAAACTATCAATGTAGTTCCTCGAATAATTATGAATTTAAAACTTAGAAGAGTTTGTTCACAAAAAGGTCATTCAACAAAAAATGAATTCTTTCTGACTACAACTTTGGCTGTAACTAGTACGGGTTGTAGCTCAATGGATCTCTGACTCAGCCTCTTTTGACATCTCGAACTTGTGAGAAGTATTCTTCAGCACTGCAAGACTGGCTAACACTCTCGAACATATCCTATGGTATGACTTGTAATCCTCTTTGTTGTTTTTGACCAATCGCAAGAAGCAACCCATACGAAATTTAGTTTTTCTCTTGCAATAATCTTCTTTCATGAACATTTGTTTAAGTGGTGATTATACTTTCCACAATTCTCACACAGGTGAAGATCAAAACATCGATATTTCACATGTCCAACTCTATTACACTGTTGGCACCGATTAACTTGTTACTCACAGTAGCATCCAAAAATATAGCATTTTGAAATTATATTGGTTTATAAAAATCAGGAAGATGAAAATTATATATCCAAGACATTTTTGTTATATCCCAAACCAATTTTGTGTTTGTTATGTAATCTCATCCCACGGTCTTATAAAGATTTTGGACACTATAAATTTCATAGTTGTATGCAGATGACTCTACATACACTTGCTTGACCATGACTTTCTGCACTGAAATTTTCTCCTAAAATGTCTTTACAAATTTGATTAAAATTATACTATTGATGAGAGTTAAAATAAAAAAGAAAGTTCTGAATAGAAATAAGTTCTTAATCACAACGCTTTTGTTGAAGTTCATTTCTCTAGAATTGAGATTCGAGTTGCAAAAACTCGATCTTCTCTTATGCCTTTTGCAAACAACTTCTAATGTCAGAAAGCATGTCCTTACTGATTTGAACATTGCTATGAATAGTAGACGACATTAGACTACTTAACTATTCTAACAAATCATTGACTCGCGTCATTTTCTCTAGCTTCATATCAGAGAAACTTGCAATTAAATTTCAAAAGGGTGTCCGCTACCACTGAAAATGCACTCATTTACAATGAAAATTCAACAAGAATTTATCATATAAAAAATAGTAACATGCTCAAATAAAAATGGAATTTTTGCAAACTAAATGGCCTCTTCTTGTTGCTTGTTTCCTAGTCAGTGTATTCAATATCACAACTTCCAAAATTAACTTCCCTTTTGTAAAAATAAAATTATCAACATAAAAATTTCAATTTGCAACTTCGTACTTTTTAACATACCAAATGAGCTCTTCTAACCTTCATGCCCTTTTCCTTGATTTTACATTCATATATTTAGTAATTTAACCAAATCAAAATGAAAGATCAACAAAAAAAATTAAAACCTAATGTTAACTTCATGTGCAGTGCAACACGGTCTTCAAGGGGAAAATGAGAATTTTGAAATTCCAAGCAATGCACTAGGTATCATGGCATTCCAATTGAATGACAACCACATGCTCCCTAAGATAATTACAATTACATCAACCAATCACCATTCTCCAAATAATAAAGTTGCCCATGTGTTAATCCTGTAATTCTTCAGGTCGTGTTGACACAATTGAAATGGAATGCACCAAATCACAATAATAGTGCCACAATATTGTAATAGATGTTGAAAAGTGTGCAACAAGAAATGCTAAAAATAGATATTGCTAAAAATAGCACTGCTATAAATAGAAGTTCAGCCATTGGTGATCTTAGCAACAATGGGTGAAAAGCGAAAGTGCTAAAAATAAATTTTCTAAAAAGAGCATTTCGGGATCCCTTCTTATTTTAGTCAGTCCCTGGACTAAACATAGGAAGTAAAATTCGAATTTGATATCAATAGCAATTTGGAAATTAATTAATTAATTCATCTTGAGTTAATTAGTTAAGGAAAATCGAACTTGAAGTCTATGTGAGGACATGCAACAGTTGCTCCATTAATTGAGGAATTTAACCTTCAGTTAAAGAGATAATGATGAGTTGTAATATTGAGTTGTAATCAGTTAACTTAGTTTAACTTAGTCAAGTCCAGTTAGATTAATTTAACAGTTTGTTAAATTAATGAGAGTTTAGTTAGTTAATGCTTGCATTGATGTAACTACTGTAATTCAGATAATTGAGTATTCACTCATGGATAACTCATGCATGTCAGTTCAGTCAGAGACCCAGTTGAGATCAGATGGAGGGACATTGTACTATTAGTTGCTAGGATATTCCTTGGTGAATATTCCTTGCATGTAGAAGGAATATTATTCCTTATGGATTGCGCAGTTGGACCTTAGGTTACAGTGAGTGTGATGAGGCCAATTCACACATGTGATATCATTGGACCCCAATCAAAACTGCGCAAGGAAATAGGAGGCTTGGAGAGCTCGAGGAAGATATATTCTATGTCTATTGAGTCTGTGAGCTGTATTGTTTAAGTGCAAAGAAAGTAGGATAGCTTGAGAGCTGATTCTTTTTGTAACTTGAACAAGATTTCCACTTGTATGATAATACAGAGTTGGGGTTTCAGGTTGGTGCTTTCCCCAGTGATATATCTTTTGTGTTATGGTTTATTACTTCTAATTCTCAGTTATATCTATTCATGCTTGATGTTTCTCATGTTCGATTAAGCTTCTACTAAATTGTTTGTAGAAGTAGATCAAGTGTTTTGCTTTAGTACATTGCATTACCAAGTGATCTATAGTGTGAAATTTCTACATGCTATCGAAGCAAAGGTGATCAATGAAGAAAAATATACAAGCAGGAGAAGTACGAATTTTGGTTTCTGAATATTGAATTGAGTTCTTATCACATCTATTTCACAATGGTGTTCAATGGTTTAAGACTCGAATATGACCTTGATGGAAGTGCAAATTATATAGCCTAGAAGGATCGCATGGAGGAAGTATTGGAAGATAACGGTCTCAAGGACTTCATTGATCAAGAAGTCCAAAAGCCGACCAATGCTACTCAACTGGCAGAATGGAAAAAGTGTGTGGCTAGAGTAAGGAGTATCCTCCCGGAGGGAGTTCGAGATCACATTGTCTCGAGCCTCCATGGGAAGGAGACTCCATTTTTGATGTGGAAAAAATTGAAAGATATTTATCAGAATAGCAACGATCAGAGGAAGCTAGCGCTGAAGGACAAACTTCGCAAGATCAAGTGCAAAAAGGGTCACACAATCTCTACGTTCCTGAACAATCTCACCACCTGCAGGGATGAGCTTGCAAGTGTAGGGGTCGTGACTGCTGATGATGACATGGGGATTATAGCACTCCTCGGTCTTCCTAAGAGCTAGCATAGCTACCACGACTCGATTAATGAAGGAGAGAAACTGCCAGATTGGGAACGACTTTGGTCAGATCTAATGCAGGAGGAGATAAGGCGGAGCACCAGGGATGGATCTTCATCAAAACAAGATGATGAAGAAAATATAGCTTTAGTGAGTAAAGCTAAGAAAGGAAAAGGGAAGGCATGCCAATCCAAATCTTCTCATGGTGAGAACAAGGTTGACAAGTCAAAGGTGCGATGCTTTCACTGTCATGAAGTGGGCCATTATGCTATGAATTGTCCATAGAAGAAATCCAAGAAGGGTTCCTCTAAGGGATTTGATGGTGATAAAATAGCTTCACAATTTGAGCTGGATTTCTCGTTTATCTCATGCATGGTTTTATCCATGATGGGATGTGTTTGGTACCTGGACAATGGAGCTTCTTTCCACATGTCAGGTGACAAGAATATTTTTAGTACATTGGAGGAGAAGGATCTCCAAATGTAGATCAAGATGGCGATGATGGAAAATACTGTGTCTCAGGTGAAGGTACAGTTGTGTTTCAGAGGGAGCATGGTGCTCCTCTCACCCTATTTGTTGTTAAATATGTACCAAGTATGAAAAAGAATCTTGTGTCTATTGCTATGCTAGAAGATAAAGGCTATGATGTAGACTTTAGTAAAGGAAAAGTATTCCTGAGGCATATCGGCACTGGATAGACTAAGCAAATAGGGATTCGAGTAAAGAATATCTACAAGCTGGAGGTAGATCACTATGCTGCACTGAGTTCCAAAGTAAAGGTGGTGCAAAGCCAAGATGTTGGTAAGCTATGTCATAGAATACTAGGACACTTGCATCACTGGGCCTTGAAGACCATGCAACAAATTTCTACTGGCTTACCCAAGGGAAAACTCGAGCAAAAAGATACATGCAAACGATGCACCCTAGGTAAGTATGCGATAGCTTCCTTTCAGGATCGGGATAGTAGAGCTAGAGCAATCCGAGCGAGTTCACTCAGATGTGTGTGGACCATTCTCTACAGCCTCCATTGCTAAGCAAAGGTACTATGTTATTTTCATTGATGATTTTTCTCATAGATGTTGGATCTACTTTATGCAAAATAAGGACCAGACCTTCTTGAGGTTTTATGAGTTTAAAGCCTCGCTTGAGAAAGAATCTGGGAAGAAAGTAAAAGCCTTGTGTAGCGACAATGGTGGAGAGTATGTTTCCCAGTAGTTTAAAGACATCTGTGCTACATAAGGAATTAAACGGGAACTAACGCCACCTCATAACCCACAACAAAATGGGGTGGCCGAAAGGAAGAACAGATCTATTGTGGGAGCAGCTCAAGCGATGATGCATGATCAAAACCTACCACTTCATTTGTGGGCTGAGGCATGCAATACAGTAGTGTATCTTTAGAAAAGAAGTCCTCATTGTGTTTTGGGGATGAAGACACCCATTGAGGATTTTTCAGGGAAGCGACCAGATGTGAGTCACTTCTGTATCTTTGGATCACTAGTTTTCTGTCATGTGACCAAAGATGCTCGGAAGAAGCTAGACCAAACAGCTAAGTTGGGGATACTTGTGGGGTGCAAAGATACACCCCACAACTATTGTGTGTTTCTACCTGCCAGTCAGAGGACTGTAGTGCGTAGGGATCTGAAGTTCAACGAGCAGAGAGCCATGCAAGTGTCACTTGAGAGGGAGGTCAAGTTGCATGGTGATTAGGAACTTTTAGTTCCAAAGGAGGAGGAGCCTCCTGATGATGTGGATCAGCCACATGTAGAGGATCTAGTAGTGGAGACCACCACTCCTGGAGAGTCTTCCAAAGATGAGCGGAAACGCTCGCGGGAAGCTGACAGATTGATGCAGAGTGTGAGAGAGAATGTGGGGCAGCCATCCTCTTAGCGCAGACAGAGGAGATCTCCCGAGAGATACACTAGCTACATGGCCCTGGTTTGGGAGTGTGTACTGACCAAACCTTCTTCTTTTCACGAGGCAGTGCAGCAAGCAGTCTGGGTTGATGCAATGGTAGAAGAGTATGATTCTCTCATACGGAACAGTGTGTGGGATGTTGTCTCTAGACCTGTGGACAAGTCAGTGGTTAGTTCCTGATGGCTTTACAAGGTAAAGCAGGCAGTTGATGGTAGTGTTGAGAAGCACAAGGCAAGGTTTGTTGCTCGAGGTTTCTCACAGGTTGAGGGGATCGACTATGATGAGACCTTTGCTCCCGTATCAAGGTACTCATCTATCAGATCGATGCTAGCTCTATCAGCATAGATGGGTTGGAAGATCCATCAGATGGATGTGAGGATGGGTTTCCTCAATGGGAAGATTGAGGAAGAGGTATACATTGAGTAGCCCAAAGGATTTAAGACCTTCAATTGTGAGTCGCATTTCTGCCAACTCAAGAGAGCATTGTATGGGCTAAAGCAAGCACCCCGTGCATGGTATACCAAGATCGACAGCTATTTCACCAGGTTGGGCTTCACCAAGAGTGAAGCAGATGCGAACCTATACCACATCATGGTAGATGGTAAGCCATTGATTATTGTACTTTATGTCAATGATCTGATTTTGACAGGTGATGAGGAGTTGATACAGTTCGAGATGAAGGACATGGGCCTCATGCACTGCTTTCTAGGCATGGAAGTGTGGCAGAAAGATGGGGAAGTATTTGTGTCTCAAGGCAAGTATGCCAATGAGATCCTCAAGTGCTTTCACATCGAGAAGTGCAAGCCCATGCAGACTCCTCTAGCTAGGAACTGGAGGAAGGAGGATTCTACTTCAGGTGAGGTAGTAGCTGCTACTATTTATTGGCAGCTCGTGGGTTCACTCATGTATCTGGTGAACACATGACCCGACTTATGCTTTGTGGTGAACCAGTTGAGTCAAGCTATGGTTCAGCCTACCAAGCTATTTTGGAAGGTAGCAAAGCATGTGCTGAGATATCTCAGAGGCACTACACATTACGGATTATGGTACATATGGATAGAGGGAGTGAAGCTGCAAGGCTTCATAGATGCAGATTGGGCAGGTAGTCCATCAGACCAAAAGAGCACTTCTGGAGGAATCTTCAACCTTGGTTCAGCTACAGTTTCTTGGTATAGTAGGAAATAGATATCAGTTGCACTTAGCTCAGCAGAGGCTGAATACATGACTGCGAGTCAGGCAGCATGCGAGGCCATTTGGATGTGGACGATTCTAGTGGGATTGTTTGGTTAGATGATGGATCCTACAGTGATATACTCTCCGAGAATCCAGTGTTTCATGACAGGTCCAAGCATATAGATATCTCTTACCATCATCTACGGGACTGTGTGGTCAAGAGGATCATGATGTTGCTGTATGTTTTGACCAAGGAGCAGGATGCAAATATTTTGACAAAGGAGTTGTCAAAATGAAAGTTTGAGTTCCACAAAGACAGGATCAGGGTTGCTGATAATCCCTTTCTTGTTGAGAGGGAGTGTTGAAAAGTGTGCAACAAGAAATGCTAAAAATAGAAATTGCTAAAAATAGCACTGCTATAAATAGACAGGCCATAAATAGCAGTTTAGCCATCGGTGATCTTAGCAACAATGGGTGAAAAGTGAAACTGCTAAAATATCTTTCCTAAAAATAGCATTTCGAGATCCCTTCTTATTTTTGTCATTCCCTGGACTAAGCATAGGAAGTAAAATTCGAATTTGATATCAACAACAGTTTGGAAACTAATTAATTAATTCATCTTCAGTTAATTAGTTAAGGAAAATAAAACTTGAAGTCTATGTGAGGACATGCAACAGTTTCTCCATTAATTGAGGAATTTAGCCTCCAGTTAAAGAGATACGAATGAGTTGTAATCAGTTGACTTAGTTTAACTTAGTCAAGTCCAGTTAGATTAATTTAATAGTTTGTTAAATTAATGAGAGTTCAGTTAGTTAATGCTTGCAAGCATGTAACTACTGTAATTTAGATAACTGAGTATTCACTCATGGATAACTCATGCATGTCACTTCAGTCAGAGATCCAGTTGAGATCAGATGGAGGGACAATGTACTATCAGCTACTAGGATATTCCTTGGTGAATATTCCTTGCATGTAGAAGGAATATTATTCCTTATGGATTGCGCAGTTGGACCTGAGGTTACAGTGAGTGTGATGAGGCCAATTCACACATGTGATATCATTGGACCCTGTTATGGTAAAAACACAACCCCCCCATTTTTGACTTGTTCACTTCAAATAATGGGGACCCTTTCTATAAAAATTTTGGCTAAACACCTTTTTGGATTTTTATTTAGTTAATTGCCCTATGCTTTTGTTAATTTTTCATTTTCCTTGGATTCTTGTTTTGATTGCTTTGTTAAAATCGATTTTTTATAAGCTTCCCATTGACGCTTGTTTCACCTCATTTGGTCAACTGGTTTGAAAATGGCACTCCTTTGAAAGTCTGATTATTTATGTAGCCTGGGTTAAAAATGCGTAAAATGTACAATATTGCATTTTGTAGATAAATTAGTTCAATAATGCATTCATTTTAAATATTAACCCGTAGTGAGTTTTTACTTACTTTTTTCCATATAACCAAATCATGAAGCAACCGAATTTTAGTAATTTACTCCAATAAATTATTAATCTCGAAAAATCATAATTTCAAAGTGGCTATAATTTATTTTTCATTTTATTAAAAATAGTTGTAATTTATAAAATAAACCAAAATAAAAAATTAATCTTTAATATTAAATCTTAAATAAATTAAATAAATTATTATTTAAAAATATAATTAATTTAATGAAATTAAAATTTAATATATGAAAAATATAAAAAATAGATTTTAATCGCATCGGGAGCTTTCAAATGACATGTTTTTAAAAAACCCCGATGGCTCATACCCCCGATGTCGATTGCCGATATCGCATCGGGGACTTTGACATTGTAACATGTTTGAAAAACCATGCACTCCCCCGACTCTCCGATTGCGAAAAGTCAAGTCTCCCGATCGCTCATCGCATTGTAGCTTTCATACAAGGCAAGTTTAACCATCCTCCCAAGTCTCCCGATTGCCGATGGCCTCTTATCCCCGATCGTCGAAATTTTGAAAACCCCGAAAGGCATATGGGCATGATGCATTAATTCAAAGTTTTATTAAAAAACTTGGTATTTATTTCAAGCCTTGACCTTCACGTATGGCTCACGTATTAATTCATATTTTTAGGAATGATTTATGTGAGTATCTTACCATAGGAGTAAGTAAGAAGTAGTGTAGGTTAATATATATTAATATTAGTTTATATATTAATATGTAATATGTAATATATTATATTAATTAAATTAATTAATACTATTTAATATTTAATTAATTTAATCAAAATTTAAATATCATTTAGATTAATATTGATTAGTTTTTAATTAGATTAAATTTGTTTATAAATCGCTAATTAGATATCAGTTAGTTAGATTAATAAATAGGTTATTAATAATTAGTTTAGTTTATAATTAACAATTAATTTAGAATTAATTAGAATATTAATAATTAGTTTAGTTTATAATTAACAATTAATTTAGAATTAATTAGAATTCTAATTTAAGATTTAAGTTTAATAAGAATTTTGATATTTTTTTTAGCCCAACAATAGAATTTCCAGATTCATGCCAGATTTGACTCATCAACTTTGGAGGCTCATAAATTGAGTTATACTTGGCCAAATGAGGCCTAGGACGGCTCATTGGAAAGATAAAATCAAGGAGAATATTTCCGAGGAGGTTTCACTAACAGATTTAATCATTTATTGGGTCAAAAATCAGGCAGAAGATCAAGATCCGAATTTTGAAAACAAAATCAATTTTCTGAGTTATTTTCTTCATTTTCATTTGTCCAAAGCTTCTTCTAATTGCAGATCCATTGGTTAATAATATCCTTGGCCAATCAAAATATCTCAAGCATCAATACAGAGCTTATATTTTATTTTCAATTATTTATTTGAATAGAATTTGATTGAATTTGATTTAAAGGCCAGCAATGCTATTTTGATTTTATGGTTGCATTTTAATTTATTTTCATTTCTTTTTGCAGGAAAACAGTGGAAGAAATATGGAGAAAAAGATCTCAGTCAATGAGAATGCTCCAGCAATTGAAGATCAGAATTTTGAGCAAGTAAAATTGGATTTAGCAGATTTCTCTTCAACAAACTCTCCTCTCCAAAATTCCTACACAAATATTATAAATAACAGATTGTAGAATGGAATAAGGGCTGCTCTCCTCTGCAATGCTAGACTTCTAAAAGCACTACTGTAATAGAAATTTAGAGTTGTAGGAGAGAGGAGAAAAAATCTCAGATCTGGGGATTATTGAGGATTTTTCCTTTGTATCTTGAGTTATGTATGAGGGGCAGAGTTTTCACTATTGTGGCTCTAGCTTTGAAGGCAGAAGTTCAAGCAATGTTAAGGACTGTTGGAGACCAAGATCAGAGAAATGGATGCAATAAATTGTTATTTTTAATACTAATATTTCAAATATCAGTTTCATTTTTATGGTAACAGGAATGTGTCATTTTATTCATGTTTGTGCACTATTGTCAATATGGTTAGTTTGTCTCAATGTTGTTATCATGTATCTCTGTTCTTATAGATTAATTTCTGATTTCTGAGTAACTATTTACTCAGAAATCTACCTTATTAAAACTGATTTATTGAATGGTAATATGTTGTGAACTATTTCCACATATTATTGTTTAGTTATTGGATTTGTTGATTTGATAATCAATATCATTTATGTGAACTACTTCCTGAGTGTTGTTGGTTTATTATTTCAGTTAAGAGGTCTCAATAGGATGTGTTTTGATATCCATAATATCAGTTAATTGAACTACTTCATTAACTTGGTATTCATTATAAACAAGACATACCTAAATCTCAATACTTTAATTATCTTGCTCTTAGTTGGGTTAGATCTATATCTACCTAATTAAGATAGGATTTAGATTAGTTTTTTTTGCTTGCATCATAGAATAAGCTTGCATTTAGAGTAAATTCTACATTCTTTTAAGTCCTCTCCTCAAAGAGGCAAAACTTTAGCTGTGGCTTGGCTGAACCCAAACAAGCTTAAGGGTCATTCTCTTGCCTGATTAGCAAGAAGAAGTGATCTGATGTCCCTGTCTATTGGTAGTTAAAGATACATTATAAACCAATAGCAATGGGGAGAAGGTAACTGGACCTAGTTGAACAGTCGGAGCCACCACACCAAACGGAAAAGGAGCTGCTTTAAGGTCCGGACCGGGTGGTTATCCCCCAATGTTGTTGCAGCGATTTTCAAGGCATCAACATTTTTGGTGCTAGAAGGAGGGCCTGAGATTTTTTGTCTATTGGAGTCTTTTCAATTTTAATATTTTATTTATTGTGATGACTCCTCTTAAACTTCCAATTTGGAGTTGTATTCATGGACGTGCATCTTCCAATACTCCACTCGAAGTGGTAAGACTCTTATCTCAGGCAAGGTTTAATGATAAGAGAAATTCTTCTGCTTTTAATCATATCTTTCAATTTATTCAAGATGTTTCAAAATATGATTTTCAAGGAATTGATGAAGGCATTTTATGCAAAATTTTTACTCTTACATTTGCAGCAAAAGCCAGAAGCTGGTGTAGAACTCTTCCAGTTGCTTCAATCCACAGCTGGGATCAATTTGTTACAATTTTCATTTGTAAATTCAACAACTATGATTATGAACAGGTATGTGAAGAAATTGAATATCTACGTAGGTTTAAAAATGAGTCTGTCAATGATTTTAATGTGCGATTTCATTTCAATTGCTTAAGATTTAAAGAAGAAGATATACCTACAGAAGAAGAATCATTAGATTGGTTTGAATATATTTGTTCTCTTCCAACCATTCCCAATCCATATGAAATTAATTCGAGCTTTGTTCCATCCCCTTCTAATATAAATGAGAATTTCAATATGGATGTGCAAATAAATGGTGATGAAGTGGTTTCACAAAGCTTGGAAAATATTTCCATTCAAATGCAAGAAGACAACAACAGCAATTTTGGAGAAAAAGACGCCTTGAAATCAGAAAGCTACTTTGAAGTAAATTCGGAAAATCAAATCGCAAATCAGCAAGTACAAGCAACAATCAAACTAAACAAAATGCAAACTGCTGTACAAATTTCTGAATTTCTCCATGATGAGCAAATGCCGAAATCACAGCAGCAAAGCAGCGTTCTTCAAGAAAGCATACGCACACAAAGGAATGATCTGCAATCTAAAATTTACAATGAGCATAATGCACAAAAGTTCTCAAACAGAGACAGTTTTAAATGCATTGTTTCAGGTTCACATTTTTCCCTTTATCCTGATATTTTCAATGAGGGTAATATTTTTCCTCTTGGTATTAATGATATTTCAGAAATTAAAGAGGATGATTTAAATGAACTACCATTAAGTTTTTATCAAGATAGAGAAGCAATTAATGATCATTCTTTTGCCATTAATGAACATGAGATTTTTGTTCCTCCTTGTTTTGGTATATTGGATGAAATCGAAGGGAATTCCAGACAATATTGTGAGGTCATTTATGATGATTACTCTGACATTGAGGATGTTGATTTCTATTATTTTCAAGAGAATCCTCATGATAAAATTCAAATAACATCTGAGGATGAGGAACGCTTCAATTTAGGAATTATCTCAACTAATCCTCATTTTAGAGCAGCAAATTATCTTCATGATTTCACCATTCAAGAAATCATTCCAATTTATGATTCATATGAGGATCAAACTCCCATTCCTATTCATAATCATAATTCGTTTTCTATTTCACAAGTTGGAATTCGAAATTACCCAAATTCCATAATTCTGGCCATTCCTTGTGAAAATGAAATCATTTCAAAACGATCCCAAATGTGCTGTAACATTAGTTGTAAAAATAGTAATTTCATTTTATTTTTATTTCCCCACTTATTTTGTATAAAATCAGATTTAATTTTTCAAATTTTCCACACTTTTCGCTGGCATATTGAATACCTTACTATCAAATACTCAATTGATGCATTGCCCAATTGGGAAATTCAAGTTTCAAATCATCAGCATCGAAAGATATTAATATTTCAATTTATATCAATGCTAATGTTTCATCAAAAGCTTCTATCTTTTCAAAGGCAATGTCAACAAGAGAATGTATTTTTGCAATCTGGCCAACAATTCAATTCAATTAATAAATTGCCATTTTATTTGAAAGACTTCCATCCATTTTTAATTGACTCATTTGAAAATTGTTTGGAAATTTTTTCTTCAAGGAAAATTTTCAATGATTTAACATTTGTACATAACGCTAACAAATTTTTTCAGGTCAAAGAATCTAAAAATTCATCTTCACAATCTGGCCTGTTATCTCTTCCTTTGAACATTTCCCAATTTTTAATAAAGATCCATCCAGATTTCTATGATCCAATTGGTATTCAATTGGAAAGGAAAATTCAAGAGAAAGAGATTTTAAATAAATTACTAACAAGAACACTAACTGTACATTCTGATTTCATATTTAATTCTCTTAGTTTAGTTAGATTTGTATTTTTATTACTAACATTTGGACTGTACATAAACGCGGGAATAAAAATGAGAGAATGGTTACACTGGAAATATGACTATACCTAGTCATTTTCATGTATATGGTTAGAATAGGAGTAGAATTAAATTAGTTAGTTTGTTTTGAATAGTTAATTTGTTTTTAACAGTTTTGTAGATTTAAAAAAAAAAAAAAAACAAAGCAATCAGCCTTCTCATACATGTTCAGCGAAAACATTCTTCCCTATCAGAAAATTTTAATTTTTGTTTTTTTTTTTAAATTCCTTACAGCAATACCTCTACTCTGCCTATTTTGAATAATGTCTTGATTAGATTCAATTAAGGTTGCACTTGGCATCGATCGCCTCAAGGCCACTTTTCTTTATTTCAAGATTTCCTTCTAAGATTTTCTTTTGAAATTTATATGGTAAGGATTTAAGGATATAAAAGCTTCATGATCCCATTATCCCATGAAATGTAGGACTGTCTATCATAAGCTTAATTCTAATTCAATCATTATTAGTCAGTCTAACCTTTCACGGTAATCATATGAAGTTCATATTATCTTCCTCGAAATTTGTTAAGGATGTCCATTTTGCCAAGTGCACACATTCAAATCTGTTTTGATACCTTTTTCACAATTAGTGGCTTTATCTCATTCTGATCTTTAGTTTATTATTTGATGCTACAAAACGCATCATATTCATTTACTAAAGGTATTATTGAACAATCGCTATAACAATACAGATTTTTCTCAAGATTAATTCACAATGAGCAGAGGTAATAAATTGTTGTTTCAATTCAAAAGGGGAGCCTATTTTTATATTTATTTCTGGTAAATTTTATATTTCCTGAACATGAATAAACAGATTTTATTTAGGCTGATTGCACACTTAGATTTAGAATAAATGATGAGATGATTTTGAACAAAGTCGAAATTTTGATAAATCAAAGGAAGAATTTGAAGATTCGTAAGGTAAAATTTGCAAACAATTTCCTTCCGGGTACGCATTTGCAAGTTCGCTCTCATCTCTTATTAGTTTCTCTTTTCCTTAGTTTATTTTTTATTTGTGTTCTATTTTATTTACAGGTTTTCATTTGTTTTCAAAACTTGAAGTAAGCAGCAAACCCAATTCAAATTTGCAATAGGCCCAGGGAAATTTTATTTGTGATGCATTAGAATTTAAGCATTTTTAATTTTTCTTTTATTCACGTAGAAAACACAATTGAAATTTCAAGGAATATCATAAGACCATTCGCATCATAAGATTTCATTGGAAGTAGTTCTTAGCATTTCTTTTGATAACAAATTGTTCATAAAATACCTCCGATGTATTATCTTACTCATATGCCATATCGCATTTCGCATATCAGAGCTTTCCAAGTGAAGTATACTTCCATGAACATGAATCGCCGATCTCCGATAATCGACTTTACCAATATTGCAATAAACACATAATTCCGGACCCGATATGAAATTCAAATCAAATTCATAAAATATCACATCCTCTCAATCACAATAATGGTAGGAGCGCAACTTCAAAAGGGCCTATGTCTCGGATCCAATATGTTATTAAAATTCCATTGTAAAAGTTATCGGGTCCGCTCTTCATCGCATATCGGCATCACAAGAAATATATTGTGTTACATCGGGTGCTTAAGATTGCCGATCGCCGATTAGCCACGACATTCATCGCACATCGGCATCGCAGGAATCATATCGTGTTATATCGGGTACCAAAAGTTTTCCAATCGCCGATATCGCAATCGCTTCGTCGCATTGTTATTTATGCTTACATCAAATCTCTGATTCTGCGATGTGCGATGCGCGATGTGGGAAGCACAGTGTCAATATTCCCCAATCCCCGATATAATATTTCTTTAAAGATGCGATCACTCCATCTCATAGCACAACTTCTCATCGCATATTTTCATATCGGCAATTCGCCATTGCAACATTTGATGTGAGAACTTCCAAGGCATGCCTCTAAGCCGTTAACATTTAATCAATATATGGCATAGCAATAAAATTGAAGTCTTGCAAATTAAACTTCAAGCATGGTGAAGAAACATGTTGTGTGCATCATCTGATGAGGCGATGTGTTAAAACGAGCTTGGGTAACCACTATGGGAAAAGGGCAATTGATGACAAATTTGTAGCATACAAAAAATCATTTCATTTTCTCATACATTTTAGTTTTAAATATATAATTCCATAATTAAAAATGGAATTCAAGACCTCTATCTTCATATTTAAATTTTATTATCTTGGATTTAGTCTTGATTCTGAACAATTTATCAAATCATGGAGTTTATATGAAACGTATAATATTATGAGGAATAGTCATTACTGCAAATTCTCATTCTCATTTCTGATGCATTTGTTTTAATTGCAATTCCCCTGAACACTAAGCATTCTATTTTTATATTACTGTTTGCTTTAGTTTAAGTAAAATAAATAATGATTTTGGGTTATAGGATTTTGGTTAGTGTGACTTCTTCATGTTTTTAATGTTAATTAAAATAAGAAGTCAACTAGTTTGGAGAAATTGATACCTTTCAGGTAAGATCAAAAGCAATTATCCAATGGTAAGATTCATGTGCCCACTTTCATTAATTTCCATTTCATCACTCTAGTTTCATTTTTGTTTTTAAATTATGCTGATATAAAACTCTATTTTGCAGCTCTCCATTTGAAGTTTTCAATCCTCCGCCAGATCATATCTTCAAAGTCCATAATTTTCTCCAAGTTTTATTTCAATAAGCAGCAATAATCTTCATCGAAACAGCTACACCAGGAAGTTTCTGAACCTTTAGTTTGTTTCTTTAAGCATTCATTTTATTAGAAAATGATCAAGATGATGCTTTGAAGCAAGAAGATTAATATCATACAGAAAGTTTTCATTGTGGCTGAATTTTATCGTCACTGCTATCCAAAAGGCCTAAAACAATTACAATCCTGCAAGATATGATTTTTCTAAATCTCAACATAAGAAGGAACGATTACACGATTATTTTCTTTTCTTCATATTGTTAAGACATTGGTATAAACATTCTTGTTTGAGTTTATCTTTCGAAACTTGGATTTTCTTTTCCACTTTTAAAATTTCTTCATTTTTATTTTTGTTTGCTGATTTCTTTCTCATTTTAGCATAAGAATTCTTTTCCTTCGGATTTCAGCTTTGATTTTGGTGACTTTGCCATTATTTATATGGAAGGTCTATTTGTTACCTAACAGTCGTCAGGATACATGGAAAAAAATTGTTAATAGTCACCTATTAGCTTTTTCTTAAATCTCTTAATGAAGTTTGATTTTCTTATTATAAAGGTAGACATACTTAAGGAAGAGATTACCAATCCAGAGAAGTTGGAAAAGTATCATAAAAACTGAAAATTTCTTTTTCATCAAATTGTAATCATTTTGAGATTTCAAAATTTCATTAAGATCTTTCAAAGTTTTATTATCAGTCAAGAAAAGTTATTTTTAACCAAGCAAAGACACTTTACTGCAAAGCATCTTTAACTCTGAAATTGTCATTCTTAACTCTTAAGGAGTCAATGATTCTCCCTGTCCCAAAGAGTCTTATTTTTCTAGAGTATAATCCTGAAATATATTTAAACTTAGAAGATAAGAGGTCTCATCGTGAGCCTGCTTACCATGGTCATAGGGGAAAAATAGGCTGACATTACCAACACTGCTAAACAAACCGGGGTAATGACTTATGATTGCAAACAATTATAAGACAAGGGGTCTCATCACGAGCCAGCTTGTTCAGTCAGATTATAGCCAGTGAGTGGCATTGTCAACTATCTGGCCACCAAACCAGGACAATGGTTTTTAAGATTTATAACAAAAAAAAAAAAAAAAAAAAAATAAATAAATATATAAACATATATAAATGGATTTATCTCTAGATCAATAATTCTTAAACATATGGGATTCTGAATCATTTATGATTAAAAGGTAACCCTGTCGAAACTATAGATGTTTGCTGGCAGCAGTGGCTCTACCTATGACAAAGGAGTATATTTTAAAAGCTAAGATGTAAAGTGACCCCTGCTTTATCTCTAAAACTAATTAAGGACTGATATAGAGTTTTGAAATATTTTAATTTATGAGAAATTTTGAGGAAAATTACAGTTAGATGATTCTTGTTTTTATTAAGATTAATGAACCTAGTCAAGCATTCCAAAAAATAATTCTCTCTTCTTTAATTATTTTTTTACTTTAATTTTAGGAAAATCTCATTCATATCAAAGAGAGATAACTGGTTCTTCTCCCGTGTGTCGCCATTGTTGTGGTAAAAACACAACCTCCCCATTTTTGACTTGTTCACTTCAAATAATGGGGACCCTTTCTATAAAAATTTTGGCTAAACACCTTTTTGGATTTTTATTTAGTTAATTTCCCTATGCTTTTGTTAATTTTTCGTTTTCCTTGGATTCTTGTTTTGATTGCTTTATTAAAATCGATTTTATAAGCTTCCCATTGACGCTTGTTTCACCTCATTTGGTCAACTGGTTTGAAAATGGCACTCTTTTGAAAGTCTGATTATTTATGTAGCCTGGGTTAAAAATGCGTAAAATGTACAATATTGCATTTTGTAGATAAATTAGTTCAATAATGCATTCATTTTAAATATTAACCCGTAGTGAGTTTTTACTAACATTTTTCCATATAGCCAAATCATGAAGCAACCGGATTTTAGTAATTTACTCCAATAAATTATTAATCTCGAAAAATCATAATTTCAAAGTGGCTATAATTTATTTTTCATTTTATTAAAAATAGTTGTAATTTATAAAATAAACCAAAATAAAAAATTAATCTTTAATATTAAATCTTAAATAAATTAAATTAATTATTATTTAAAAATATAATTAATTTAATTAAATTAAAATTTAATATATGAAAAATATAAAAAATAGATTTTAATCGCATTGGGAGCTTTCAAATGACATGTTTTTAAAAAACCCCGATGGACTCATACCCCCGACGCCGATTGCCGATATCGCATCGGGGACTTTGACATTGTAACATGTTTGACAAACCATGCACTCCCCCGACTCTCCGATTGCGAAAAGTCAAGTCTCCCGATCGCTCATCGCATCGGAGCTTTCATACAAGGCAAGTTTAACCATCCTCCCAAGTCTCCCAATTGCCGATGGCCTCTTATCCCCGATCGTCGAAATTTTGAAAACCCCGAAAGGCATATGGGCATGATGCATTAATTCAAAGTTTTACTAAAAAACTTGGTATTTATTTCAAGCCTTGACCTTCACGTATGGCTCATGTATTAATTCATATTTTTAGGAATGATTTATGTGAGTATCTTACCATAGGAGTAAGTAAGAAGTAGTGTAGGTTAATATATATTAATATTAGTTTATATATTAATATGTAATATGTAATATATTATATTAATTAAATTAATTTTTCCAAAGGAAAAAACGGTAACCTTTTATTAAAGAATTAATGAAAAGTTACACTAGTAGTTGCAATGAAGCATTTCGTAAACTGCCACATGGGCTCGCGTGGTTACACATCGTTAGAAGACTAGCGTGCACAAAGAAGAAGAAAAAAGAAGAGGAGAGAGAAAGAAAAAGGGAAAAAACTAAATTCCGGCAGTGAGTAAAGACTCACGCTTCAGGTTTTTCTCCCCTTTTTCTTTTCGACCTTACGCCACTCTCCTTGAGTGGGCTCGGTCGAAACCATGACTAGCTGTGTTTCTGCATTCTGTGTGCCTGTTTCTTTGTCTGAATCTGAAGTATCTGAGTGGTGATGCCGTTTGTTGCCTCCCATTGTCATCTCTGCCTGATTTTGGTGGGTCTATGCCTGTTGTGGAGCCTTGTTGTCTGATATGTTTTCCTTCTGATTCCCTGTTTCCGCTTCCTCTATGATGGTATCATCCTCTTCTGTTTCTGATTCTTCAACTTCTGGTGTCGAAGAGGCTTTCCTTTCCGTGACTCTCTTCTTTGCAACCTCATCTATGTTCTGCCAACCTTTGGGCTTCCTTTGTTGTGGCTTGCTCTTGTTGAGGCTTTTGCATGCATTGTACAGATGACCTGTCTGTTGACATCCCCTGCATCTGATGGCTGTATTCTCATAGTCCAACGGTTGTTTCCACTGTGAGTTGTTGAAGTTCAGAATGATTCTTTCAGGTAAACCTTGGCTAAGATCTACCTCGACACATATTCTAGCAAAAGTAAAGATTCCTTTTATGTGTCTCTCTGTATCAATCTTTAACGTTCTTCCAAGGGTATTCCCTATAACCATTAAGGCCTTGGAATGCCAGAAATGTATCAGAAGATTATGCAGCCTTACCCATACTGGCATTCTTGATACCACCATAGTATTGGCATCGAACTCCGGGAACCATGGAGTAACAAACAGTCCCGCACTGCCCCAAAACCATGGCCCTTCATTGAGAATTTTTTCCTTTTCTTCTTCTACGAGGAAAGTTACTATGAAGAAACCCTTAGAGCATAGGTGAATTTGGCAGTTTTTTGTCCAGACCGTGTGAATCCATTGGTACAAAGCATCGGTTCTAGGCCAGAAGCCGTTAAATCTACAGATAACAGCATTTTTCTGTAGATCTGAGAAAATGTACTTTACCTCTGGTAAATCCAGAGAGATAGAAGGGCTCTCTGGCACTTGATCCACGATATACTGCCCTGGAGGTGCATTTACAGCTGTTGATTCTTTCCCCTTTGGAGGCTCTTTCCCTTTGGCTGCATCGCGGTATGTGCTTGTAGGTTTTGAGGTAGATCCCTTAGATCCACCTCGCAATCGGTGATTGAGTATGATAGTTGAGTCCTTTGCAACCCTGTAATGCTGGAGTGTGTGTTGATCCTGCATGCAAAACCCTGAAAATAAAAGGATTTGTAATGCAGTTGGAATTCCGAGTTTGTCCTGGATCTCTTTTTTTAACTCCAGAATACTCATCCGTTCCCAGATCTGCATACAAACGTGTCTACCTTCTGTTGATCTGATGAAGATTTGCTTCAGATCCGCTGTGTCTGCCTTGATCAAATCCCGTTTTTCGGAATTGTTTTCTGGATCTGGCGAAAACCCATTTTGCTTCTGCCTGGATCTGGCCAGATCTGATAGATCCACCCCGGTTCTACAAAGTTTGGCCCGATCTGGTGTGCCATTTCCCAGATCGGGACTCCTATTGGGGCTATCGCTCATTTGCATGACATGGTCTTCGAGCCCTCTGTTGAAAAGCTGCGTCGAGGTGGTAAGAGCCCAGATCTGCGCTGCAGAGAGCATAGGAGCCTCAAAACACCGCGAAACCAGGTCCCTACTCCCACCCCATACTTGATCTACGGCTTTGCCATTTAAAATCCGCCCTAGATCGGCAGATCGAATCCACGGCGTACCAAAATGGGGCATGGGAGCTGGCATACGCCTCTTTTCTCCATAGTCGCAGACAGATTTGCCATGCCTGTGCAGAGCGTTCTCGTATGATGGCGTATCAAGACGAGACAGGGTAAGGACCGTTTGTTTTGGAGTATAAAACTCCGGACAAAAGATTTCTGGTGCCGCCGTGAGGTAATCTACCTGCACCCTGAAGGAGGAGAAGCGCACCGGTCGCAGTTTGCTGTGGTTCGACTCATAAAAATCCTTTTCATCAGCAGATCCGATCCAGGACCCAAGGGAGGCATCGAGCTCAGAGTATCCAGCGGCCAGGCATCTAGCCGATCCAAAGCAGATCAGATCTTTTGGGGCCGCGGCGGCGCAGAGATTACCTTCTGAAACCCTAAGTCCATGAAACGCCTCCATCGCTCCCGTCCCATCTCCGCAGTTGTGTTAATTAAATTAATTAATACTATTTAATATTTAATTAATTTAATTAAAATTTAAATATCATTTAGATTAATATTGATTAGTTTTTAATTAGATTAAATTTGTTTATAAATCTTAGATTAATAAATAGGTTATTAATAATTAGTTTAGTTTATAATTAACAATTAATTTAGAATTCTAATTTAGGATTTAATTTTAATAAGAATTTTGATATTTTTTTTAGCCCAGCAACAGAATTTCCAGATTCATGCCAGATTTGACTCGTCAACTTTGGAGGCTCATAAATTGAGTTATACTTCGCCAAATGAGGCCCAGGACGGCTCATTGGAAAGAGAAAATCAAGGAGAATATTTCTGAGGAGGTTTCACTAACAGATTTAATCATTTATTGGGTCAAAAAGCAGGCAGAAGATCAAGCTCCGAATTTTGAAAACAAAATCAATTTTCTGAGTTATTTTCTTCATTTTCATTTGTCCAAAGCCTCTTCTAATTGAAGATCCATTGGTTAATAATATCCTTGGCCAATCAAAATATTCCAAGCATCAATACAGAGCTTATATTTTATTTTCAATTATTTATTTGAATAGAATTTGATTGAATTTGATTTAAAGGCCAGCAATACTATTTTGATTTTATGGTTGCATTTTAATTTATTTTGATTTCTTTTTGCAGGAAAACAGTGGAAGAAATATGGAGAAAAAGATCTCAGTCAATGAGAATGCTCCAGCAATTGAAGATCAGAATTTTGAGCAAGTAAAATTGGATTTAGCAGATTTCTCTTGAACAAACTCTCCTCTCCAAAATTCCTACACAAATATTATAAATAACAGATTGTAGAGTGGAATAAGAGTTGCTCTCCTCTGCAATGCTAGACTTCTAAAAGCACTACTGTAATAGAAATTTAGAGTTGTAGGAGAGAGGAGAAAAAATCTCAGATCTGGGGATTATTGAGGATTTTTCCTTTGTATATTGAATTATGTATGAGGGGCAGAGTTTTCACTATTGTGGCTTTAGCTTTGAAGGCAGAAGTTCAAGCAATGTTAAGGACTGTTGGAGACCAAGATCAGAGAAATGGATGCAATAAATTGGTATTTTTAATACTACTATTTCAAATATCAGTTTCATTTTTATGGTAACAGGAATGTGTCATTTTATTCATGTTTGTGCACTATTGTCAATATGGGTAGTTTGTCTCAATGTTGTTATCATGTATCTTTGTTCTTATAGATTAATTTCTGATTTCTGAGTAACTATTTACTCAGAAATCTACCTTATTAAAACTGATTTATTGAATGGTAATATGTTGTGAACTATTTCCACATATTATTGTTTAGTTATTGGATTTGTGATTTGATAATCAATATCATTTATGTGAACAACTTCCTGAGTGTTGTTGGTTTATTATTTCAGTTAAGAGGTCTCAATAGGATGTGTTTTGATATCCATAATATCAGTTAATTGAACTACTTCATTAACTTGGTATTCATTATAAACAAGACATATCTAAATCCCAATACTTTAATTATCTTGCTCTTAGTTGGGTTAGATCTATATCTACCTAATTAAGATAGGATTTAGATTAGTTTCTTTTGCTTGCATCATAGAATAAGCTTGCATTTAGAGTAAATTCTACATTCTTTTAAGTCCTCTCCTCAAAGAGGCAAAACTTTAGTTGTGGCTTGGCTGAACCCAAATCAGCTTAAGGGTCATTCTCTTGCCTGATCAGCAAGAAGAAGTGATCTGATGTCCTTGTCTATTGGTAGTTAAAGATACATTATAAACCAATAGCAATAGGGAGAAGGTAACTGGACCTAGTTGAACAGTCGGAGCCACCACACCAAACGGAAAAGGAGCTGCTTTAAGGTCCAGACCGGGTGGTTATCCCCCAATGTTGTTGCAGCGATTTTCGAGGCATCAACAGACCCCAATCAAAACTGCGCAAGGAAATAGGAGTTTTGGAGGGCTTGAGAAAGATATAGTCTATGTCTATTGAGTTTGTGAGCTATATTGTTTGAGTGCAGAGAGAGAAGGATAGCTTGAGAGCTGATTCTTTTTGTAACTTGAACAAGATTTCCACTTGTATGATAATAGAGAGTTGGGGTTTTAGGCTGGTGCTTTCCCCAGTGATATATCTTTTGTGTTATGGTTGATTATGTTAGAGTTGGTCTAGTATTCCTCCAACAGAGATCAAAGCTCTTTGCATATCATGATTAGGTGTCCCATCAGTTTGATCAGCTGCATTTCGTTAGGCATGCCATAACTCTGGTAGAGGAGTTTGTGGCTTTTATTCCCCTCCTGTTTGGCATTGCTGGCTCACGTTTGTTTAAGTAAATAAAATCTTCAAAGGGTCATTCATCTTGTTTTAAATTTCGAGGTCTTAGGTTTATGTTTGAGTCAATTTTTGTCTTGAGAGGTCATAAAGGACCAGCAGGCTAGAGGGATGTCCTTCATAAAACATAATTTCAATAATTCTCATTATTGTACAGCTAAATTTTCACCTTGTTTTCAAAACTCTGTTTTTGAAAAACAAAGGTCATTATCTCGTTTTTGTATAAAATTGTCAAAATTTCAAATTCTCCAAATGTTGAAGCGCAACCCTGGTCTCCTTTGCCAAAGCATCTCAGAAGCCATCCCTGCAAAAATTTTCAGAAGAAATCATCATTTCAACCGACTTTTTTCAAAAAAAAGGAAACCAGAAGTCAGAGCCAATTAATTCAAAAAGTGTCAACACTCAAACATTATAAAGTGGGTTTTGGGCAAATAAAAATAAAAAACGAGCCTATAAAAGCACATCACTCTTCATTAGCAACTCATTTGCCTCCCACAAGCCAAGTGAATCCTTGCAAAGGTGATTTCAAGAGTCATTGAGCAAATTGGGCAGTTTCAGGGGCACGCTACGCATCAGCTGAGGCGTGCTACGCACCCAGGGCACGCTACGCATCAGCGCGACTTTCCCAGTGCATTTTTACTCAGGCGCTACGCACCAGAGGGGCACTACATGTTGGGCAAGGTGCGCTACGCGTTGGGTTTTTCGCCCAATAAACTGCCAGCAAGCTACCAAATCCTCTTTTCTCTCAAGCAAATTTCTGGTAGGCCTCTCCTCCATGGCTAGTTTTGGTTTTGCAAGATGAATGAGAAATTAATATGTTAAAAATGCCATGAAAATGAGAAATTAAAACCCTACATTGCTGTGGAAAATTTAAAGACCTAGTTGTGCTAGGGTTTCAAAGTATTTTGCTGTCCAAGGTTGCCCATTTTTTATCCCTCTTTTCCCTCATCTTCACCAACATTCTCCTTCAAATTTTCCCACAAAATTTTATAATCTTCCTCTCTAAAATCCCTAAAACCTACTAAGTTCCCAAACCCTACTTCACCTTAAAGTCCCACAATATTATGATTTCCCCTGTTGCCCTCCCTAAATTCCTTATTTATGTTTATTGTCCCTAATTCCCTCATGTTCCCCTTTCCCTAGCAATCCCCTTGTATTTATGTCCCCTTGGTGATAGCATTTGAAAAATTCAAACAACAGTTAATTGGGTGGAAAGTCAGCAATACATTTCAGCCATCTTGCCTTCAAAACCATGTCAGAAACCAAATCAGATTATGAGCAGAGTTATGACAGTGATTCGACACCAGAGATAGAAGTGCCAAAGAGGCATCATAAGGGTGGTAAAGGTGGTCGGCATGTCAGGGAGGAGCCCACTTCTTTGGCTCAATTGCAAGCTTGTCCACTTGCAATGACATGTTTTCAGTATCAATCATGCTTTGGATATTGTGAGCGGATCTCGCAAATTCAACATCACAGAGAACTAGTGTTTGTCCTACATTTGCACAATGGTCAGGTGAACCTTGCAGGAGTGGACTTCACCCTATCACCCGAAATTGTTGCTCAAGCCACCGGGATACCAAATGTTGGGGAGGAGTGGAACAAGCGCCAGCAACTAGACAAAATTCATTATGAACCATATATCAAACCCGGGTGTATGAGACACCTAACTACTGTTTTTCCCTTTAGATTCCTAAGGGATGAGTATGCACCCTTGATGAGGCTCATTATGCGCTATTTCACTTGTGAGGGCAGATTTTAACGTTTATATTCGTACCATATCCGTTTGTTGATGCATTTCACCCGGGTACGAATGATGAACATTCCATTTTTCATGTGCCGAAATATAGAGAGGATGGTGCCCTTAGTGCAAAGAAAGAACCTCGCACAGCAACACAAGAGTATATATCATTATGCACTGATCGAGATCATAGTGATGCATCAGTTGGCACAGCAGGGTATTGCTTGGGAGGATTTCATCTCTCGCGACTTCTTCACGGTGCCACAACCACTCCCTGAGATTGTCCATGATGAAGGAGGGCCTTCACATCAGTTTCACATTCCAGAGCCCGAGCATGTCAGCACTCCAGCATATGTTACATATCAGAGAGGCCACAGGGCCTTATTTGCATCTGCATGGCGAGTATTATCTCCACCCCAGGTTGAAGGGGTCTCGCCTTCTTCATCAGCACAGCGAGTGTTATCTCCACATCAGGTGGAAGGGGCCTCACTTTCGACAGCAGCACAGGTATAGGAGAGAGGCAAGAAGCCCATGATTGATGGGGAACCATCAGGTGATCCAGACATAGACATTATTGACTTTGACATCAATTCTCCTAGCTCGGAGCTAAAGGAGATCATTCAACAACAAAAGGCTGAAAATCACTTGTTGCAGCAGAAGTTGGAAATGGCAAATTGGACAATCAACTAGTTACAGCAGCGCAACAAGAAGTTAGAGGATGAACACACTCTTGATGAGTTGCGGAGGATCTGAGAAGACCGGAACTTGGCTCGCAAGAGACCTGGTGATTTGACACCTATTGAGCAAGAGGCTATGCTCATCCGGGTAAACACTCATTTAGAGAAATTGTTAGCCAAGGCAAACAGAGACAAAGTTATGCTCCACCATATGAAGAATCATTATTGGGCCCGCATGCATGTGTGCAAAGCGAAAATGAAGGTACTCAAAGGACGATTGGCCAAGGCACTAAAACGGAGGAAAAGGTCCTATCCACTTCAGATTTTGGCCAAAGCCTCCTTGAAGGAGCATGGTGCTCAATGAAACACCCCCAGCTCAAAAGTCAGAAAATTTGGGGAATTTTTGGTCAATTTTGACTTTTTTTGCTAAAAACAGGTTTTTGCCCTCAACGCGTAGCGCGCCGCGCGCTACCCTGAAGATGGGGAGGTCCATTTCACAAAAACTCTGCATTTTTGGATTTTTCATGACAAATTACACTTGCTCAGCCACTGCCAAGACATTTCATTGAGGTTTGGGCCCCCAAAAGGTCAAAAAACAAGCAAAAAATGACCTTCTGCAACTTTTTGGACACACAGGAAGCAGTCTTGGGAGATTGCATTTTTGGAGGGGCAAATTGGCACCAAATTGAGAAATTCCACTTGGGCTGGAGAGTAGACATCCAGGCCTTTCCGACAAGCCCACTTGAGTCTCATTTGAATGCTGGGAAGTGCCCCAAAAGTGGGCTGAAATGCGTGCTACGCGTAGAGAAATGGCGCGCTACGCATCAAGGAAATTTGCCAATTTTTCATCTACAGCTCAGGACAACGTAGCTTTTGACTAGTTTTGACTTTTCATGGGATTTTTCACCCTCTTTGATGTAACTAATGTATTTTCATGATGACATGACACTTTTTTACATATTCTAGAATATTCATTCATAAAATAGCAAAAAATTAATGAATGAATTGGTTTCCTAACTTATAGAGGCAAGTTGTTTTGACTGCCTAGATTGTAGTGCTCAGTTTAGAATTGGCTGAAACAGCTCCTAGGATGATGATATCGACTCCTAGAGGCAAAGAAATGTGTTAGATTGCCTATATTATGTACTTTCTTAGTCATTTTCATGGTTCGACTCTTGGGGGATAAGCTTAGACTGTATTACACATTGTATCTCAGTAATTTTGGCAAAAGGAAAGACCAGGGTTTTGCAGCACTATTTGGGATTCATGTGGTGATTTGTGTTGATGGTGTGTTTCTCTCATGTACTTGTAAGTTTGTTATGTGTATCATTTTCCTACTCTTCTCTTTTTCAAATTAAGTAAATGAAGTGTTAAGGTAGAATTCATGGTTTCTATGCTCTGCCTTTAAGTTTGCTTAATATCTATGTTTTCATCTGTTTAAGGAGAACTCCTGATGGTTTCTTGTTCTCCTTAGCTCCTCACCAGTCATACCTATCCATTCACTTCCTTCAAAGGCATCAATACAATCTCCTACCTTGCCCCAAAAAGACCTCTGCAAAAACTGTGTCTCATCCCCGCACCCAAAATTGTCGTGCTCAGTTTTCCAACAAAACCCTAAAAATTTGAAATCAAACTTTCCCTATCCATTTACTAGCCTAAAATCAGTGTTCTTTATTGGTCATCTCAGCCCTTCGAAGACCTTTTGCCAAGATAGACCCGGAGAGAGCCCTCTCCTGTCCTCGTAGGGCTAGCTACGAGGCTGAGCTTGGTTTGATGTTGCCTTGAGTTTCGCCTTCCTCAGCCTGAGGCAAATTCGAGCGCTAACATATTGGTGACCATACTGGGGAGAAAAAATGGTTTTCTTGTTGATGTCATTTGTTTTATAGCTACAGACGGAGCTTGAAGTTATGCCAGGTAGCCTTCGAAACGCTTTTGCTTTGCATTAACGGAAGTAGATAAATGTTGCTTCAGTCAATCTCCGGTCTAGCTTGTAAATGTGACATCTAACTTGTTAATTACCCCAGTACATGTATCAAGTTCAGATCTGATTTTTGATCGTGAACAACGATCGGACACTAGAAAGGCTGAAATCATTCACCTGGCGACTTCATTCACTGAAGAATCCAGCGACCTGTGCTTCATGGTGACTCCACTGCAGAGAGATCAGTAGCTTTGAGCTTTTCAAGATGGATCGGGTTGCAAGAAGATATGCTCCCATGAGCCGAGATCACATCCCTGGTTTTCCAAATAAAATTCCGAAGGTAGATTGGTCAAGAAATTTTCCTACATTTAAAGATGGTGGTAGGAAGGACGCTGCTCTACATCTGGTTAGATTTCACGTGCATATTCGCAAGTTGAAGGTTGATTTTCCTGAAGATTGCCGAATGAAGATATTCTTGGCCACTCTGGAAGGTAAAGCCCAATCATGGTATGAAATTTTGCCGCCTGCTTGTATTTAATGTTTAAAGGATTTTCATGCTATGTTCATTGAACGATATAAGGACTCTTATCCATCATTAAATTTAGTTCAAGACTGTTGCAAGCATGCTTATAGTTTTATTGAAAGCCTTGAGAAGTTTTATGAAGATGATAATTTCATGGATGAAGAGATCATGGAAGCCCTGTATGAAAATCCGTTTCAGCAGCACACAAAGAACCTAGAGGATTCCCATCAAGATGCTCAGGAAATTTTGCAGCAGAATCAAGATCAGCAGGTTGAAATTTGCTATATGGCTGAAATTGATGAAAGAGAAGAGCTTTTTTCAGATCTGCCCACAGAAGAAGACAGCATACAGATTGCAGAATGTGATAATGTTAGGACAACTACTTCAGAACTAGATTCAAATTGTAATGACCAAGCATATCTTGTGCTGAAGCCCATCAAAGAGAGCTCTGCTGTTGAGATCATAGACAGAGTTTTGGATTCAGATGTTCATGAAAAACAAAATGAGATCTTTGTGCAAGTAAGTGATAAATCTCCTTTCAATAACTCAATAATAAATGATAGTTTGAATGCCCTGTCATATGAAGATAATTACTGTTTAAACAAAAGAAAACAAAAAGAATTATCTCCTTTGTCTGAAGAGGAGATAGATCAGCTCTTGAAAGGTCAAGTTACAGCCCAAGCTAAAGCAGATTTGCAGTGCACACTTGGTCAAGAAAATGTCGGTAAAACTTCTTCCTCTTTTGAAAAAGATGACTATCTTGTTATCAGTTTTGTAGATCAGCAAACAGATAAGGCTGTCATGTTTGATAATCTTGAAGATTGTTTTTTGTTTAAGAATGACCTAGATCATGAAGTTGAGAGAGACAATATGCCAGAATTTTTCATAGTCAAGGAGCCTACAGCTAGCACTCAGATGGCAGAAGCACATACCTCTCTGTGCATTCCTATCCCTTGGAAATCGATTCCCCTTTCAGATCAGAATGGAGAGAGTGCTCGTATTTTTGCAGCTGGATCTCCAAACAAGATAGTGCTTCAGGATTATCAAGATCCCTGCGGCATCCTTTTGAAAGCACTAGAGAAGATAAATGTTGCCTGGTTCATTATCATAAGCTTTGGTTTCAGTGGTTATTTTGAGTTGCCTACAGGTTCATCGTTCCGCCTGCTCGAGATAAGCGAGAGCAGAAATTTGGTATGTAGCCACCTACTGGATTGGTTACATTGGAAAGCCAATTATACATGATTGTACATATTTCATTAGTATGCAGGTGGTTGTCATCATGATCCAAATCTTGATGGATTGCTGTCGTTTTTTCAAAAGCTTTGTAAAGTCTTGTTTTAAGTCAGTCATGAGTCCTTTGTGTTTGGTCTGTTGAGTCAGTTTTTTCAAGTTATTTCAGTTTGCCATTGAGTCAGTTTGAGTCAAGTTTCAGTCAGTTTTCAGTCAAGTTTTCATTCAATAAATGTGTCAAAGGTTCAAAATAATGACTCCATCGCCCAATGGATGAAAGCACTGGTCTGCTCTCCCAAAGATCTGCTATTCTTGGCACCTCCAAGGAGCTACCATCCCCATTGGAGCCAATGTTAGAGTCGGTCTAGTATTCCTCCATCAGAGATCAAAGCTCTTTGCATATCATGATTAGGTGTTCCATCAGTTTGATCAGCTGCATTTCATTAGGCATGCCATAACTCTGGTGGAGGAGTTTGTGGCTTTTATTCCCCTCCTGTTTGGCACTGCTGGGTCAGGTTTGTTTAAGTAAATAGAATCTTCAAAGGGTCATTCATCTTGTTTTAAATTTCGAGGTCTTAGGTCTAGGGTTGAGTCAATTTTTGTCTTGAGAGGTCATAAAGGACCAGCAGGCCAGAGGGATGTCCTTCATAAAACATCATTTCAATAATTCTCATTATTGTATAGCTAAATTTTCACCTTGTTTTCAAAATTCTGTTTTTGAAAAACAAAAGGTCATTATCTCGTTTTTGTAAAAAATTGTCAAAATTTCAAATTCTCCAAATGTTGAAGCGCAACCCTGGTATCCTTTGCCAAAGCATCTCAGAAGCCATCCCTACAAAAGTTTTCAGAATAAATCATCATTTCAACCGATCTTTTTCAAAAAAAGGAAACCAGAAGTCAGAGCCAATTAATACAAAAAGTGTCAACACTCAAACATTATAAAGTGGGTTTTGGGAAAATAAAAATAAAAAAGGAGCCTATAAAAGCACATCACTCTTCATTAGCAACTCATTTGCCTCTCACAAGCCAAGTGAATCCTTGCAAAGGCGATTTCAAGAGGCATTGAGCAAATTGGGCAGTTTCAGGGGTGCGCTACACATTAGCTGAGGCGCGCTATGCACCCAGGGCGCGCTACGGATCAGCGCGACTTTTCCAGTGCATTTTTACTCAAGCGCTATGCGTTGGGAAAGGTGCGCTACGCATTGGGTTTTTCGCCCAATAAACTGCCAGCAAGCTACCAAATCCTCTTTTCTCTCAAGCAAATTTCAGGTAGGCCTCTCCTCCATGGCTAGTTTTGGTTTTGCAAGATGAATGAGAAATTAATATGTTAAAAATGCCATCAAAATGAGAAATTAAAACCCTACATTGCTGTGGAAAATTTAAAGACTTAGTTGTGCTAGGGTTTCAAAGTAATTTTGCTATCCAAGGTTGCCCATTTTTTATCCCTCTTTTCCCTCATCTTCACCAACATTGTCCTTCAAATTTTCCCATAAAATTTTATAATCTTCCTCTCTAAAATCCCTAAAACCTACTAAGTTCCCAAACCCTACTTCACCTTAAAATCCCACAATATTATGATTTCCCATGTTGCCTTCCCTAAATTCCTTATTTATGTTTATTGTCCCTAATTCCCTCATGTTCCCCTTTCCCTAACAATCCCCATGTATTTATGTCCCCTTGGTGACAGCATTTGAAAAAGTCAAACAACTCTTAATTGGGTGCAAAGTCAGCAATACATTTCAGCCATCTTGCCTTCAAAACCATGTCAGAAACCAAATTAGATTATGAGCAGAGTTATGACAGTGATTCGACATCGGAGATAGAAGTGCCAAGGAGGCATCATAAGGGTGGTAAAGATGGTCGGCATGTCAGGGAGGAGCCCACTTCTTTGGCTCAGTTGCAAGCTTTTCCACTTGCAATGACATGTTTTCAGTATCAACCATGCTTTGGATATTGTGAGCGGATCTCGCAAATTCAACATCACAGAGAACTAGTCTGCTTGTTTGTCCTACATTTGCACAATGGTCAGGTGAACCTTGCAGGAGTGGACTTCACCCTATCACCCGAAATTGTTGCTCAAGCTACCGGGATACCAAATGTTGGGGAGGAGTGGAACAAGCGCCAGCAACTAGACAGATTTCATTATGAACCATATATCAAACCCGGGTGTATGAGACACCTAACTACTGTTTTTCCCTTCAGATTCCTAAGGGATGAGTATGCACCCTTGATGAGGCTCATTATGCGCTATTTCACTTGTGAGGGCAGATTTTCACGTTTATATTCATACCATATCCGTTTGTTGATGCATTTCACCCGGGTACGAATGATGAACATTCCATTTTTCATGTCCGGAAATATAGAGAGGATGGTGCCCTTAGTGCAAAGGAAGAACCCCGCACAGCAACACAAGAGTATATATCATTATGCATTGATCGAGATCATAGTGATGCATCAGTTGGCATAGCAGGGTATTGCTTGGGAGCATTTCATCTCTCGCAACTTCTTCACGGTGCCACAGCCACTCCCTGAGATTGTCCATGATGAAGGAGGGCCTTCACATCAGTTTCACATTCCGGAGCCCGAGCATGTTAGCACTCCAGCATGTGTTACATATCAGAGAGGCCACAGGGCCTTATTTGCATCTGCACTGCGATTATTATCTCCACACCAGGTGGAAGGGGTCTCGCCTTCTTCATCAGCACAACGAGTGTTATCTCCACATCAGGTGGAAGGGGCCTCGCTTTCGATAGCAACACAGGTACATGAGAGAGGCAAGCAACCCATGATTGATGGGGGACCATCAGGTGATCCGGACATAAACATTATTGACCTTGACATTAGTTCTCCTAGCTCGGAGCTAAAGGAGATCATTCAGCAACAAAAGGCTGAAAATCACTTGTTGCAGTAGAAGTTGGAAACGGAAAATTGGACAATCAACTACTTAGAGCAGCACAACAAGCAATTAGAGGATGAACACACTCTTGATGAGTTGCGGAGGATCCGAGAAGATCGGAACTTGGCTCGCAAGAGACCCGGTGATTTTACACCTATTGAGCGAGAGGCTATGCTCATCCGGGTAAACACTCATTTAGAGAAATTTTTAGCCAAGGCAAACAGAGACAAAGTTATGCTCCGCCATATGAAGAATCATTATTGGGCCCGCATGCATGTGTGCAAAGCGAAAATGAAGGTACTCAAAGGACGATTGGCCAAGGCACTAAAACAGAGGAAAAGGTCCGATCCACTTCAGATTTTGGCCGAAGCCTCCTTGAAGGAGCATGGTGCTTAATGATACACCCCCAACTCAAAATTCAGAAAATTTGGGGCATTTTTGGTCAATTTTGAATTTTTTTTGCTAAAAACAGGTTTTTGCCCTCAACGCGTAGCGCGCCGCGCGCTACCCTGAAGAAGGGGAGGTCCATTTCACAAAAACTCTACATTTTTTTATTTTTCATGACAAATTATACTTTCTTAGCCACTGCCAAGACATTTCATTGAGGTTTGGGCCCCCAAAAGGTCAAAAAACAAGCAAAAAATGACCTTCTGCCACTTTTTGGACACACAGGAAGCAGTCTTGGGAGATTGCATATTTGGAGGGGCAAATGGGCACCAAATTGAGAAATTCTACTTGGGCTTGAGAGTCGACATCCAGACCTTTCCAAAAAGCCCACTTGAGCCTCATTTGGATGTCGTGAAGTGCCCCAAAAGTGGGCTCAAAGGTGCGCTACGCATAGAGAAATGGCGCGCTACGCATCAGGGAAATTTGCCAGTTTTTCATCTACAGCTCAGGACAACGCAGATTTTGACTAGTTTTGACTTTTCATGGGATTTTTCACCCTCTTTGATGTAACTAATGTATTTTCATGATGACATGACACTTTTTTACCTATTCTAGAAGATTCATTCATAAAATAGCAAAAAATTATTGAATGAATTGGTTTCCTAACTTATAGAGGCAAGTTGTTTTGACTGCCTAGATTGTAGTGCTCAGTTTAGAATTGGTTGAAACAGCTCCTAGGATGATGAGCTCGACTCCTAGAGGCAAGGAAATGTGTTAGCTTGCCTATATTATGTACTTTCTTAGTCATTTTCATGGTTGGACTCTTGGGGGATAAGCTTAGACTGTATTACACATTGTATCTCAGCAATTTTGGCAAAGGAAAGACCAGGGTTTTGCAGCACTATTTGGGATTCCTGTGGTGATTTGTGTTGATGGTGTGTTTCTCTCATGTACTTGTAAGTTTGTTATGTGTATCATTTTCCTACTCTTCTCTTCTGCAAATTAAGTAAATGAAGTGTTAAGGTAGAATTCATGGTTTCTATGCTCTGCCTTTAAGTTTGCTTAATATCTATGTTTTCATCTGTTTAAGGAGAACTCCTGATGGTTTCTTGCTCTTCTTAGCTCCTCACTAGTCATACCTATCCATTCACTTCCTTCAAAGGCATCAAGACAATCTCCTACCTTGCCCCAAAAAGACCTCTGCAAAAACTATGTCTCATCCCCGCACCCAAAATTTCCGTGCTCATTCCAACAAAACCCTTAAAATTTGAAATCAAACTTTCCCTATTAGTTTACTAGCCTAAAATCAGTGTTCTTTATTGGTCATCTCAGCCCTTTGAAGACCTTTTGCCGAGATAGACCCGGAGAGAGCCCTCTCCTGTCCTCGTAGGGCTAGCTACAAGGCTGAACTTGGTTTGATGTTGCCTTGAGTTTCGCCTTCCTCAGCATGAGGCAAATTTGAGTGCTAACAGATTACTTCTCATTCTCGGTTATATTTGTTCATGCTTGATGTTGTTCATGTTCGATTAAGCTTTCGCTAATTTTTTTATAGAAGTAGATCAAGTGTTTTGCTTTAGTACATTGCATTACCAGGTGATCTATATTGGGAAATTTCTACAATAGATGCTAGTGAAAATCTCATTTATTGCAGAATAACCTAGAGTGAACCAAACATTTCATTTGACCAAACCCTCCATTATCACTAGTTCAATTATTTTGTCCACTAATTATTACTGAAATCTAGCAAAAATCTAGCTCTTTGATGCATTAATTGGAAAAATATTAAAATATTTTTATTTTTCTCTATTTTCTCAAATATTTCTCAGTCATAAATGCAACAATGACACCAAATTTACACATGCACTATTTGTTCCGCAGTCAAATGAGTTTGTATAACATTGCAATTTCTAGTTTCCAATCTCAACAATTGGCAATAACAAAATGTTTGAAGGTGGAGAAACCAACGTATCCAGAGAAAATATATTTAAAAAATGTGTCAAAAAACAATCTTAGCTGTAAATTCACCTTAATGTTGATCTATCAATATTTTATGTAATTATTGTATGCTTTAAATTATGTATATTATTTTCAAAATTTCAAACTTTTTTAATATCACCTCCCTCTACCAAATCCAATTTATTTCAATGTTTTCTACCAATTCCAAACCATATAATTAAAAAAATATATATGAATGGGTAAAGTAAAACATGTCCTAGCATTCGACATCAATTTGACAATATTCAATATGTTACAGCTACTAGGAGTGGCTCCATCATATCTCCCACTTTCTCTCGACAACTTTGTACTGCCCCCCTCAGTCTCATCAAATACCATACCCTTACGAAACATAGCATCTTTCTCTGTAGAAGTTTGGAAGAGGTTGCATACTCAAAAAAAAATCTAAAATTTTTGTCCTTTTTAAATCATCTCACAACACTCTAGTGGAATAGAAGCACCAACTCTCCAACGCTAGTAGTAAAAAATTGATCCTCTTCCCTGAATGCATGGATAATTTTCCCCTTTTTCTAATTAAAAAAAAAATTAATAGCCTCTAAATTTAAAATTTTTGATTTCATATCTTGTGCTCAGCAAGACTCATCCATTATGCACCAACGACCATGCATTAACACATCCAACTAAAACTTTCAATTTAATTTTTAATACATTTAATTCCAAAAAGATGATCTGCTACAAGGTTCGGTATAAAATGAGAATTACGTCCTCAAATTGAGAAAGTGGCAAATGGCTATGTTTTCTTATCACCTCATCAATGTCTATGAGGAAAACAACTGTAAATGGTTTCTACTATTGCATCCCTGAAATAAATTCCAATTACGCATGCAATAAATATGCAAATTAATTTTGAAACCTGATGTGTGACATGAAGATCCGTTGTTTTGACAACCATCCCTCCATTCCACCAGCTTTCCATCCTACCAATGTCATATTTGAACAGTCTCTTTCATAAAGAATCACTCTCTAAGAAGGCCATACAATCGTGAAGTCACAAAACTAGTGACTCAAGTTATTCATAAGAGTAGATAAGGTCTTCCATGATATGGTTAGGAGCATTCAACTGAAATTCTGACACCAGTCTAAAACACACAAATTGAAAACCGAATACAACCATATATTAATATATTTCAATGAATGATGTACAATGTGTACATGTAAATATATACAAGAAACCATTGAATTGGTTTTTGGGTCTACTTGGACTCTAATAACCACTCACAATAACACAAACGCAATTTAACTTTAATCCCAAGGATTAGTTTCCTAACAAAAATATTTTTATGTGTAATGGTGTTTGTAAGAAGATGATAGTAAAATAATGGTAATGGATTTGCTTGAACAAGAGTATGTATGAATATCCACATATTCTTGATTTTATAGCTTTGGGATTTTGAGTACTACCACCAATGTTGTCAAGTCACTGTGATGGTGGCATTGGAAGGAACAGACATACTCTTAAGAGTGTATATGCGTGATTAAAATCATGCATGTTATTTTATGGGGAAAATAAAAAAGAAACCCTCATCATAATAATAAAGGATTTGAGTCTATTTCTCCCATAGATTGTGCAACCTGTTTTGGTTGGCATCGAATAAATTAAAAGTTACTTGACATAGAAAATTACTAAGAGGTTAACAAACTATTTTCTTAATCTTAACTAATTATGTTTTGTTTTTTCACAACTTTTCAAAAATGAGAAAAAAAATAAAAAAAATTGCTTAATTAAACCACTGCATACATAACTAATATGGAGCCTACACAAAACCTAAATCAAACACCTCTATATGAGGACACACTGAACCCCAATAAAAACCTCACAAACATTAAAATATAAATTGATGGGGGCTTGAGCTTTCTTAGAATCATTATACAAGATTTGTTAAAGAGTAGAGCATATTTTTTATTATAGGATTATAATGTTTAAATATTACTCGACATATCTAAATAATGAGCAAGCTAGAGAGCTAAAAATTTCAAAACAATATTTAATGACATTCATTATTAACTCAAGAACACAATTACAACCACTAGTAATGAAGAGACACATTGTACGGATTGGTGCACCTACTAACCATTTATACACCATTGGATGGATAGCTCGTTTATGGTATTTAATAAACCACATTTCAAGAATAGGAGAATTTATTTATATTTTCTTACTAAATTATAGTTATAGTTATGTTAGGTCACCATGTCAACTACTTTGCCTTTGGTGAATTTGGGATTTGATCATGGGTTTGAACAAGATAGAGATAATGTTAGGCATGACCAATTGCTATCTTCTTCCTCCTATGTGAATGCAGAACCCCCTATCCAATATCCTCCATTAGTGAAGATAATCTTCTAAACCTAACCATCAATAGTAACCTTGACTCATAGCTTGGTACAACATAGTTGCAAGACACTCAAGGTAAGGCATGCATGCATATTGTCCATAACCATGAGGGAGATCATAGTGACCTTGCCATGGTATCTTTTTCAATGTTTATTGTGATGTGTGGGGGAAATTTGGGATTCCCATGGGTGGATGCACTTGAGACAAGTCATGGGTGAATGAGCACACCCAAATGGTGTGTCAAGGTTAGTGACTTGGGTGCATACCCAGATGATGTGTCAAGCTTAGTGACTTGGGTGCATGGTGGGCACACATTGGTTGCACAGCCAGATGGTGTGTCAAGCTTAGTGATTTGGGTGCATGGTGGGCACACATTGGGTGTACCAGATGACTTGTAACAAGACGCCTAACCTAGACAACTGTAGGTAAATACACGACTAGGGAATGCACATGATATAAGTCAACATGGGAGATGTTATGAAACCATCTCACAAATAGATAGATCAACGACTTGAAAATTATCTTCTTTGAGGGGGGAAACCTCATTTACATTACGTAGATAAAAAATTATTGGATGATAGAAATGACAAGGCCTCCTTTGTATATATAGGGGTCTAAGGGGTCACAATATGATCAGATCCTACATAACAATAATAATGTAAAGGCACAACAATAAAAATAGTGGGATTCTATGGGGTACACCAATAACAATATGGGGGTTACATGGGCACAACAATAACAATAAGGGGGATACACTAGTATTATAGGGACCTAGATGCCCATGTCCTTCAAAAAATTGTTTTCTGCAATGCTTGATTAGTTCTGGATGATTCTATGTAAAATTCTAATCATCTCATGTGGAATGTTGAGTGGGTAAGTTCTTCCGCTTAATGAGATACTTTGAAATTGATCGATTCCGTAGTTGTCGGGTTCTTGCTGTCATGACTGCTTCAGGCTCAAATATGATTTTTCCTTCTTCATCAAGTTCTGGAAACATTATTTGAACTAGAAGCTTGTCACCTATAACCTTCTTTAAGCATGAAACATGGAAAACTATGTGTATGCAGGAAGATGCAAACAACTCCAATTTGTATGCCATAGTGCCAATATTTTGCAACACCTTGTAAGGACCATAGTAGTTGGCTGATAATTTATTATCCTCCGTAGCTTTCTTGAGAGACATTTTTTTGTATGGTTATAGCCGTAAAAATACCGAGTCACCTACATCAAAATTTATTTCACTATGATGTTCATTTTCCTATTGTTTCATTTGATTCTACGCGAGAGTGAGGTTATCCTTTAAGAGTTGGAGAACTTGTAGTTGATGCTCGATGTGATCTTCCACTGCTTGAACCTTGGAATTTTCTCTTAAAAATGATGTGATGGATGGTGGATGATATGCATAAAGTGCCATAAATGGGGTTATTTTTGCTGCAGTATGGAAGGAAATTTTATACCACCATTTAGCTAGAGGTAACCACTTGACCCATTGTATTTTTTTGTTGGATACAAAGCAATGAATATATCCTAACAAACATTTGTTCACTATGTCAATTTTCCCATCCGATTGAGGATGATAAGATTAGCTATGAAATAATTGAGTACCAAGACAAGAAAATAATTTCATCCAAAAATTTCCAGTGAAAATGGGATCTTTTTCACTTACTATAATATTTGGATTTTCATTAAGATTTTGAGTTGTTTCCATAAATGCAGTATCAACTGTGTTTCCCTTAAAAGGATGTGATAATTCACAAAAGTGTGCATACTTGTTGAGTCTATCAATTACCACCATCATGACACTCTTTCCTTCTGACTTGGGTAAACCTGTGATAAAATCCATTGATACCTCTTCCCAACGCTGAATTTGAATGGCTAAAGGTTGTAGAAGACTAGAGGTATTAACTATCTTGACTTTATTTTGTTGGAAACCAAACGTTCTACCACAAATTTATGAATATAAGATTTAAAGCCATCCCAAAAAAATTCCTTCTTAACCCTATGGTAAGTTTTTAAAAATATAGAGTGCCCTCCTAAGAGAGAGGTGTGCAATTCAAAAAGAATATTTTGTTTGATTTGGGAATTCTTACAAAGATATAAGTGATCTTTGTACCATAATGAATCATTTTTCTGACTAAATGTATCAGATATACTTGGATCTTGCTGCAACTTCTAAATGAGTGACCACCTCTCTTCATCATTCTTCCATTCATCCCTTGCTTCGGTTATAAAATCAGGTTGGATAATAGAAATGGCACAAAGCAATGCTTCCACGTCTTCATCCTTTCTTGAGAGTACATTTGCAACAACATTTTTCTTCCCCTTTTGATAGATGATTTAAAAGTCATAACCCACCATCTTTGTCAGCCATTTTTTCTTCTCTTCTGAAGATAATATTTTTTACAAAATATTTAAGAATATCATGATCTATGTTTACCTTGAAGTATCTTCCCATTAAGTAAGGTCACCATTTCTTTAGTGCATGTAATATTGCCAACATTCCCTTCTTATAAATAGGTTTGTGTAAATACTTTCCTTTGATTGGATGACTTTGAAAAGCAATGGGTCTTCCTTCTTACATTAAAAAAACATGAATTCCATTTCTTGAAGCATCGCATTCCATAATAATTTTTTTGGCGAAGTCTAGTGTAGCTAAGACCAGTGCTTGGCACATTCCATCTTTAAGATGTTGAAATGCCTTCATTGCTTATGAGTCCAATACAATGCGTCTTTCATCACGCATGATGTTGGAGGTGTCGTTATTCTCCCATAATTCATAACAAACCTGTGATAATACCTGGTGTTGGCTGAAGGGGACTTGGACCCAGGTTTGGAGTTAGCTGCTAACCAAAAAAGCCTTACACTACTAGCCCTTTCGGCAACAACCCATGTAGCGTAGGCTATAGTCTCACCAGAGGCAATATTGGTGGATGCTAGAACCAAGTTTCTGCATCTAGAAGCCTATGTGATGTATTTTCTGCAGATCTAGGGCTTTGTCTTCACCTTCGCGAACCCTAACCCTTGAAACTTGGAACTTATAGTAAATGATAGTAAACAAACTTATTCCTTCATTGATTGCGCTAAACATGCATAACATCATATAAATAAACATATCTATGTCTTTGCGAATCTATTAAGTACTTTTCCTAATTAAATGCATTCAAAAGATCATAAATACACAGTAGTACACAAATAAATCAATATCACTTCAAAATATGTCTTTATTATGCTTAAGATCTTCTAATACAACTCTTTCCAATGTTGCGCACACAGCTCCAAGGGCTGGCACGCTCAGCTACAGACTTACCAAGGCCTCTCATGCACATAGCTATAGGAGGCTTCCCCTTCACCCAAGTATAGAATAGACAAAATTAGACTCATCTCATGCACTTCTCTACTTCATTACCTATGACTCTTCTATGAATTCCTTTTATACTCTTCCTTCATTACAATATCATGATCCGCGAACCATGGGCAGGTCTCAAAAAAAATTGAATTTAAAAAAATAAGGGGATTTGACCATCCTAAAGCCCCTTCGACTCTATTGACCTATTCTCATCACACTTCGCTCCCGAAAATGTGGAGACTTTACAATAAATTTAACAAAACTTAACAAAATTTGACCCAGGGGACCCCATCATAACAAGCCCTCAACACAAAGGCGTGACTCATCCCAAGTCACTATGTTGGTGTTTCCTCAACCTTTGCTTATGGCCCACTGAATTCTATCTTCAATGCTTGAAGATATTTTGTTCCCTGTACAGTGGCCTGACAAACTTATTCAACCAATTTCGTCGTTGTTGGACCTTCAACTGCATGGCCCATGGTTCTTTGTGTTTGTTGAAGAGCTTTTAACTTGCTTTGGATAGTCTATGACAGTTATCTTGCTTCGTTGTCCCATGGTTGAGTCCTTGCACATTAGGGAATTTTGAGGTCCAAAATGGGCTTCCTAAGGAAATTATAAAATAATAGTGAAAATAATAAAATAAGATTAGATTACGTCATTAAATTTTAGAGGGAAAATAGAAAAACCCAGTTTTTTCAACTCGTATTTTCAACTTATCTCCCTATGGATTTACTCATATTGTCAACTTATCTCCCTATTGGTTTACTCAAATTTCAAGCGACAACACTCGTTGGGTGAAGAATTTGACTCCTCATCCAAGGAGTACCAATGTTGCATACTTTCGATGGACCCTACTAGACGAAAAATGAGAAATACATGAAAAACGTGATTGCAATCGTGCTTTTTTAAAATTTCTTATTTGTCATTTAACAGTCTCCACTAAAAGTATGAAATATGGATACTCCTTGGATGAGGAATTAAATTTTTCATCCAACGAGTACTCCCACTTGAAATTTGAGTAAAACCTTAGGGAGATAAGTTGCAAATACGAGTTGAAAAAGTAGTTTTATTATTTTATTATTTTTTAATCTTTTAATTTTCTACTCCAAAAATGGTGAATCATCCCCCATGGTTGACATCATCATCTTGAATCCTATTGGTTCTTATAAACTTTATTTTGGTTGTACATTTTTCTTAGGAGGTCCATTTTAGACCTCAAAATTCCCCTAATGGAAGTGATAGCGGCCTTCCAACACAGCTTCTCAATATGAGTCTGTATGAATTTCTTTATTGGAGTCTGTCAAACCTCTACACGGGTGCTAATGTCCACATTATTGCCTTCATCTCATCAAACTTCAGTTGCTTTTCACAAATGTCAGCTTTGATTGTCTGCAAGTGTGTGTCCTCCTGCAGTGAGGCCCACATTTCTATTGTGTGCTCAAATAATTGGTTGCAGTCCTTGACTCCAATGGCTAGAGTTGTCATATATGCTTTAATGGTTTGTGCTTCTCTCTAACCTCTAGAGGTGTGGTTGGCTACAGCTTTAGTTGAAGCTCTGAAATCTGCAACTATAGCTCAAACCATACCTTTCCAATTTCCTCCTTGGATTCCTTCACTATAGTAGCTAACTTGTGAATTTTCTCTGATGAGGCTATCTCTATTGGAATTTGGAGCTCAAAGATCTTGCTACATAGTTGGGTAAGGGCTACCTCCAAATGTTGATTTCATTGGATCACTTCGTCGTGGCCTTACAAGGTATACACTTTTTCTGCAAACATTTGTTGATTATTTGTATTTACTTAATTGATAATCAACAAAGTTCTTTTCTCTTGGATGCAGAGCTCATCTCAAACTCCTTGGTGCAACTCGTGCAAGGTCTAGATAGGTAGCTCTACAAGGTTGATGCTCATGTTCGTCATATGCAGTAGCCTGGTTTGATCCTCAGATATTTCAACATGCAGGGAACCCTCCGTCAACATCATTGTGCGGAGATCATAAAAGAGTTATGCCTTTGATGTCTCTCTCACTTGACTCGTGCTTGCTTGACCCACGTTGGCTTTTCGCACACTCTCTTAGATCACTCCTATCTAAACCTGCAATTTCATCAGGACTTGTTGCACTTTGTCCAATACCTGGTAGTATTGGTCCTCGATGTGTCCCCATATGTTTTCAGTGGAAGAGTGGACAAAATGACCTATCTCATCAGAGTCTCCCCTCTGTGAGGACCAATGGTGTAGTACTCTTAGACCTATCAGACTTCTACTTCTTGTGATGTCCCATTGAACTTTGCTTTTGTCTATTCCTGATCCTGAAGGGGGACTCTATGTCCTCCGATCTAATATAGAGGTTTGTGCCCCCTTCCTCTTCATTTTTGGTTTCTACTTCAACATCTATGCACGTTGTCTCAGGCTATTTGAGGTCAATGGTGACCTCCGATGTTGCTGCTTGTGCAACATTTTCCTTCTATGCTTCCTTCTCTTTCGTAGAAGCCTTTTGTGCTTCTTTATCTTTCTTAGAAGCCTTTTGTGCTTCTTTCTTCTTTTCTTTCATGGCCTCTATTGCAGCAGTTGTTTTCCCCATTTCTACTTCGACGACCTTACTCATTCTTGTAGTTTGGCTAGATTGGGTGAGCCAATCGCTCATCCAATGGCCGATGGACCCCATAATATCATCCTCCATGACAAAATAAGGGAACTTGTGGCATGTTATTGTGGTATCCTTCTTCACATGTATAGATAGGCTGTGAAAATATTCTTTGAAGTCTGCTATATTTGTGTACTACACATGTAGACTGGGTGAAAATCATGGCCCTTGGTTGATCACCATACACAACTCTTATTCAAACAAGACACATAACATCTTGGTTTCAATGCAACGGTCAGTGTCCTTGGTTGCCCACAGCGAGGTAAATTTTTTAACCTCACACAAGTCTGGATCTGACATTGGGAACTGAGAATCCTCAGGCATCCTCCACGCCACCAGCGTGATCAATAAAAATAACCACACATAGTGGAGCTCTTTTCCATCCTCCTGGGCTTCACGACAATCATCCAAGAATTCCTGATAGAGGTACTTTTCCCAATTAAATTGGACCCCCTAGCTACATAACCCAGCTAAGGATACCACTGGTGCCAACACTTCATTGACATGTCACTTCCGCATTATTTTGCTTGTCAAAATCTATGCAGCAAAATGTACAACTCCATCTGAGATAGAGCTAATGGTGTAGGCTCATGACTTCTTCACTAATCAGAATTTTCTCTTCATCTAATGTACGATATTTTTCTCCAGTGACTTCCTCACAAAAGCATCTGTGGGGTTCGTGCCCTGATAAGGTAGCATGGTGATTCCGTGGACCAGCATATCATCAATTGGAATGGGCCCTCCCAGTAAGAGTCACCCATCATGAACCAATGCCAACAATTGATGCACATAGATGGTATTAATTATGTTGTAGCTAAAGTGTGGAACATACAACATGTTGAGCAACCCTGTGCACTCAATACCGACAGCAACCCTGTGCACTCAATACCGACAGCCCACTTCATTTGTTCAAGCCTGTTGACACTCGCCTCCTCATAGTAGACCAATTTCAAGAATCTTCTGGGTTCTAACTGCGAAAACCTCAAGTGATCACCCAAATCCCAATCCTCCATCTTCAGAAATGGTACCCAGGCCAACAAGTCGCCCTCAACAGGTACTTCCTTTGGCAGCAATGGCACGAATACCTTGTATTTCAATGAGTCAGGGTCCTTAGTGAATTTGGTAGTTGATTTCCTAAGGGGGGTATATGGAGGTAGCTGTGTAATTAGCTCTACATCCTCTCCACTAATATCTTCAACCCCCATAGTCAATTCTTCTTCATCTAGATCCTAGGGTTCCATTAGCTTCTTATTTTTATCCATATCACCATTCTGTCGAATCTTAGTTGGATTTTTGAACAGTGATTGTTGAACTAGGGCTTGTTGTGGTGTCTTCTACTTTTTCTCTCCTGTCGCAGAGGCAATAGGTTTTGGCCTCAATGAATTTGGCATTATGCTAGGGACTGGTGGTGTTATAGTCATCTTGTCAAGGCTCTCCCAGAAAAGTTTCTTTTTGCACTTAGGAAAATTTGCCTCAAACCCAAGCCCCTTCTATCAAAACTCCCTCTCTACCTCTTGCCAATCTCGTCCAGACATACAACAATCATTTATTCTCAAAATTAGGCGCAAGATCTCAAGGAAATCACTCTGGAAGAAAAGTTTTCGAATGTGGAGTGAGATGTTGTATTTATAGCCCTATTTCAATTCAAATCCAATGATTCCCTCTAGATCTCCCTCATGAATTCTCTTTTAGATGTATATTTCCAAAGATATGCTCCTTTTAAAGGAAAATTAGCCATCCAATCATCTACAGTGCTTCCAATGGTCACTTTCTTACCAGGTTGCACAAGACCCATCTTGCTAGTGCACCTCTCTCATCGCAGCTCCTATCTACACCTTTTTTCTAACCGTCTTCCAAGCCAATCTCTTCGCCAAAATTTCCTCCTGACAGCATAGATTATAGTCTCATACTTCCTTCCAACTGCATGGAGTACTAGGATTGTCCTGCATCCATATATTCATTGCATAGGGGCAGGATTAATCTTGTACAACTTCAACTGGCTCCCATTCATTCTTCCTGGAAATAGCTCCCCATTCAGCTTCACGAGCTGAACTGCACCCCCTTCCATAGTCTCCTTGATGATGTATGGTCCCATCCAATGCATATAAAACTTTCCTCAAAACTTAGTAAACTTTCTGTCATACATCAACATTAAGTTGCCATTTTTAAAGTCGCGCTGCTTAATGTGGTGATCATGCCACACTTCTTCTCAAGCCTTCTGCACCTGCTGGTGAAAACCTACCAAGAACCGATATGCTTCGAACTCAAGTATCTACACAAGGTGTTCTTCCATTATATCTTGATCTTCCATCTCCATGACTGAAACAATCCTTAAACTAGGCACTATGTACTCCATTGGCATCACCACTTCTTGTCCATAAACCAGTTGAAATGGTGTCTATCCAGTCAACTTCTTACATGTAGTTCTATATGTCCAAAGAAAAGCTGGTATGCATACACCCAATCGTTCCTATTTTCCTTATAGATCTTCGTCAAAGCATTCTCCAAGATCTTATTGAAAGCTTCAACTGTTCCATTTGCTTAAAAATGATATGGTGTGTTGTTCTGATTATACATATGGATTTTTGCTAGCAGAGCAACAATCGTGTCATTCAGGAAATGTGAATCCCCGTCTCTCATCAAAATATTAGGACAACCAAACCTAGATAGAATGTACTCAAATATAAACTTTGGAGCTGTAGCTACACTACAATCCTTTATGTTGGGTTGTGTTATATTCTTTCCATGACTAGCCCATGTACTTAACCAGGGGGTTAGAGGGGGGTGGAGCCCCCACTTCGTTGCATCGATTGCGTAGAGAGGGGGTCATAGGGGGTTTTAGGGGTGTAGGTCACCCCTCTCTATGGGGTCCAAGGTAGCGCCCCAGAAATTTTTGTTTTCTGGACACTATATTAGGTTGGGTGGACCTACCTATGGTTTTGTGCATGTTTTTTGCACATGGTTTTGGACGTGATGGTTTTCGATCCATGGTTTTGGATGCGATGGTTTTTGGTCCATGGTATTGGATTCTTCGGCATGTATAAATATGTATTGTAACATTGAAAGGAACATAATGAAAAATAAAGCTGGTAGTCGTGGTTTTGGGATACAGGGGAAAATATCTATGTATATGTGTTTTATGTGTTATGCTCTCGCATTGTTTATTTTCTCTGATTTAGAATTCATATGGAGGTAATTTCTGTACGAGGTTAAAACCTACATTTGGTATCATAGCTGTTTTGGCTTCAAGGGGACGCCTTTGTTGCTAAGGGGTTTCACTTGGGCTTGTGGTAGTCCCTTTTCAGTGGGAGATATGTGGGATCGATTCTGGTGGTGAAAGAAGATGGTGAGAAGTGGAAAGATAGAGATCGAGAAATTTAATGATCAGAGTTTTGAGTTATGGAAACTCAAGATGGAGGATTTGTTGGTGCATAAAGATCATTGGATTGTAGTAGATCCAGGTACTAAACAAGCGAGAGTGTCCTATGAAGAATGGAAGAGGTTGGATCAGAAGGCAAAGAGCACAATATGATTATGTGTCTTAGATTAAGTATTGTTGAATGTATTAGGGGAAGCTATAGTGAAGGCTTTGTGGGACATGTTAGGGACTTTGTACCAATCTAAGTCTCTGGTGAATAAACTATTCCTACAGAGAAAGATGTATAACCTAAGGATGAAAGATGGAGAATTAGTGATAGAGAATCTGAATGCATTTAATACTATAGTAAGTTAGTTATTATCTGTTGATATTAAAATTTCAAATGAAGATAAGTGCATCAGTTTGTTGTGCTCTCTACCAGATTCGTGGGATAGTCTAGTTATTGTAATAGGTAGCAATGCCACTGCCTTGCAGTTTGATGAAATAGTCTCATCCTTGCTGATGGAGGAAAGGAGAGGGAAAAATATGGAGAGCCAGAATGTTTATGTCTGTACGAAGATGGTCCCAGAACATAAACAAAAATAAGTCATCGAGTGGGAGGTTTAAATCTAGAGGGAGATCTAAATCTAGAGGGAGATCTAAATCTCCAGGAAAACCTGTAAAGATGGTGTGCTGGAAATGCGGAAAGGAAGGGCACTATAAAAGGGACTGTAAATCTAAAGCTCCTGATAAAGGAAAGGGATCTGATGATGCTCCTTCTGCAGAGACGCAAACCACCTCAGATGAAGGTGGGGATGTGTACTTGGCTTCTTCAAGTACACATGTAGACCATGAGGCATGGTTGATTGACTCAAGTGAATCCTTTCACTTCACTCCCCATAGAGAGTGGTTCTGTGAGTATGATAAATATGATGGTGGTGATGTTTTCTTGGGGGATGACAAGAAGGATAGAATCGTTGGTCGTGGAAAAGTTGAAGTTGCAAGGTGGAAGGGTTAGAACACTTTCGGGTGTTCTGCATATTCCTACATTAGCTAGAAATCTAATTTCTATAAGCAAGCTAGATGATGCAGGTGTAAAAACAATGTTCGAGAAGGATACCTACAAGATGGTTCGGGGGGCACTGGTATTGATGCAGGGAGTTCGAATTGGAACTTTGTACAAGCTGCAAGGTAGCACTGTTGTTGATGGGTGAAACAATTTTGTGGTTCCTGAAAGTGGAGCAGAAAATCTAGTGATCTCTAGAGAGAAGACCATGCTGTGGCATCAAAGGCTTGGACATATTGGAGAGAATAACATGTTGTGGCATCAAAGTCTTGGACATATTGGAGAGAAGGGCCTTCGAATACTTCATGGTAAAGGTATGGTAGAAGGTATGAGTAATAGTTCTCTGGATTTTGATTTCTGTGAAAATTGTGTATATGGAAAGCAGAATTGGGTGAGTTTCCCCTCTAGTGGTAAAAGGGCGAAACATATATTAGAACTTCTTCACAGTGATGTGTTTGGACCTGTGAAGGTTCCATCACTAGGTAATTCTGTGTACTATGTATTATTTATAGATGAATTCTTAAGGAATACATGGATATATTTCCTTAAGAAGAAATCTAAAGTCTTTGATAGGTTTAAATAATTTAAGGCTCTAGTGGAAAATCAGACAGAGAAGAAGATAAAGGTGTTGAGGACAGATAACGGTGGGGAGTTTTGTAGCAAGGAATTTGAAGAATTCTGTAAGTGTGGTATAGCATGTCAGAAGACTACTCCGTACACACCTGAGAAAAATGGAGTTGCAGAAAGAATGAACAAGACGTTGATGGAAAGGACAAGAAGCATGCTCAGTGGTGTCAGGTTAGGATAGGAATTCTAGGCAGAGGCAGTCGAGATAGCATGTTACCTAGTCAATATATCACCTTCATCAGTGCTGGAGGATAAGACTCCACAAGAGGTATCGACAGGTAAGAAACCCTCTCTTTCACATCTGAATGTATTTGGATGTGATGCATATGTACATGTTCCAAAGGAGAAAAGAACCAAGTTGGATAGTAAATCTAAAAAGTGCATCTTTATTGGGTATAAGGATGGTTTAAAGGGTTATAAGCTTTGGAACCCAGTAACAAGGAACATTGTGTACAACTGAGATGTGGTGCTCAGAGAGGTGAAAGATGTTATTAAACATGAAGTCCAACCAAAGGAACCTAAGAAGATAGAGTTTGAGCTTAAGGAGGAAGAATCAGACTCTACAATAGAGGAGGAATCTGAAGATGAAGAGCCACAAAATCCAGGTCTGAGAAGATCAGTTCGAGAAAGAAGGCAGCTGGAAAGGTTTAGTCCATCTTCTTTCTATTCAAATTTTGCTTTATCTATTACTAAGGATGATCCCAAAATTATGAAGGAAGCAATATATTCATAGGATGGAAAACTCTGGAAAGAGGCCATGGTTGATGAAATGGAATCTTTGCACAAAAATGAGGCTTGGGATCTGATGGAGTTGTTGGCTGAAAGGAAACCAGTTGGAAGAAAATGGGTGTTCAAGAGGAAGACAAATGTAGAAGGAAAGGTGGAGAAATACGAAGCTCGGTTGGTAGCAAAAGGTTATTCCTAGGTGCCAGGAATTGATTTTGGTGATATTTTTTCTCCTATTTCCAAGGTAGCTTCTATTAGATTACTTTTGTCTGTTACTGCTACTTTTGATTTTGAGGTAGAATAGATGGATGTGAAGACAACATTTATTCATGGGGATCTAGAAGAGGAGATCTACATGAATCAACCTGAAGGTTTTGCGGTGAAGGGTAAGAAAGAAATGGTATGCAAGTTAAAGTCTCTGTATGGGTTAAAACAGTCAACAAGGATGTGGTATCAAAAATTTCATACATTTATACGGGGTCTTGGCTTCACTAGAAGCAAAGCAGATCACTGTGTGTATTTTAAATTAATTGGTGACCATGTTATTTATCTGGTCTTGTATGTGGATGATATGTTTCTATTTGGAAATGACAAAGAAATTATCCAAGATTTGAAGAGCCAATTGTCCTCCAAATTCGACATGAAAGATATTGGTTCCACAAACTATATTTTGGGCATGGAAATTAAAAGAGACCAGGAAAAGAGGAAGCTCTGGTTAAACTAGAGGAAGTATGTCGAGACAATACTGCAGAGGTTTAATATGCAAGATAGTAAAATGGTGAAGGTTCCTATTCCTATAGGTGTGAGGTTATCTGCTGAACAGTGTCCCAAGACACAAGAAGAGGAAGAGGACATGTCCCGTGTTCCATATGCAAGTGTAGTCGATAGCCTGATGTATGAAATGTTATGTACTAGACTAGACATTGCACATGCAGTGGGAGTATTGATCAGGTTTATGTCAAAACCAGGGAAGGAGCACTGCACAACAGTGAAGCAGGTTTTCAGGTATTTGAGTGGCACTAGTGATTATGGTTTGTGCTACCAAGGAAGACTAGGATCAGATAGAGTGTTGGATATTCATGGCTTTGTTGATGCAGAATGGGTTGGAGATCTAGATCAGAGAAGATGTACACGTGGGTATGTGTTTAACCTATTTGGAGGTGTAGTTAGTTGGATGAGTAAGAAACAATCTATAGTGGCATTATCAACTACAAAGGAAGAATACATGGCAGCCACTCATGCAAGCAAGGAAGCAGTTTGGTTGTAGAGATTGTGTTCAAGTATGGGGTGAATACATGGAGATATAAAGATAGTCCATGACAGGAAAAGTGAAATTTTATTGGCAAAGAACCCTGCATATCATTCAAAGACAAAGCACATTGATGTTTAGTATCACTTTGTGAGGGATATGATATAAGACAAAAAGGTGTTATTGGTAAAGGTTAGGGAAAATTTTAAGAACCCCCCCTAAATTTATAAATATAATAAATGGGCGAATCTCCATGGTATATAAGAAAAATGGAAGGCGATTTTATCAATAATATAATATGTATATATAATTTTTTGGCGAATCTCTCACGAGGCATGGCGAATATTTTACTCAATTATAAAATCTTGTAAGATCTTGGCGAGTCTTTCACTAAATAATAAAACTTTGTAAAGTAATCTTAGCATAGGCTACATGCTGGTTTAATTCCCCCATTTAAATAGGCTACATTCCAGGTGAATACCATGGGTCAATACCATGTGCCATTTTGGTGAATACCATGGGTCAATACCATGTGCCATTTTTATTTTTATTAATTCTAATATTAGGGTTAATAATGGTTTTTTGCATGGTATTAATAACAATCTAGTCCATGGTATTTGTCCCATAGTATTTTGGCCATAGGTTTCACCTAAATATAACCTATTTTTTGAGTGTTCGTAAATATAAGGTGACTTATGGAGTAAATATAAAAAAATGTTTTATTTGTTTACCATACCTCTCATTTATTTATATTTTTATTAATTTACCATACCTCTTTTACAAATATGGTATTTGGCCCATAGGATTCACTTAAATAGAACCTCTTTCTTGAGCCTTCATAAATAGAACGAGGGTTATGGACTAAATATAAAAAGAGGTTTTATTTATTTACGATACGTCTAGTTTATTTATATTTTTATTTATTTACCATACCGTTTGAGTAAGTATAAAAAGACATTTTATTTATTTACCATACCTCCACTTTACTTATATTTTTATTTGTTTACACCCTTACATGTATATAAGGTGACTTATGGAGTAAACATAAAAAATGTTTTATTTATTTACTATACCTCTCATTTATTTATATTTTTATTAATTTACCATACCTCTTTTATAAATATGGTATTTGGCCCATAGGATTCACTTAAATAAAACCTATTCTTGAAAATGGGCGAATGGATTCACTTAAATAAAACCTATGCTTGAAAATGGGCAAATGGAAGGTTGTAAGTCCTAATTTCAAGGGCTAAATTTACCTTTTTTACCCTCTCCCTTAAAATAAGGTGGGCTATTTGAGGTGATTTGTAAAAATGTACTATGATACAAAATATTCGCCCACTAAAAATTTAAAACCCCTTAATTTCGCCAAAGGGCGAACATTCACCCCTAAAATTATCCTTGGTAAAGGTGGACACCTTGAAGAATATTGCAGATGCATTGCGAAAATCTGTGAGCTCTGAGAAGTTCTCTTGGTGTAGAGAAGCAATGGGTGTCACAAGGCTGGATAAATGACTAAGCTCTCTTGTGTCCCCCTGTGGAAAGAAAACAACAAGTGGGAGAATGCTGGGTTGTGTTACATTCTTTCCATGACTAGCCCACGTAGTTAACCAGGGAGTTAGAGGGGGGGCAGAGCCCCCCCTTCATTGCACCGATTGTGTAGCGGGGGGGTCACAAGGGGGTTTGAGGGGTGTAGGTAACCACACTCTATGGGGTTCGGGGTAGCGCCTTGGAAATTTTTTTTTTGGACCCTATATTAGGTTGGGTGGACCTAGATATGGTTTTGTAAATGTTTTTCGCACATGGTTTCAGACACGATGGTTTTTTTTCCATGGTTTTGGACGCGATGGTTTTCGGTCCATGGTATTGGATACTTCGGCATGTATAAATATGTATTGTAACATTGAAAGGAACATAATGAAAAATCAAGCTGGTAGTCTCGGTTTTGGGATCTAGGGGAAAATCTCTATGTATATGTGTTTTATGTGTTTTTCTCTCACATTGTTTATTTTCTATGTTTTAGAGTTTGTATGCAAGTATTTTCTATGCGAGTTTAAAACCTACACTTTACGGGTTGCACCTCACCCCACCTGGTCAAGTATTCTTTCTCCTTGATGATGTAGCATGCTCCTGTCTTGCTTCCTGGTGGCTAAATAGGTCCTGCAAAATCTATTGCCCATTTTTCGAATGCTTGTAATGAGACTTGTGGGTTTAGAGGAAATTCTTCCCTTCGCGATGACTTCTCAGTCCTCTAACAGACACCACGTGCCCTACAATACTCCTTGGAATCTTTGTGCACAATTGGCCACCACAACCCAACTCGTAACATCTTCTACGTAGTCGCTCTTCTAGCATAATGTCCTCTAGCAACTCCTCCACGTGCTTTAGAGAGGATACTTTGTCTTTCATAATCCAGTACATACCTGTGTAGAATTTCATCCGGCCCCATTTTATACAAGTGCCCTTCAATTATAGAGAAATTAGCAGCCTTGGCCAGCAATTCCTTCTTCTATTGCGTCATATATCCTTCAAGAGCTAGACCTGTAGATTGGAATTGGATGATATCCACAAAATGTTCATCTGAAACACGCACAAAAAAGATCTATGCATTAGGAAATCCTTCATCAAGAATTGTAGGTTCTTCAGCATTCTCAATCTGTGAAAGGTGATCAAGTCCAACATTTAATCTTCCCGGTTTCACAATTACTTCAAAGTCATACTCCTAAAATAACAGTAACCACCTATAAATTCCCCGCCCCCCAACATAGGCTTCTTGACCAAGTACTTCAAAGTTGAATGGTTTGTATACATTTCGAAGTGCGCACCCAACAGATAATGCCTAAATTTTTGGAGCACATATACAATTCCCAACCCTTTGCGCTCCATGATTGAATAATTATTCTCCACCTTAGACACTTTTTTGCTTGAAAATTCAATTGGATGGTCGATATGTCCTTTGCTTGGTTGGGTTAAAACTCCTGCAAAGACTATGTAGGATGCATCCGATTGGTTGTCTTCTTCTCTTGAACTACCATAGGACTAACCTAGTCCAATTCTTCTACAGGCTCAATAATTACTATTATGAGCATCTTATCTAGCTCTTCCCACACCTTTTCTTTGTATTTAGGATTCAATCGATATGGGCCCTACTTTAATACCTTCACATATGGCTTTAGATTAATATTCATAACACCCATATCACATACTATCCCCTTTAGATCAAAGAAATTTGTTGGAAATAAGTCATGATATTCACGTAACAAATCCGCGACTTTGTCAACTATGTCCTCATCCCAGTAATCACCTATATCCGCAATGTTTGGTTGTGATTCAATGGTTTTGAAATGTAAGGAACCTATACCTTAGGCCTAACGACTTCACGTTGTCCCTATGACTCAGGGATATTGATCTTCCCAGGATCTTCCTCAGTCTCCTTTGTGGTAACATTGTAACTCTCTACAACATGGCATAGTTGCGTGCTCTAGTCAAGTTGTACCCACATGATAGGCTCTACAGGTGTTGTGAATATCACAAACTTGATTTCCTCTAATGCTTCATCAATACATTTGAATTAGACCTCATAAATGAATGTTAGCATAAATCTCTCCTTCAAAACATCCCACTCCACGGTTCCTTTGCACAACTCTGTTTCTAAGTACCAATTTATCGGAACAATATCCAAGGTATGGTAGAATATATGTACCCATTTAGGTTGTGGTTCCTCTCCCCATGCTTTCGTCCAACGAGTTATATGCTCACGGGCATCATCCTTTTGTTGTATATTTTTCAGTAATGTGGCTATTTTCATAGCCAAATCACAACTTCATCATCCATTGGCACTCCTTCCAATATGGAAATTTATTCTTATGTGTACCCCACCATCTTGCAAGCGTAGCTCTCAGCATGGTCTCTAATGCCTAGAAATGATGCTCCTCCAGCACATCCCTTTCAAATTTATCAAGAAACAAAATTACATCTTCTAAGCCATCATAATATGGTTATTTACGTACCTTTGTGGATATCCGCCGGAGTGACTTAGTAAGTTTGTTGTATCACAACATTGATACTTCATGTAATCTATTCTTCCATTTCTTTAGCCCCTCATCTAAATCTGAGTTGCAAGAGTTGTCCTTTTCCCAAGTAATTATTCCATCCTCCGTAGGATTGATCTAGTCCTCATTCCATGTAGTAAGCTTATAGATCTATTCAATATCATCCTCCTCATAGTAATCTTGGACTAGTTCAGTATATTTCACACCCTCGGTTGCATCCAATGGAACAATGAATCTCAAATCCTTCTTCTCAAATGTCATGTTGCACTTCTTCAAGTTAATGACCACATTCATATCAAACGCCCAATCGGTTCAAAGTAGTTCCAGGTAGGGATTACTATGATCTACTATTTTGATTACCTCAAAATCAGTTATATTGTGTGCTCCTTCAATGTCTACAATTACTCCATGTAGGTGTCCCATAGGAATAATCTTATGTTGGTTCGCCATTAACATCTAAATTGGGGAACACTGTAGTGCCGCCTTTCCCATTCTTTCCCAACGTTGTTTGGGAAAAAAATTCTCATCAGATCCTAAATCTAGGATCACCTGGTCCATTTCGAATTCTTTGATTTGCGTAGTCAATATCATCTCCCAACCAGTCCTTTTCTTAATCTTGTGTACTTTATGCACTACGTGTTGTTTAGGAAGCAACTTACTCCTTTCCAATTCAGTTTTCTAGTAACTCTTGAACTCTTTCCACTACTTTTGGGTCCCTTAAGAGCTTCATGCAGGCCAGCAAGAAGTATGTCAATACTAAGGGATCTGTCTCCTGCACAAGAATGACCTCTTCAGGCCTCTCTATTCGTACATTCAGATTCTTTGATCTGGAAGCCCTTGAATCCACAAATTTCTTCTTCACCTCCATAAATTTTTATTTTTCCTTATGCAAATCAAATTTAGTATCATTGTCAACAGCCCTACATACCCATGTATTCTCTTATGGCTGTTTCCCTGCACCTTTATCTTCCGTGGTAGCTATACTTCTTCATGTAACTATATTAATGTTGGTGCCATCCTCACGTGCTTCTAACCTCATCATCTTGATGTTCTGAGTGGGTTGCCGATTCTTCTTCTCTTTCATTTTTGTGATGAGTACAAGACAACATTCTATTACGTGGTCAAACTGTCAGCAATACTGATAAGAGGGGTGTTTTGGGTTCTGACAATCTCACGCATAGTGGCCTGGTTCCCCAAAATTGTAAAAAATAACATGTCCATGACCTCTCCCGGCTCGTCCCCCTGGTTCTCTACCTTGTCCCTGCAATCCTCCACTCATTGCAGGTGTGCCTTGATCATGTTGCAGATGTGTCTCATCATGTACTCTATATGGCGGGGTTTTGTCCATGATTAACTCATAGCTTCGCCAATTGTGCTCATCATGGCCTATAGACTTACATAAATTGCAAAATAGTTGTTGGGGAATCAGTATGAACTTCTACAACAAATGGAAATTGTTAGTTGAGTGTTTCCCTGTTATTTGGAAGATAGAGAACCATGGCACTACACCGTTACTTAATCCTGTGATTTTTTTTTACTTCACAGGGATAGGACCTCCCCTAATTATATAGTTATGAAATACCGAGCAATGATCCTTGTCATGACCATTTCCTTTACACTTTAAGCACCACACTTCAAAATGGGTCTCATTGTTGACCTATTTTCCCTTTCTGAGATCCTACAACTCCATATGTAGGCTAGCCAACTGTGTCTGAATCTATACACTCGCACATTCATATCCTGAATAAGCAAAGCCTCTAGCTTCATAGAAATTTAAAGCGATTTACCTGTGATCCAAGCTTCTGCTGTGACAATGGTAATATCAAATGAGGCGATAATGTAGCAATATACTTGTCCTTATGTTAATCACCTGAGATTTCTAGATTAACCTGTTGTAGAAGACATTTCAGCCTTTTATCAATATCCCATGCAGATTCATTCACATTCTACTTAGTTTCTTTGACCTCAGTCACATACTGGGCTTGAGAATTTGGCTTCCTGAATTCATTATTCAACGCATATTTTGTGTCTTTCAATGATGCAGCTGGATGAATCGTACTGTACTTAATATACCAACTCAGTGCCCTATCTTGAAATGCTATGACTAGCTGTGCTTTCTATAGATCATCATTTGTTATCTGTTGTGACTTCCACATAGCATATGCTACAAACCATAATTGATTAGGGTATTTTTTCCCCAGACCCCTGAATATAGGCATCTTCATAGTGTTCTCCATACTGAATAGTAGAGGTGGACGTGGAGGTGGAGGCGTAGGTATGTGCGGTGGAGGTGAAGGTGGCGGTGGAGTGGATGTATGTGGTATTCCTTCAGTTCCCTAATCTATTGACTGTGGCACACCTTTGGGTGTCTTCAGACTATTACTCTCTTCTTCATTATCCGATGCTCCCAATAGAGGACTATACTCAACTATTTTATCAAGATATTTTCAGAATGGTTTCCCACTTCGCATAGTTCCCATCAAGCCTCTTCTAAACATTTATAACTTGCTTCTCGTACAATAGAATTTTATTCTTGTTTTTCAGAGACTTTAGATACTTACCTCTTGGTCCTTTGAAAAACCAACATTCAGCTTCACTAAAGCTAGAAGACTTGTCAATCGCGAACTCACTAATAAATTCACCCAAAATACTATTGATCCGGTAGTTGACAACCTTCATAACCTTGTGTTCTGATCCTTCTAGGCACTTCACTAGCTCTAGAGTCCACACAATAGGGTTATCCAACTTCCAGGTAGGTTGACCATCCACCAATTTAGACAAACATTCATATAATTCACACGGAAAAGAGAAAAATAAAACTTCGTGTTCCTCTATGTAAAGGCATCTCTGCAACCACTCTTCTTTCGACATGTGCGAATTCCTGTTTTCTTGAGTTGCAAACTCATGCAGCTTCTGATCTACCCACTTCTCAATTTCCTTCTTAGTGAGTATCCACTTATCCCACATCACACATCCCTCAGATAGATCCTAGTCCCGGCAAAGAAACCATTTTTTGGCTTAAGGGGGATTAGACCTAGGTTTGGATTTAGCTACACTAACCAAGAAAGCCCTACACTACGGCCATTTCAGGAACAACCCACATAGTGCAAGCTACAGTCTCACCTGAGGTAGTATTAGGGGATGCTAGACCCAGGTTTCTACATCTAGATGGCTAGGTGATGTGTTTTTTGTAGATCTAGGGCTTTCTCTTGACCTTCGTGAACCCTAACCATTGAAACCTGAAAATTATAGTAAATAGACTTGTATCCTTCATAAATTGCGCTAAACATGCATAACATCATATAAATAAATAGATCTACGTATTCGTGAATCTATTAAGTACTTTTCTTGGTTAAATGCATTCAAAAAATCATAAATACAGTAATTTCATAAATTCATAGTAGTACATAGATACATCGATATCACTTCAAAATATGTCTTTATTATGCTTCAGATCTTCAAATGCAATTCTTTCGAACCCTGTGCACACAGTTGCAGAGGCCTGTGCACTCGGCTATAGACTTACCAAGGTCTTCATGAACACAGCTGCAGGAGCCTTCCCCTTCACCCAAGTATAGAATAGATAAAATCAGACTCAGCTCATGCACTTCTATACTTTGTTACATATGACTCTTATATGAATTCCTTTTATACTCTTCCTTCATTACAGTACAATGGTCTGCGAGCCATGGGTGGTTCTCAAAACAACTTGACTTTAACAAACTGAGGGGCTTTGACCTTCCTAATTCCCCTTTGACTCCTATTGACCTGCACTACTCGTGCTCCTCTCCTCAAAATGCAGAGACTTTACAATAAATTTAACAAAACTTAACAAAATTTGACCGAGGGGACCCCGCCCCAACACCCTGTCAACCCTAGAAATCCTCGAAGATGCTTTATGGTTGTGGGGATTTTCCATTCGTTAATGGTTGTAATTTTTGTGAGAGTCTACCTTAACACCCTCATGAGATACAATATGACCCAAATATTCCACCTCCTGTACTCCAAAGAAACATTTGTAGGTTTTTGCATATAAATATTTCTCTGCCAATAGTTTGATCACCCTGTCAACATGTTGAACATGATCCTTCCAGGACATGTTGTAGATTAATATATCATCAAAAAATACTAACACAAATTTTCTAAGGAAGGGTTTGAAAATGGAATTCATAAAACCTTGAACTACGGAAGGTGCATTAGTAAGGCCAAAAGGCATGACCAAGAATTCATAATGAACCTCATGAGTCCTGAACGTTGCTTTCATAATGTCTTCAGTCTTCATTCTAATTTGATGATATCCTAAATGAAGATCAAGCTTGGTGAAGTAAATTTCTCCATGTAATTCATCCAATAATTCATCAATGATAAGAATGAAACATTTATCTTTAATAGTGCTCTTGTTTAGCTCCCTATAATCTAGACACATATTTCATGATCCATCCTTCTTGTGCATGAATACTACTAGAGTAGAGAAAGAACCTTGACTAGGTTGAATTATACCAGCCTATAGCATTTTGTAACCATACGTTATATTTCACTCTTTTGGGCATAAGGATATATGTAAGGTTTTATGTTTGGAATAAAAATTCTGGAATCAAGTGAGTCACATGATCCTATTCACGAATAGGTTGGAGGCCTTTGGGAGTCTCACACACCTTGGAATGATTGTGCTAGAGTCGGTCTGGTCAGCCCTCCGTCAGAGATCAAAACTCTTTGTGCATTTCAATTTTAGGTGTCCCGCTCCATTCACTCAGCTGCATTTCACTAGGGGCATGCCATGATCTGATGGAGAAAGTCATGCTAATCATTTCCCTCATGTCTGGCTCCTGCTAGCTCAGGTCTTTTGTCAGTAATCACCAAAGTCCATGACAATCAAGGTCTGGTCCTTTAAAGGACAAAAGTCATTTTCTATATTTAGGTCTAGGAATTCATCAATTTTGTCTTTGAAACATGTCCAGTAAAGCCATGCAGGGCAGAGGGAGGCCCTTACATAGCTATGGTTCAGAGAGCTTCATCGTCATGTGGATAGACTTTGACTCTTCCTCAAAACTTTGTTTTGAAGAAAAGTCAAACAGTGTCATTTATGAACAATTTTTCCAAAAAACTGTGAGTTGACTTTTTCAGATGCAGTCATGGTTTCCATGGAAAAATGCCCTATCATACAGTCCCTGTAAAGATGCGCCGAAAATTTCATCATTTAAGCCAAAATTTGAAGGGGAAAGCGAAGATCAGTGTGTTTTAAAGTCAATGAAAAAGTGCAAAACACAACATTAGAAAAATGGGTTTTCAAGGAAGAAAAAAATAAACCCATCTCTTCCAAGGCTATATATACATGTTTTTATCCAAATCAAGGGCATTGTGCTATTACAAGCCTTGGAGAGACATTGCAAAGGTGGGAGTGTGAAATCGTGAGCGTTTGAGTGAGTGGGAGCTAGTTTTAGAGGGCCCAGCACACATACCTAGGAGCGCGGCGCACATGGAGGGCGCGGAGCACACGCAGCCAGTCTGCAGTTGAAAGTTTCCACAGGCGCGACGCATACCCAGCGTGCGGCGCACACAGACCAGGGGCCGAAAAACATTAACAAACCACTCCAAAATTTGGTGAATGCTATCAAATCGAGAGGTAAGCCTGTTATAGACAATTTTGTGCCTTACAGCAACATGCATGAATTGTCAATAATCCAAGGGATCCAAAGTTCCCTAAACATGATGTTCCTACCCCTAGAGGAACAAGGTCAGCAAACCAACAGCTCTCAGATCAGTTCTCCACCTGAAAACACTCAAAAACAAGCAATCCTGAAATCAAAGCAGGTGCTCCACTAGGCTTCTGCGCTGAAACTCAGCTGCTCCATGGTGTACTTGCTTTGCAAAGCAAGTGGAACAAAGGCCACCTGCGCTGAGCAAGATGGGACAAGTGGCACACTGAGTCATTGCTCTGGAATCTTCCAAAAATGACACTTGGATCAGGGATTTCGCCTTGTGATGAGTCAGAGGCTCTGTTTCTCCAAGTGGAAGCAAAGTTCACCGAGTGGACTCAAGAACTGAAGATCAACTGAAGAGAGAGAGGACACAAGGCAGCTACACATTAGTTGCAAGCTGACTCATCCTTTCTCAATTCATCTATATATTGAGCTCTCTCCTATGAGCTCAGGAGGCTGGAATTTTGTGCAAAGTAATGCTATGCTGTTGGTTTCACTATAGAGCTATTGGGTGATTGCTTGAGGGAGGTGAAGAGGAGAAATTCTTTCTGCTGGGAGGTGTTGCTGGATTGGGGCCTTCAATGGTTGTAACTCTCTCAGAACTTTACTTCTTCATTAATAAAAGCTATTGAGGTTCTTCTATATGCTCTTGTTTCAATGATATATTGTGATAATTGTATATTTGATTTACACTAATCCTTGAATCAGTTATGATTGCATGTTGCTTGTAGTTTCCTTCTTTGCTATTTTGCAGGATCTCATTGTAGCTGGGCCAACAATAGAGCAAGGAGCTGGGAGTAAGCAGCCATAGAGAAGAGTTTGGATTCGACATTAAGCGCAAGGCAACTGTTAGTGCATTCTTTCATTCTCTTTTGCTTTCATAAAGAAGTAAACCTTCAGTAGTTTCCTTTACAGTTGTTGCTGAGGTACTATCACCCTTAGAGTGGGATAGGGTCATCTGAATCGGATACTTTTCCCTACAACAAACTGGCGACTCCGCTGGGGATCGAACCCAGAATCTGTTTGATTGTTTGTAGTATTTTGCTATTCATTTCCTGAACAAAAGAGTACCAAATCGAAAAGCTTTTGACTATATCAAAAGCGAAGTAGAGGGCAGCTACTCTAGCTCATTTCTGAGCATGTTCATGATTTTAAGAGTTGATCTACAAGGATCCTTGTAAGCTCTTAGTGATAGCTTTTCATCTTTCTTGTCATCCCTTAGTGTGTGCTTGACTGATTGCTTCTGATTTGAGCAAAAACCGTGAATTTTTGAGAAAACTGTGACCCAGAAACTGTGAAAACGCAACTTTCGTTTTCCAAAGCAGGTAGTACACAGGCTACCTGCTTTGCAACGCAGGTCCCGAAGGGGCTACCTGTGCTGAGAGCCAGACTGGCTGAGCAGCACCTGTGTTGGCCCAATTTTGCCTTGTGCAGTTGGGGTTTCCTCCCTTTTTCTTGCCTGTTTTCACTATAGTTTTTGCAGCAAGTTGTCTTTCTTGTACCTATTCTGAAACCAACCTTACTTGCCATCATTCTGCCTCTGTTATATAACGAAATTGTACTTGTTCTTTTGTATTTCTTACTTCATTTACAATTTCCCATAACGAAAGTGAACTAGTCTTGCTTTGGCCTCTTAGATCCGAACCTGTGTTAGGCATTTTGCTGGTCTAAAGAGTTAGCTTGTTTGCTGTCCATAGCTGATTAGTCTTTTTACTTTCGTCATTATGGTTTGATTTCATGTATTTCCAGTGATTAAACAAGTAAATCTTAAGGTGTCTTCTGATTTTGGACAAGCTTGTTTGTTTTCGCTTTAAATCGAAATCAAAGTTAAATAACAACTTTCTTTTTGTAATACATCAACATTAAGAAAGGGAAAAGAAAATACATGCATTGTGCATTTTGCATTTGAAAAAGTTTGCATGATGATTTAGGAGAAAGTGCATTAGTTTGTGCTATATGAACTGTGTGAAAAGATATGCCTTTCTTCTCCCTCAGTAGTTAAGATTTTCATCAGTCAAAAAGATTTGAAAAAGCTTGCTTCTCATCTTAGGCTGCATTTAGGAATTTGTCACATACATCTCGTGGTGAACCTTGAAAGGAAAACTTTAAAAAGATCAACTTAAAATATACTGAATGAACCTAACAACGCTTTGAAACATAACGCAAACACATAGAGGTCTAAGCTAGAGACGTGTTCCGGCGTCGTTAAACGTAGTGACTGTCGATCTCGAAGAAGGTGGGTGATTCCTCCTGAGAGTCGGTGGCACTAATACGGACTTGTGCTCCCACGTACCGTCGAGTATATATTGGGAGACCCCTATAGGCATATATCCTTTATCCTTAGGAAGCCGTGTCGACCGCCCTACTGATCGCAATGCAGTGAACATAGCATTCACGAAGATTGACCACACGTACCGTAAAACGTATTCCGTGGTTTTGCGAAAAGTTTGGCACACCCTCTGCCTAGATCTCCAGAGCAGTTTCTTTTGGCCTTTTTCAAACTCTATAACTGAAAAAGTCCATCCGAGCATTTGTCACTTCGGGCTCGTTAAAACATCGAAGGAGACTAGAGTCATCTTTAGCTTTTTCTCGACTCTTTAAAACTGAAAAAGCAAGTTGTGTCTAAAGCGTCGTTATAAAATTTATTTTAAGCGGAATAATCATCACCCTTCCCTCATTGATCCTCGAAGTTAGTCCACCACAAGTGGAAGTTCCTGTAGAATCGCTAAGAAATCTTTTGGATAGACTAGATATGTCTGAACAACCGTCGACATCTAGGACTGTGTCGTCCGACACAACAGCAGCAGAGCCTCCTGCTGCTACTCCAACGATGTTCGCCGGTATACCATCTGTCCCGGCAAATTGCCAACAACAAGCCGGAGTCCCATCAGGGACAACAATATGGTTAGTTCCTATTTCTTCATCCGGATTATCATCTGGTACTTCTTATGTTGAAACTCAACAAATTGATCCCATGTGTCTTCAAAGGCCAATTTACCCTTTAAGTACTGGATTTCCACCATGTGGAGGGCAGTATGCTCTTTCATTGTTCCTTCCCGGTGAACAACCATGTGGGAGTTTACAACAAAGTTCAGGTCAAACTGGAATCACATCTAGCGGTTGGGTACCAATACTGCCTCAACAATCAGGAGTTGCATATTCAATGCAACCAGTACACCCTGTGTCGAATATTCCCACCACACCTGCTACGACGAATGCGTCGCAGGTACAAGCGCTACCTGTTGTAATACAACAACCTCTTGTGTCGGCGGCTCCATCACAATCTCAGGGTAGTGCCTCCTTATCTGGAGCGACTCAGGCTCAAACAAGTACTGTGACTCCTCATCTTGGTCAATCATCCAGTATTGGTCAACAGCAAATGGTCCAACAACCAGAGCTGGTTCAATCTCAACAACCGCCATTCCAGCAATCATATCAAGGACCTGAGCAACAAGTCTTTGTAAGTAATGGGCAACCATGCTATAATGGTTATGCCCATCAACTTTGTCAAAGTTGTCAGCACTATGCTGGTCTGCAAAGACCCATTGCTCAGGCGATACCATCTTATCCTGGATATGCTTCGCCTAACCTGAACCAACAGTTTCCCTTTGTAGCAACTCTAGAATTGCCAGATCTAAACCGGCTGATGAATGATCCAATTGCTTATGCCCCTTGGTGGCCAGCGATTCCGCATAAACTTCCATCGGACATTCCTAAATTCAATGGAAATCCAGGTGAAGACCCGTCGAAACACGTCATGACTTTTCATCTGTGGTGTTCATCGAACACTCTAAATGATGATTCGATAAGACTTCGCCTCTTCCAGAGGACATTGACAGGTCCAGCGGCTAAATGGTACATTGAATTGCCAAGAGCCTCTTTCGACAATTTCAGCTCCTTAGCCACGACTTTCTTAACCCATTTTCAATTACCGATAAGGTATGAAACGGGAACAGAACTCCTTACCAACTTCAAACAGACAACGGCCACTCACATATCTGATCATATACATGAGTGGCGACGTCGTCGTAGGATGGTGAAAACTTATGTTCCCGATCAGCTGTTAGCTGAATGGTTTATAAAGTCGTTACTTCCGGCTATAACGGAAGATGTGGCCAAGGGGGGAGTCGTAACAGAGGAGCAAGTCATTGCTCGTGCTCAATACTTAGACTTAGTATATACTCAGTCGGGCACGCTCTATGACAAAATACCTGATGCCCCTAGACCTAAATTTTCAATTCCTCCCCCTCCTGAATCGAATACTAACTCTCACGCCAATAATGGCGTGACTGGCAAACGCAAAATTTCTAGTCAAAATGCAAATGAGGAACTTCTTGCCTCAGAAGTAAATGCCATGTCAACCGACAAGGGCAAACAACTGAAGCAACCAGGGGGCAAGAAGATAAAGAAAAGGAAAGGGAGACCCCCGACAGGGTGTCATATATGCGATGAGGATCATTGGACGAAAGATTGTCCACATATACCTGAAGTTAAGAAACTCTTCAAGAGTTCAAAAACCCCAGCAGTATTGACTGATCCGTTTCCTAGTCCAAGACAAAATCTGGTTGCTAATCAAAATGCTTCCCGATCCCAAGTGCTTATGTTGTCCACCTCAAAGCAGCAGAATAATGCTTTGACAAGGAATAAAGATCACAGGAATCCAAAGTAGTTGAACAACAAGGAAAATAAACAACCTAGTAGTTCAACAACAACTTTGACCAAAGTCATGCCACCCATCATTCCTGAACCAATGATAAAGTCGCCAAAGGGAGTAGTACACAAATCGACATTTAATCCTCATGAAAAAATAACACAGGATTATAATATAATAGAGGACCTAGCTCAATCGTCGTCCGCTATGTCAACGCCTGAGGTAGCGCAAAATTGCACCTCCCAAGAGCAAGCTTTATTATCAGCCATAGGTGGGATAGGCCCAATGGATTCCAATCTTGTGGCCTTTGATCATAAAGGATATGACCCTCAGTTACAAGCTCAACAAGCTTTCCTTATTAAAGTGAAAGCCCTCAACAAAACTGTTCATCGAACAATTATTGATGAGGGGGCATCTACATGTCTTATGTCGATGAGTTGCTGGAAAAATTTAGGCTCACCACCCTTGTCAAAATCGTCAACGACATTAAAAGCATTTGATGGACGATCATACACTCCATACGGGATTTTAAGTAACTTGCACATTGAACTGGGGGGCAAAACAGTAGAAGTTGATGTGGAAGTAATCGACGGAAACCTCGATTACAACATCCTACTGGGAAGGCCTTGGATATATGCCATGGCTGCAGTTGTGTCAACCTACTTCAGGAGGATTGTGTTTCCTTTCCAAGGAAAAACTACTATCGTCGACCAACAAACATTTCTCCCCAACAGTTCTCAAGTTACGGGAAGCAACACAATGATCCATGAAAGTAATCAATCGCTCCAAAATATTGGAGTAGGTCTCCTAAAAGACCCTGCCTTAATGGGTACTTTTGCCCTACCGCCGGCAGGTAATCTGGCGGAAGTAGCCACAGTGGAAACCTACAATATGAAATCTTCTCTATCCAACAGATTCAGAATATTCCTAAATATTTTGTCAGCATGGATCGTCGCCCTAATGGAAATACTGTAAATACAGTGGGCTCCGAGGACGGTTCTTATCTCATGTCAACCTCGTTAAAAAATGAAACAAGGAGTCATGAGGATAGTTCTTTTACTATGTCAACCTCATTAAAAAATGAAACAAATCCCCTTTTCAAAATTCAAAGGTAAACCTTCATTCCAACCACCAAGTTGAATGCAATGAAGCTTGGGGGGCACCCTCCTTTGACATGCGTTATTATGATGCTGGGGGCATGCAAGAATTGAGCAGTTTTAGCATATAGTTCATGCTCGTTAAAAAATAAACGCAGAATCCGAGCAGTTTTAATACATAGTTCATGCTCGTTAAAAAATAAACATAAGTTGTGAGAAATCTTCCCCTACAGTTCAAGCTCACCCAGAAAAAATGAACCGGTAAATAACCTTGAGAAATGTAACCTTTGACAGCCATATTAAAAGCCCTTGGCCGTGTTTATATGCCATCACCTCCATCCGTTCATTTGGCCAATCGTTCATTTCCATATGTTTGTTTACCCATTTTGAGGAACAGCTACGAAGAGTGATTTCACTTAGCCATCCTTGTGACACTGCCGTGATTGGAAAATTTCAACCTGTACCTGGAATCTGCTGCTATCCCTATTTATCACTCGTTCCTCAAAAGACGAGTCTTCTTTGAGCTCTTTTCACTGACTCGTAAAATATGAAAAGTTTGCCGAGTTTTGGCCTTCCAGCTCGTTAAAAGGACCGGAAGAGCTATCCCTCCTCTAGATTTTAATCTTTTTGGACCTGAGGGATTATTGCACAAAAAGATCGAGCGCTTGTTTTGTTCGGCTCGTTAAAGAAATCGAAAATTCATCCCTTCTGTATTGTTTTATACTTTTTCGGACTTAAGGGATTAGATGACGAAAAAGGAATTTTGGAGTTAACTTTCCGTACTTTTTTAGACTCTCTAAAAATGAAAAGGACCGAGTTTTCCTTGTCGTTAGACTCGTTAAAATGATTAAATAGCGACAAACTTGTCTTTAGACGAGAACGAGTTTCCCTATCGCTAGGCTCGTTAAAACATAGCGATGGGCTTGCCCGAAGGGCAGGTTATAGAACAAGCATATGTTATCCTCCTCAAGCTTGACAAAAATAAAGAGGTACTGGTCAGCAATGACTGGGGAAAAATTGGGAGAACCTCACAGCTTTAATGGTAGCAAGTCGCTCTTGAACATGACACTTTGTCCTCCGTATCACATCGGGTTGGGTTGTTTCATTCACCGGTCTCATAACCATGGTCCTCGCCACACCATCCAGATTTTGGGGTGATGCTACCAATCCATCACATCAGTGTCGTTATATGTTCAAGAGATGTTGTTCTGCAAAGAGTCAACTGTGTCCCATCCACTGCCATACATTTTCCTTCATCCACTTCATGACCGCCACCCTGAATCATACATCACAGTTTGCTTTCACCTCATCACAATCACTAGCTCCGTTCCGTGTCACTGATGTGGGATTCATTAAGGCCCTCCTTTGACGGATCGCTCCTTGTCGACATCAGCTCATTATCCAAGGAGTTGATCTAGGAACAACCCCTTCAGTACTTTGAAGCTTGCATGCCTCAATGGCAAGTTTCTCACTTCCGGCGACAGGTATACATCAATGACCTTCGACCAGAAGATTTTGCATGGTGGTCGACGCCAAGTCCTTTATTCCCACCATGTGAATTGTATTGCCGTACCTTGAGGGTCATCATCCTTATCAGTGATTCCTCTCGTGCTTGTTAACGGTTTACATCATTGACCGTAATCAAGCGATGTCTTTCCATGTTCGACTTCAAGAAATTCTCACATGGATCGACTTGAAAATCGAGTGAAGATCGGAAGAGATTGAAGACCCCGGATCTAGTTTCATCCATCCGGGCTGCGATATATATTCAGGACATAAAGACATTTGATATGTACATCATTACAGCAGATGATCATCCTTCTCAAAGGATGATAATTTCAGCAGAGAATTATCGGTCTACAATCAGACGATCGTCTGTTCTATGTACCAAAATGTATTTATAAGCTGAGCATGGGAATGCCCGCCTCAGATAGATCATGAAAATGTATGAAAGATAATGTATTGTATTGTATCTTATTACAGGACACTTCTCAGCAGATTGAATGAACTTCGGATCCTCTCAATAAAGCATTTCACCCGATAAACGACCTCATACTTTAGGGGGCATCTGTTATAGACAATTTTGTGCCTTACAGCAACAGGCATGAATTGTCAATAATCCAAGGGATCCAAAGTTCCCTAAACATGATGTTCCTACCCCTAGAGGAACAAGGTCAGCAAACCAACAGCTCTCAGATCAGTTCTCCACCTGAAAACACTCAAAAACAAGCAATCCTGAAATCAAAGCAGGTGCTCCACTAGGCTTCTGCGCTGAAACTCAGCTGCTCCATGGTGTACCTGCGTTGCAAAGCAAGTGGAACAAAGGCCACCTGCGCTGAGCAAGATGGGACAAGTGGCACACTGAGTCATTGCTCTGGAATCTTCCAAAAATGACACTTTTTTCAGGGATTTCGCCTTGTGATGAGTCAGAGGCTCTGTTTCTCCAAGTGGAAGCAAAGTTCACCAAGTGGACTCAAGAACTGAAGATCAACTGAAGAGAGAGAGGACACAAGGCAGCTACACATCAGTTGCAAGCTGACTCATCCTTTCTCAATTCATCTATATATTGAGCTCTCTCCTATGAGCTCAGGAGGCTGGAATTTTGTGCAAAGTAATGCTATGTTGTTGGTTTCACTATAGAGCTATTGGGTGATTGCTTGAGGGAGGTGAAGAGGAGAAATTCTTTCTGCTGGGAGGTGTTGCTGGATTGGGGCCTTCAATGGTTGTAACTCTCTCAGAACTTTACTTCTTCATTAATAAAAGCTATTGAGGTTCTTCTATATGCTCTTGTTTCAATGATATATTGTGATAATTGTATATTTGATTTACACTAATCCTTGAATCAGTTATGATTGCATGTTGCTTGTAGTTTCCTTCTTTGCTATTTTGCAGGATCTCATTGTAGCTGGGCCAACAATAGAGCAAGGAGCTGGGAGTAAGCAGCCATAGAGAAGAGTTTGGATTCGACATTAAGCGCAAGGCAACAGTTAGTGCATTCTTTCATTCTCTTTTGCTTTCATAAAGAAGTAAACCTTCAGTAGTTTCCTTTACAGTTGTTGCTGAGGTACTATCACCCTTAGAGTGGGATAGGGTCATCCGAATCGGATACTTTTCCCTACAACAAAGCCTTACGACATCACCTGTTCATCAAATTTTATCAATGATATGGTGTTTATAGAGATGCTTGAATGTCACCAAAATGCATAAGGTCAACCATAAGAAATCACCAAGAAAATGATGGCAAGGGTTGTTAAAATGTGTTGCTAGTGCCAAGGTTTCAATCGACTCACCTTTTCCCCCTCACCTATCATTTTTCCTAAAACCCCACCCTAAATCACTACCAAACCCTCTCCCTATTCCTCCACTATTCGGTCAACTCAAAATCACCATAAGACAAGCTCATTTTGAAAGCAAGGCGGTGGAAGAAAGGTGTAAGGTCGAAGAGTTGAAAAGTGAAGCGATTAGGAGCAATTTGGGGTGGTATCAGAGCGTGCGGTGCACACACAAAGAAGTGTGGCGCACTCATTTGGTGCGGCGCACACAGAGCCCATCCACTATGTAAATCCACCACTGGCGTGGTGCACTGGGCATTGTGCATGGTGCATAGGGATATAAAGCCCAGAAATCACCGAATTCGCCCAAATTTTTTTTGGATGCTCATCAAATTTGAAAGGTAGGCAACCTACCTCCACTCTTGCATCAAACTTGAAAAGGAATAGCATGGTTTTAGGATTATAAATCAAATGCAAAATATTTTTTATAAAGCAAACAAAAGAAGACACAAAGAAACCATGATCCTAGGGTTTGTGCTACAGTGACAGTGCTGCCAAGGTGTTTCCTACCCTACCCCTATTACTCATTCCCCTATTCTATTGTCCTTATAATAAATACCCTAACCCTACCAAAAAATCATACTCCCTTTCCCCCCTTCCTATTGCTCAAAAAACCCAAACCCACCTTGCAAACAACACAAAACCTACCCCATCAACACTATACCCAAACTACTCCCAAATCCCTAACAAATCTCTCCCTTTAACCCCTATTCCCATTACATCATTCCCCTCCTAATACTCCTTATTTAATTGTCCCCCTGGTGGAAGATTGTCAGAGAAACTACCAGCTTCATTGGAATCGAAGGGCAGCCCAAAACTCAGGGTACAAAACAGTAGCCATGGCATCTGAGGTTTCATCAGAATATGAGGAAGAGACTCACAGTGATACAGCTTCAGGAGAAAGGGCCCACAAGAGACATCACTAGAGTGGCAGACATCTTAGAGATGAGCCAAACACCCTCACTGAGTTGCAGGCATGCCCTCTTGCTATGTCTTGTTTCCAGCACTTAGCATGTTTAGAATTTTGTCAGAGGGTGGCAAATGTCAGAGTTCATCATGAGTTGGCCCGTATTTTTGCACTTCACCTACATGGAGGACAGTCTATCTTGGCTGGGGTCACTTTCACATTGACACCCGAAACCATATCAGTGGCAACAGGCATACCAAACATTGGAGAGCAGTGGCATAAGAAGAAGAAGGTGGAGAGGCATCATTATGAGCCTTACATCAAAGACAACTGTTTGAGCCACCTCACGAGAGTTTTTCCATTTAGATTTTTGAGAGATGAGTATGTCCCGCTCATGAAATTGATCATGAAGTATTTTAGTTGTGAGGGGAGGTTTTCTCGCCTTTATGCCTATCACATCAAGATGCTCATGCACTTTACCAGGGTGCGAATGATGAACCTCCCATTTTTCATTTGCAAGAACATAGAGAGGGTGAAGAATTTCATGCAGCACAAGACCCGTCGACAGCAGCTCAACAATGTTTATCACTTTGCCCTTATCCATATTTTGCTGGACCATTAGTTGGGATTGCAGGGTATTGCTTGGGAGGACTTCATCTCCCGTGACTTCTTCAGTGCTCCATGGGTAGTATCAGAGGCAGAGCATGAGATAGGTGGCCCATCTCATCAGTATGAGTGACATGAGACTGCTACTATACCAGTATACATCACCTATCAGAGAGGCAGGAGACCCTTATTTGCAGCAGCAAAGCGAGTGTTATCTCCACCCGTGGTGGAAGGGGCCTCGCTTCCAACATCAGCATCACAAGAGAAAGGCAAGGGTAAGGAGCCAGTGCAGGAGGAAGGGCCATAAGGTGAAAAAGAGACCGAATTCATTCTCCTTCATGATGATGAGACAGATGCAGAACCAACAAATACAGAGCTTACAGAGATCATCCAGTAGCAGCAGTCAGTGATTGAGTCCTTATCCCTTGACTTGGAGAGGGCCAAGTGGAACATGAAGTACCTGGAGTAGAGAAACAAGCAGCCTGAGGACCAACAGATGATCATGGAGCTGCAAAACATTCGTGAGCATTGCCAAGCTGCTCAAAGAAGAAGGGTTGCGCTCACATCTTTGGAGAAAGCAATCAATGAGGATCGGGAGGCCAACCTTGAGAGGGTCAACATGCATTTGGAGAGGCTGCTGGACAAATCTGACCAGGACCTGGCTCTACTAAGACACATGGCTTTCCGTTACAGGGTGCGAAACATGAGTGCACAGGCCCGAATAAGGAACTTGAAGGCAAAATTGAGGAAAGCAACAAGAAGGGCAAAAAGGGCAAAAGAGAAAGATCAGCTTCGAATCTTGGCTGAGGCCTCCTAGGTCCATCATAAGACCCCATAGAGATCCTCCAGCCGATATGTCAAAAAATTTGGGGAAATTTTGGTCACTTGGTAATTTTTTGGGTAAAAAACAAGGATTTTCTCCCTGTGCGCCGCGCCACTGGCGCGACGCTAAAATTATAGAGCTCCAAATGAGGAATGGCTTGTAGTTTTGGATTCAGCATGGAAAATCATGACTAGTGGTGTTCGAGCAAGAGATTTGGGCAAGATCTGGGCCTCCTAAAGGTCAAAAAACACCCAAAAATGGCCTCTCTGCCACTTTTTTGACACACAGAAAGAAGTCTTGGGAGAATGGAGATTAGGAGGGGCAAATTAGCACCAAGTTTGAAAATTCTAGTTGGGTTAGAAAGTAGACAAGACAAGATTTCCAGAAAGCCCACTTGGGCACATTTTGGACACCTACAAGTGCCCCAAAATAGGCCACAAAGTAGCGCGATGCACAGAGAAAATGGCGTGGCGCACAGAGGAAAAATTGCCCAATTTGCTTCTGTTTCGTGAAATTTCGGTTCGCGACTTTTCCAAGTGGGCCCGCTCATCCACACTTCAGTTTTTTGGCACCAAAGGCAACATTTAAAGAGTTCTTTCTCCATATTGGCTTCTATCCAAGTGGCGAAGGAAGGCAAACGGTCATCCCAACCAAATGTCATGTTTGTAGAGCTGGACCTGTAGCTGATTGTTGGTTCTCCATCTCCATTTTGCAATGATTTGAGTAACTCCCCAACCCTTGGGCGTTCCTTCTCTTCCTCACACATTCTATATATTGTATGCAAGTTATTTATAAAGGGTTGGTTGGCTTGTAACTTCTGGGAGACTGTGGGAAAGAAACTTTGTTTCTTCACTATGTATTTTTGACAGAGAATTAATGAAAGGCAGCGACTCTGTTTCATGAGATTCTTGTGGTTGTGAGTGTAGAAAATGTGTCTCTTATGTTTTCATATGTATTTTGTTATGTTTCATAATTCAATTCATGTTCATTTCCAGTGAAATTTTTTGAGTGAGATTAGGTAGAATTCAATTTTATTGCTTTGCCTGTGGGAAAATTTCATGTTCAGTGTTATTCTTCTGTTGAAAAGGATTCATGTCACTATGCCCATTTCACTTTCTTCAACAATCTATTCATGCCACGGTATCTCAAACTAAATTGTTACATTTTCTGCCTACCTTGCCTCACGGAATAATCTGTGCCTTTGTATTAAATTCTCTGTTCTTTGTTGAGCGCTGGTCCCATAACATCCCAGAAGCTCGGTCATTCATGAAAATTGTTTCCCAAATCCCTATTCACTTACTAGCCTAAGGTAAATATCTCATTGTAAGTCATATCAGACCATTTTCTATTATCTATTCACGGAGCGTGACTCGGAGAGAGCCCTCTCCTGCTCTTGTAGGGCTAGCTACGAGATTGAGCGTGCTTTGTGGTTACCCTAATTTTTGCCTTCCTTCAGCCTAAGGCAAATTTAGGTGCTAACATAGTGGCGACTCCACTGGGGAGAAACTGAACTCAAATCCCCTTGTTTCATAATAATTCTAAGCTTTCGGATGATGAGCTTAGGATTGGAAAGGCTGAGTAAGTTGGTTGTGTCCTGTGATTTTTCTCAATAGCACGCTGGCTTCGAGACGATATACCAGAGCCAATCCAGACCCAGATCCTCCTCATATCTACAAAACCCCCAATTTGATCCCAAGACTCCTTTGTCAAGAAAGCACCATAACTCCCGTGTTCAAATCCCATTCATGTCCCAATATTTTTGAGTATCTTGAAGAGCTTGAGTTTGACGAACAGTTTGAGATATCATTGTTTGAGTCTAAATCTGAAAGGGTTGTTCATTATACTGTCCCCAATCTGAAATTTCTTGTAGACTTGGAAACAGAAAGAGCTAATAGGTTAATTGATAATTACATTGCAAGACAGCCCCAAACTCCAATTGCTAGCCCCTTACAAACTGTTCACACTCCTCCAACACCTCAAAGGCCAAATCCACCGAGAATGATGGCTGCCCGTTTTGCTCCCCTTGTTCTACCCCAAGTTCTAGATTACATGCCAATGGATTATCAAAGTAAAATCCCATTTTTTGATGGCACTCCTAACAACATTACTGCTCAGCAACATGTAGACAAAATGGTAGACTTCTATGAACTTCATGAGATTGATGCGGAGAACGTGGCAATGAGGCTCTTTGTACAGACATTTGCTGGTGATGTGAGGAAATGGTTCAGAGGTTTTCCGGCAGCAAGTATCACTACCTTGGCTGAACTACAAAGACAATTTTTGAACCGGTGGGAAGTAAAAAGGAACCCCCTTCAAATTCTGGCCGAATATGAACAAATCAAATGGAATGCTGGTGAGTCAGTCCAAGACTATTGTGTTAGATTTAATGCAGTCTATAACGAAATTCCAGATTATCTAAAACCACCTGTGGGACTAGCAATGATGAAGTTTCCAGATGGTTTTGATGCTGACATGGCATACCAATTAAGAGAGAGAGAACCAGCCACAATGGGAGATATGAAGAAAATTGCGGTCAGCCTTGAAGCAAATCTGCTATCCAAAAGAGCTAGAGCGAAAGCGGAAAAGAAAATCACTATAAAAGAAGAGTCTTCTTCCATGGATCAACTACTCAAAAAGGTATAGAAAATGCTTGAAAGGGTAAAAATTGACAAGCTTGAGCCACAAGTAAGGAATCCTAACTTCAGTGGCCAGCAGCAGCCATAATACAGAATAAGACAGAGATATTAGTGAACTCAAGAGCAGACAACACAACAGCCAATACAAACACCTTTGCAGCAAAATTTTATGCATGGACCAGAGTTAGATGAGGACGGGAATGTAGTAGGCGAAGAAAACCACCTCTTTACTCTAGATGAGCTGCCTACTTACATTACCGAAGAAGAAGAATGTGCAATGAATTCAGCTGCACACCAAGACACAGATTTTATTCTAGCTAGCGACACTGTTTTGGAAGAAGAATCAGAAGAATATCAAAGGGGATATATGAATGCTTTGTCCGCACAACAACAATGATATTCACTTAGAAACAGAGACGTGACAGCCAAACCCATTCAGAAAAAGAAGGAGGTTGAAACAGCAAAAAATGATTCGTCAGCTACACAAAGAAAAGGAAAGGAGGCGGTTGGTCCAGAGAACAGCAAGTCAAAATCAACAGAACAATCACAACAGTAAGCTACATCAAAGGAAAAGGAAGAGAAAGAGATCCCAGTCAAAGAGGTATAAAAGACTCCTTCTTTTAGCTTAGAGAAAGAGATTTCTAAGTTAAAGGTACCCATCCCCTTGACTGAAATAATGAAGAACATCAGTTATAGAGGACAAATTTCTAAAATGTTGAATTTTGACCCAATGTCTGACATGGTAAATGTAGAAATGATCAGCTTGAAATGATTTTTGGACCAGCATCGAATGGTGAGTCTCCTGATAGCGAAGTGCCACCCTTCTATATCAATTTACGATTGCATGATTTTGTGTTACACAATGCCATGTTCGATTCCAGAGCTTCTCACAATCTCATGCCCAAGGATATCATGGATAAGCTTGGTCTAGACATCACCCGGAAATATCATGATCTCTATTCATTCGATTCCAGCAGAGTAAGATTTATAGGACTCAGCAGAGACTTGGTTGTGAGTTTGGATCAGCTTCCTATGAAAAATGTTTTGATGGATGTGGTGGTAGTAGATATTCCTCCAAGGTTTGGCATGCTTCTTTCCAGGTATTGGGTAGCGAAATTGAAAGGGACACTACAACTGGATTTCTCCTATGCAACAATCCCGGTGTTTGGACAAATGAGGAAGTTATATCGAGAACAGAAAATGAAATATATGATCACCAGCAAGGAGAAACCTATAAATCATCCTATTAACTATGTACATACAGATTTAGAGTCTTTTGTTTTGTTTTCAGATAGTTTAAATGATATAGATAGTCAGATAGTAGAAGCAGATGACATTTCAGAAATAACAGAAAATTTCAGAGAAATTTTGAAGAAAGAAGGACAAGACTAGTAGGAAAATGTTGGGCAAGCAGTTGAAAGTAATGGACAGCAAGCAGACAAGGCATGGCAAACAGATTTCCAGCACTTACAAGAGGAGGAAGAAGGCTTGTGGACCATGGATTTCGATGGAGCAGTAGGAAATGATGGCGCTGGAATTGGTATTTGGGTACACAGTCCTTTCTCTGCCCCAAACAAAGTGCCTAGCAGTGTGAGGGTTTGCTCTTACAAGCTGGCCTTTGAGTGTTCAAAAAATGAAGCTGAGTATGAAGCTCCGATTGCTGGCCTGAAGATTCTTAGAAAGCTGAATGCAAAAAGGATTTCGGTATATGGCAACTCCGAATTGGTAATAAAGCAGGTCAGAGGTGAGTATCAAGCAAAAAATCCTAGGATGCGGGCCTATCATAATGCAGTTTTAGACATCTTGAAGTTATTTTCAAAATACACCTTGACATGTGTGCCTCGTATACAAAATAGTATTGCTGATTCTCTTGCCAAGGCAGCAAGCAGTTTGAAGATCCCCATGAACTCCAGTAATAAATTTGAAATCCATGTCAAGCATCGTCCAACCATTCCAGACAATCAGTAATATTGACAAGTGTTCCAAGATGATGAGGAGATTAAGGATTTTCTGCTAAACAAAGGCAAGTTCAAAGAAACCTCAATTGATGTAGAAAACGATGAGGGCAAAGGGAATGGTACAGATGAAGTGCAGATCAATGAAATGGACGTGTTGCAGTTGAAAAATAACATCATTCCTAAAGGATTGATACCTCTAGAGGAACTTTTTGATCAGGATGATGTAGCCCGCAAGCCAACATTGCAGCCAACAGAGAAGGGTGTAGAAGAGGTCAACATCGGTACAGCTGCCAATCCAAAGTTGTTAAAATTGTCCAAAGAATTACCGCCAAAGATCAAGGGCAAATACATCAGCTTGATGGCTTCATTTGCAGATGTGTTTGCTTGGGACTATTCTGATTTAAAGACCTATGATACCAATATTATAAAGCACATAATACCCATCAAGCCCAATCAAAAACCATTTAGACAGAAGCTGAGAAGGATAAATCCAAAGTTGCTGCCATCTATCGAAAAGGAGGTAAATAGGTTATACAAGTCAGGTATCATTGTGCCCATCAAATTTTTAGATTGGATCTCTAACTTAGTGCCTGTACGCAAGAGGACCGGTGAGATCCGCCTATGCATTGATTTCATAAATCTAAATAAAGTCTCATTGAAGGACAACTATCCACTGCCCAAGATGGACCATATACTTCAGCGAGTAGTGGGGGCATCTCATATGTCACTGCTTGATGGTTATTCCGGATATAACCAAATTTCTGTCTGTGAAGATGATAGAGACAAGACAGCATTCACCACTCCATGGGGAACCTTTCACTACGCCAAAATGCCCTTCGGTTTAAAGAATGCAGGTGCAACATTTCAGTGGGCAATGGACTTGGCTTTTGCAAATGAGAAGGATGTGTTTTTTGTGGTGTACCTGGATGATTTGACAGTATTTTCCAAATTTTATGAAGAGCACATGCATCACCTAAAAATTGTCTTTCAAAAGTGTAGGAAATATGGTCTATCGCTGAACCCTAAGAAGAGCTTGTTCGCCATGGAGGAAGGAAAATTACTTGGGCGCATCATTTCAAAGGATGGCATTCATATAGAGCCAGCACATGTGCAAGCAATTCATCAAATTGATCTACCTAGTAACAAAAAATAGATACAATCATTCAATGATAAAATGAATTTTTTGCGTCGCTTTGTGCCTAATCTTGCAGAACACTTAAGAGAAATGACCAACATGCTTAAGAAGGAAAGCCAGGTGAAATGGACAGAGGAGGCTGTAAAATATTTCAACTTGGTCAAATTGGCCCTTTCTTTAGTTCCAGTTCTAGTCAGCCCAGACTACACTCAGGATTTCATATTGTTTTCATTTGCTTCCGAGCACACTATGGTAGTGGTATTATTGCAGAGGAGAGATGATCATGAAAGACCCATTGCATTTTTCAGCAGTGCTATAAGGGATGCAACTTTAAAGTACAACATCATTGAGAAGCAAGCCCTGGAATTGGTGAAGGCATTGAAGGATTTCTGGGTATATATCCTACATTTTCACATTCTGGCCTATGTTCCTAATACTGCTGTAAAATATGTTTTAGTGCAGAACGATCCGGAAGGGAGAAGATGCAAATCGATCACTGCTTTGCTGGAATATGATGTGGAAATAAAGCTCACAAAGCTGGTCAAAGGACAGGGGTTGGTGAAGCTAATGGCCGAATCAAACTTGCATGCCTTGGACATAAATCTGATTGCTGCAATTTCCGATGACAATGAGGAAGGAATGTCAATTCAGGTATCCGAAATGTTTGCTTTGTCCCCATGGTATTCAGATATAATATATGTGCTGAAAAATCTGTCGCCACCGCCCGGCATGACTAGAAACAAAGCGAGAACACTCAAATTGAAGGCTACCAAGTTTTGTATTTTGAATTTTGCACTGTATTGGAAAGATCCCAGTGGCATTTTGTTAAACTGTTTGGTGGAAGAGGAGGCAAAGAAAGTCATGGAGGATTTCCATGGAGGAGAGTGTGGTGGTCACCTTTTTTGGAAGTCAACAACGAACAAAATTTTGAGAGCAGGGTACTACTGGCCTACTTTGTTTGCTGATGTGTATAAGATGGTCAAGCGCTGTCATAAATGTCAGATTTTCGAAGGAAAATAGAAATTACAGCCTTTGCCACTTAAGCCTATTGAGGTGAGTGCTCCTTTCCAGCAGTGGGGGTTGGATTTCATTGGGGAAATTCATCCCGCCTCTTCCGGACAGCATAGATGGATCCTTACAGCGATAGAATATTTCACAAAATGGATTGAGGCAGCTCCCACCAGACAAGCTACAGACGCGGTAATCATTTCATTTCGTGAAAACAACATCTTGTCTCGCTTTGGTTGTCCAAACAAATTAATCATTGATAATGCAGCAACTTTCAAATCGAAAAGGATGGTAGAATTTTGTCATAAATATCACATCATTTTGGGTCATTCAACTGCCTATCATCCGTAAGGCAATGGATTGGTGGAATATTCGAATAAATCATTGGTCAACATCATCAAGAAGCTACTGGAAATAAATAAAAAGAGCTGGAATAAGAGGTTGGTCCATGCGCTTTGGGCGGATCGGATCAATTAGAAAAAGTCCATTGGTATGTCACCATTTGAGCTTTCTTATGGAGTTGACACAGTATTTCCTGCCTCTCTTGCTGCCCCAATGGCCAGACTTCTTCAGGAGGCCAGTAGTGAAGAACATCCCATGCAGAGAAGGTTGATCAAATGGTCCACTTGCAGCAAACAAGAGAAGAGGTTTTCAAGAACACATCCAAGTTGCAAGAGAAGATAAAGAAAATCTATGACAGAAAAGCAAAGGCAGATAAATTTCAGTTGGATGATGTGGTGCTGAAATGGGACGCAAGGAATGAAGAGAAAGGCAAGCACGGAAAGTTCGAAAATCTTTGGAAACGTCCATTCAAGATTGCAGCATATAGGGGTCAGAATGCCTTTCTTTTGAAGGAAATGAGCGGGGAATATTGTCCTGGAGGACCGATCAATGGTCGTCTGCTCAAGCGATACCACTGCTGATTTAGTAACACTGCTTCCACTGTCATTATAAATACCATTTTTATTTCAGTTTGGTTTCATTCTGTAAAGTTAGTTTTTGAGTTATCTCAATGTCAAGTTTGAGTCAATTTCTTGGTCATTTCAATTTCATAAATAAGTCAGATTCTTGTGCTGTTTATCGAAATGATGACTCCATAGCCTAATGGACAAAAGGCACTGTCTAGATCCTCTAGAGATCTGCTGTTCTTGGCACCTCCAAGGAGATACCATCCCCAATTGGAGCCAATGTTAGATTCGCTCTGGTTAGCCCTCCGTCAGAGATCAAAACTCTTTGTGCATTTCAATTTTAGGTGTCTCGCTCCATTCACTCAGCTGCATTTCACTAGGGGCATGCCATGATCTGACGGAGAACATCATGCTAATCATTTCCCCTCATGTCTGGCTCCTGCTAGCTCAGGTCTTTTGTCAATAATCACCAAAGTCCATGACAATCAAGGTCTGGTCCTTTAAAGGACAAAAGTAATTTTCTATATTTAGGTCTAGGAATTCATCAATTGGTCTTTGAAACATGTCCAGTAAAGCCATGCTGGCTAGAGGGAGGCCCTTTACATAGCTATGGTTCAGAGAGCTTCATCGTCATGTGGATAGACTTCGACTCTTCTTCAAAACTCTGTTTTGAAGAAAAGTCAAATAGTGTCATTTATGACAAAATTTTCCAAAGAATCGCCAGTTGACCTTTTCAGATGCAGTCATGGTTTCCATGGTCAAATGCCCTGTCATATAGTCCCTGCAAAGATGCAGTGAAAATTTCATCATTTGAGCTAAAATTTCAAGGGGAAAGCGAAAATCAGTGTGTTTTAAAGTCAGTGAAAAAGTGCAAAACACAACATTAGAAAAATGGGTTTTCAAGGAAGCAAAAATTAAACCCATCTCTTCCAAGGCTATATATACATGTTTTTATCCAAATCAATGGCATTGTGCTATTACAAGCCTTGGAGAGACATTGCAAAGGTGGGAGTGTGAAATCATGAGCGTTTGAGTGAGTGGGAGTTGGTTTTAGAGGGCGCGGCACACATACCCAGGAGCGCAGTGCACACGGAGGGCGCAAAGAACACGCAGCCAGCCCACAGTTGAAAGTTTCCACAGGCGCGGTGCATACCCAGTGTTCAGCGCACTAAGTTTTGTGCGCGACGCACACAGACCAAGGGTCGAAAAACATTGCCAAAACACTCCAAATTTTGGTGAATGCTATCAAATCGAGAGGTAAGCCTTACGACATCACTTGTTCATCAAATTTTATCAATGATATGGTGTTTATAGAGATGTTTGAATGTCACCAAAATGCATAAGGTCAACCATAAGAAATCACCAAGAAAATGATGGCGAGGGTTGTTAAAATGTGTTGTTAGTGCCAAGGTTTCACTCCACTCACCTTTTTCCCCTCACCTATCATTTTTCCTAAAACCCCGCCCTAAATCACTACCAAACCCTCTCCCTATTCCTCCACTATTTGGTCAACTCAAAATCACCATAAGACAAGCTCATTGTGCAAGCAAGGCAGTGGAAGAAAGGTGTAAGGTCAAAGAGTTGAAAAGTGAAGCGATTAGGAGCAATTTAGGGTGGTCTCAGAGCACGAGGCGCACACACAAAGGAGCGCGGCGCACTCATTTGCGTGGCGCACACAGAGCCTGTCCACTGTGTAAATCCGCCACTGGCGTAGCACACTCAGAGCGCACAACGCACTAGGCATTGCGCGCGACGCACATGGATATAAAGCCCAGAAATCACCGAATTCACCCAAAAATTTTGTGGATGCTCATCAAATTTGAAAGGTAGGCAACCTACCTCCACTCTTCCATCAAACTTGAAAAGGAATAACATGGTTTTAGGATTATAAATCAAATGCAAATTTTTTTTATAAAGCAAACAAAAGAAGACACAAAGAAGCCATGATCCTAAGGTTTGTGCTACAGTGACAGTGCTACCAAGGTGTTTCCTACCCTACCCCTATTACTCATTCCCTTATGCTATTGTCCTCATAATCAATACCCTAACCCTACCAAAAAATCATACTCCCTTTCCCCCCTTCCTATTGGTCAAAAAAACCAAACCCACCTTACAAACAACGCAAACCCTACCCCATCAACACTATACCCAAACTACTCCCAAATCCCTGACAAATATCTCCCTTTAACCCCTATTCCCATTACATCATTCCCCTCCTAATACTCCTTGTTTAATTGTCCCCTTGGTGGCAGATTGTCAGAGCAGCTACCAGCTCCATTGGAATCAAAGGGCAGCCCAAAACGTATGGTACAAAACAACAGTCATGGTATCCGAGGTTTCATCAGAATATGAGGAACAGACTCACAGTGATATAGCTTCAGGAGAAAGGGCCCACAAGAGACATCACCGGAGTGGCAGACATCTTAGAGATGAGCCAAACACCCTCACTGAGTTGTAGGTATGCCCTCTTGCTATGTATTGTTTCCAGCACTTAGCATGTTTAGAGTTTTGTCAGAGGGTGGCAAATGTCAGAGTTCATCATGAGTTGGCCCGTCTTTTTTCACTTCACCTACATGGAGGACAGTCTATCTTGGCTAGGGTCACTTTCACATTGACACTCGAAACCATATCAGTGGCAACAGGCATACCAAACATTGGAGAGCAGTGGCATAAGAAGAAGAAGGTGGAGAGGCATCATTATGAGCCTTACATCAAAGACAACTATTTGCGCCACCTCACGAGTGTTTTTCCATTTAGATTTTTGAGAGATGAGTATGCCCTGCTCATGAAATTGATCATGAAGTATTTTAATAGTGTGGGGAGGTTTTCTCACCTTTATGCCTATCACATCAGGTTGCTCATGCACTTTACCAGGGTGTGAATGATGAACCTCCCATTTTTCATTTGCGGGAACATAGAGAGGATGAAGAATTTCATGCAGCACAAGACCCCTCGACAGCAGCTCAACAGTGTTTATCACTTTGCCCTTATCTGGATTTTGGTGGATCTTCAGTTGGGATTGCAGGGTATTGCTTGGGAGGACTTCATCTCCCGTATTAGAGTGAGAGCATGAGATATGTTGTGGAGGTAAATCCTCTCTGCGGACAGAGATGATCCCTACTAGCCCAGAACGGGTCTAGCAATAATCAGTCAATGCTACGATGCAAGTTCCTAATTGCAAATAAAAGGTAGGCAATGAAAACCTACTTGGATTCCAACGCTAATGTTTGATGAAGAGACGTCGCCCTCGCTCCTTCGCTTTGGCCGGTCACAATCCTCCACGATCCTCGTGAATAGACACCTACACACACAAAGAGAAACACAAACACAAGCGTGAAATCTAATAAATGCAATTATACATCAGTCAGAAAGGACATAACTCACATTAACCATTACAAAGACAAATGAGAGTGGAACCATAATAGTAGTCATCTATTATTGATAATCAAAAAAAGAGAATACAACCATTGTTCTGACGTCAAATCCTCCTTTGGCTGGGTAGTCAGCTACACAAGTCTTGCAAAGCTTGTTGGGATGAGGGAGAAGCCTCTCTCTCTTTGGGTGACAAGAATCTCCTTACTTAGATTTGGCCTTATGGGTGCAAAGAAGGCTCTTGCAGCTTCAAACTCTTAAACTCCTGGAACTATTGTAATTCTCTCTAGCTTGCTCAAGACATAGAGGCAAGCTTTTATAGATAGGGAGGGAAAGAGATAGGATCAACCACATTATTCATGGGATTGGCTTTATCACTTGGAAACTTCCATGAAAGGTGGCAAACCACTTTCCCTTCTATGGAGATTCGAAGGCAAACCATCCTGGCTCAACATAGATTCAGTTGGTGAATGGGTTGAAGAGAACCTTCGGGAGTTTGGTCGTTGAAAACTTTACTCAATTTGGTTGGCGCGAGTGCGACTCTGGGACAGAGCGCCAATGGCGTGCCCTTTTCAGAGGATTTCCCTCGTTGGTGCGGGAAGTGAATTGTGGACCCGCGCTAATGCAAAAAGAGCTGTTTTCGTGGAGATTTTGCAGGAGATGTCTTCAGGGCAAATGAAGCTCATACTTAGAGGAATATGGTGCAAGTGGTTTCAGGTCATGTCACTTCTCACAGGTCTCGAAATGAGTCCTCCAGTGTACAGGCGAGGGGTAATAGGGACGGTGACAAACGGTGACAAATTGCTGTGTAACAGATGCCCCCTAAAGCATGAGGCCCGAGAGAGAGAGGGGTGAAATTCTTTACAAGAACATGCGTGACTGAAAACATGGCCGCCAGAGAACCTATGTAAAGAAGTACAACTGATAGCTCAAGTACATGATGTACGTGGTATGGGCGCAGCCATCCATAATAGAGTACATAACGATCTAGATCCAAGGTATGGACACATCCATCCAGAGAGGATCGATAAATAGACTTAGGCATGGGCGCAGCCATCCAGTGAATGAGTCATGTAATGATCATAATAAGCCACAAATCGCAGCCTGGATCCCAATAGACAAAATCCAGGGTCTTGCGCTCCATCTCGACCCAAACAGAGTACAAGTTCAAGCATGCAAATACATGAGTTGAAGTCGAACATGTGTGAACATCGTCTGATTACCAGTCAATAATGAAAACTGTTAACAGATGCGAGAGGTATCACCAATAATGACAATGGTCCTCAAGGTACTACAGGTACAATCTACAGCATGCGAATCAATGAGCTGGCGTCGAACACCCGCAGAATCATTCGATCAGAGGCCAATGATGAAAACCTCTCGTCAAACACGAAGAACCTGCCATTGAGGCATGCAAGCTCCAAGGCACCGAAGGGAGTCTCTAGATCAACTTCCTGGATAATGAGCTGAAGTCGACAGGAAGTGACCTTGAGCAAAGGTGGGCCATAATGTTTCCCACATCATTGACACGAGACAGAGGAAGAATGTTGTGCTGAATCAGAATTATGTGAGGTATTAGAGGGAGGTTGTAATGCTGCAGAGGTAAACTTCTCTTGAACATATCGGCGGCATGACAGTGGATTTGGCAGTACTTGGCATCAAATGAGGTCATGGTGACAAGGTAATGAGCAAATGTGAGGCCAAATAGGATAACCCAAACCCACGGAGGCAAGTGTAAAACAAGATGAGATGTTCCCACCCAGACACGAATGCAGACTAGTGCCATGTTCAAGAGCGACATACTGCCGACACTACAATAATTATGGGTCCATTTTCCCCACCATTTCTGGCGAGTACCCCAGTTATTTTTAACAAGCTTGATGGGGATAGCATATGCTTGTGAGCATCATTACCATGGAATCCGATGTCATTAGTTTTAACAAGCCTGACAAAGGAAAAACTCGGCATCTTTTCATGTTTAGAGAGTTTTAAAAGACAACAGAAAAGTAAACTCTAGGGGGGTCCTTTTTCGTAAAGTTGTGTCTTGCGAGCCCGAAAAATTATAAAACAATGCTCAAAAGAACCGCCCGATCATTACGATCGAGGATTACTTTTCATATGTAGTGAGATCGACCTGAAAAAGTAAAAAAGTGATCGATATCACGTCATTTCGTAACCATTAACGAGCCTGAAACGACAAAGACCCGACAATCTTTTTGTTTTTTACACGATCGGAAAAGAGTTTAAAGACGACCGCCTCTTATTTACATTTTAACGAGTCAAGAGGGGTAACTCGGCGATCTTTTCATTTTTAAATGGTCGGAAAAGAGCTGAAAGTAGACCTCCATTTTTATTCTCTTTAACGAGTCAAAAATGGAAAAAATACTCGGCAATCTTTTCATATTTTACGAGTCAGAAAAGAGCTTAAAGGTGACTCGTCCTGGAGGAATGAGTGGTATAAAGGGTAGCAACTAGTTCCGGCAATGGTGGAACTACTCAAAACATGTAATGGTTAAGAGGTTGGCTAACAAAACCACTCATCGCTGCAGTTCCTCAGGAAAGGATAAACAACCAAGTGAAAGCATATGATTGGCCAAAGAGATGGCGGCGATGGAGTGAAACAACCAAGGCTCATCTAGCAGAATTTAGCGGATAACAACGGCAATCACGAGGTATAAATGAGGTATGGGTTCATTTTTACACAAGCTTGAACCATGGAGAACTTTGCTTGGATTCAGTTTCATGTTTACACAAGCTTGAAATGAAAAACTATGCTTGTTATAAGTTCGCATGCCCCCAACATAATGACGCAAAACGAGGTACATGCCCCCCAAGCTTCATTGCCTTCAACAAAGTGGACGGAATGAAGGTTCACTTTCGAGATCTTGGAAAGACTCGACATGGATTTTACGAGATCTTAATCAAAGACTCGATTTGGAAAAGGAGGAGTTGTTTCATTTTTTAACAACCTTGACACAAGATCAAGAACTATGCTCGGACCAAGCCTAGTTTAATTTTTTAAGGAGCTTGACATAGGAAAGGAACTATGCTCCGACCAAACCTAGTTTCATTTTTTTAAGGAGCTTGACACCGGAAAGGAACTATGCTCCAACCAAGCCTACTTTCATTTTTTAAGGAGCTTGACACCGGAAAGGAACTATGCTCCACCCAAACTTCATCATAATGAATAGAAAGTCAGGGCTTCCAAGATTGCCACTCCCGGTGGAAGGGAAAAATCTTGGAAGTCAGGGCCTAATGCCCCCAGGACACTATGCACGATGGCGGCATCACTAGATCCAGGCATAGGATAAGTGGCCACGTAGTTGATCTGTGGTGGGGCAGATGCAACTGGTGGATGAAAACTAGGAGGGGACGACAACGGCGTAGGAGGCATCGGGGGACTAACGAATGACACTTGATCAATAGTCACAATTCTTCCATCGTGCGGAAAGAAAACCACACAGAAAAGCGAAGAAACGAGGGCCCCCATGGCGTAAACATAGTCGCAACAAAGGAGAAGACTAAAGTCTAAAACACCTTGGGTAACTAAGACGTCTATATAGACGGTTTTTCCTCCCAAAGTAATAGGGAACTTCGGGAGAACGCCTAGAGATGGACAGGCTCCTCCGTCGAAGGCGAACAGATTCTGAGTGACTGGCCCAAGCTGTGGGGAACCTAAAGCTTCCCAAGTAGTGTACGGCATAAGACTGACAGACGCCCCTTCATCCAAAACAGTGTCAGGTACTGCCTTAGCACAGGCATGTACTGTGATCTGGAAAGGCATATGGGATGGAAGGCGACCGACGATCAGGTGATTCCAATCAAAGGAAGCGACCATATTACTTGGTGGGGGAATCGTATGATTGCCCCCATGTGCTAAAGGAACCAAAGGAGAATCGGGAGCAGCTGGGTTAGGAGAGTCATTTTGGGACTCAGGAGAATCTGAAGAGACGAGAAGAACATGGGCGGCATTCTCTTCCGAAACAGAGTGAGCAAGCGGCGGACTCGATTCGACACTCTTTCTGACCAATGGTTGGTCTGGAACAGGCTGGGGGCAGCCAGGTTCGGGAAGAGGGGCCTGGACAAGAGAAGAATTTGAATCAATCTCTTTGTCAGCAAGGGAACGATCTGCGGCTACAGAGAGACGTTGATAACCAACGGGAAGTTGGGGTGAAGGAGCTGTAAGACTTTCCAAGACAATGGAGGCTTTATCCATGAGTGGACAAAGGTGAAGGGGATGATTGCCTTCACAAAGTCTACAGGGGATTCAAGTCTTCCCTTTTCCCTTACCATTCCCGACTGATAATGTAGCATCGCCGTGAGCTTCAGAGGACAATGAGGGGTGGGCCAGATCGCGAGACCATACTTCTAGTACCCTGGGAATTCCAAGACAATCGCGAAGAAGATGGTCCTCCTTGCATAATCGACAAGGAAACTTGACCTTCCGCGGAGGAGCGGAAGGGGTCCCAACTTCAGGTGTACTCGAGGGGGTAGCTGAACTTGTAACCTCTCCCTTAGGAGCCTTCTTCTTCTTCGTCTTCTTCTTCTTCTTCTTAGCAACCTGGTTACTCGAATCTAGACTTTCACCAGGTGAAGTAGAAGATGAGGACGTAGAAGTGGGTGTATAAGGGGAGAGATCCACCTTAGAATCAACATGATGTTGTTTAGGTGGAGGGATGGAGTGACTAGATGGTGAGACGGCAGGGACCAAAGAGGTTGAGAACAACCAAACCGGCAACCCAACAGTTAACCCTGGGAGGGACAACGTTGCCATATAAGGAGCACCAACATTTCCAAAAGGAGCGAAATGACCAGGGTTCCCTTCAGAGGGGATCCCTGGGTTGGTGAACCCTGAAAAAGTTGCCATCGAGAACGAAAAGAAGCCTAATCAAGCTAACGCAAACAAGATCTAACTAGGTAATGTTAATCGCGGACAAATAAATTTTAAGACACAAGGAAACAACTTGACCTTTTCATGTTTTAAGAGTCGAGAAAAGGACAAAAAGATGACGCTAGTCTCCTTCGAATGTTTAATGAGGCTGAAGTGACAAATGCTCAGATGAGCCTTTTCGTTTAAGGAGTCTGAAAAGGATCAAAAGTGACTACTCTGGAGAACTAGGCAAAAGGGTTTACCAGGCAATCCGTAAAACTGCTTATACACCTTGGCAATCGTATGAGAACCAAGGACTTTCCGTACTGCAGTCAATCTTCCCGAATGCTGTGTTCGGTGCGTTACGGCTCGCAAGGTGGCAGACTCGACTTCCTATGGATCAAGGATAAAAGCCTAGTGGGGTCTCCCCATATACGCGACGGTACGTGGGAGCACAATCCGTGTTAGACCACTATCGAGTCACAGAAGGAGGAATCACCCAACCGTAATGTGAAACAATAGTGACTATGTTTAAAGACGCCGGAACACATATCTAGCCTAGACCTCTAAATGTTTGCGTTAAGTTCCAATGCGTTTTTAGGTTTATTCAGTTTATTTTATGGTTGATCTTGAATTAAGTTTCGGTTTTAGGTCCTACCGTATGATCTCTCACAATTTCCTAGATGCAAACTACATGCCAAAGAATACCATTTCGTTCGATGAATTCTAACTATGAGAGGGTTAAGAATTTTCGATCAAACAAAATGAACAGAATCAATCAAACCATCTAATGCAGCTAATGGCAAGGAAATGAAACTTTTTCTTTTGAGAACACAAATCAATGAAACACTCTTTTTCCCATGAACTATTGAAACGCAAAAGAGATTATTTGTTTTTCTTTTCAATGGAAAAGTGCACTAAACAAATTTTGAGAGATAGTAACACCGAGTAAAAGAGATAAATTTCACTCAATGAGAACACAATCAAATCCCCAAAACACCAAGGCAGTCCTTCAAACCAAAAAGAAAACACAAAGACCTCTATGAGCTATGTGATCTAAGCCCAAACGAAGCCAAGCGAAATCCAAGCGAAAAGAAGAGAATCACTCGAATAACGCAATAAAAAGTTTAACAATCACTGAACAAGTGCAAGAGAGTAACCAAAAAGTTGACTGGACCAACAGAAGACCAAAAATCCTAAGGAAGGCTCGATGCACAAAGCCACTAGATGCCCTAGGGCTAAAATGTGAAATCGGTGGAAAATGGCAAACACCCAAAGTATGCAAATGTAATCTATGCACACTTTTCATTCATATCCTGAAAATGAGAATTCTAATTATGCAAGTGTGATCTATGCAAGAGAATTCTCAAACACACGATGATTCTAATGTAATCTAAGAACCAATCAAGTGCAAATCAAGAAAAACGGGTGTGAGTTCCAAAGATCATAAACTAAACCTCCAAGTAATGATCAAATGAAATCAAATTAATAATTTGCCAAAAAAAAACTCAAAACCAGTCAAACAAGACTCTGACACACTCAAGTGATTGAAGAAGGTGTAGCTAGACACAAAACCCAAGCTTGGAAGGCTGTAAACAAGCAAACTGGAAAAGTTCACAGGCTTGGCGCGACTGTCAGGTGGAAAACTAGTGCCAATTGAGGATTGGCGCGGGCTGTACACTAGCAAGTGGCGCCAATTGGCACGACTGTCATGCAAAAAAGAGCGCCAATCAAGTTTGCTAGCTTAAAAATAAAAAAAAGCAGTCCAAGGCTTGGTCGACAGTATCTAGACAGACCAGGCAGCAAGAGACAACAAAGCATCCAACCCAAAAAGCTCTCTAAGCAATCAAAACAAGAGAAACCAAAGAGACAAGACAAACTCCAAATTGTTTAGTTCATAAACAAACTAGAGATTGACTGAAGTGGCGTTGATCTACTTCGCTAATGCAAAGCAATAGCATTTCGAAGGCTATCTGGCCGTACTTCAGACTCAGTCTAAAGTTTACAAATCAAACAACAACCTAACTCCCCAGTGGAGTCGCCAAATTGTTGGAGAGGTAAATCCTCTCTGCGGACAGAGACGATCCCTACTAGCCCAGAACGGGTCTAGCAACAATCAGTCAATGCTACCATGCAAGTTCCTAATTGTAAATAAAAGGTAGGCAATGAAAACCTACGTGGATTCCAACGCTAATGTTTGATGAAGAGATGTCACCCTCGCTCCTTCGCTTTGGCCGGTCACAATCCTCCACGATCCTCGTGAATAGACACCTGCACACACAAAGAGAAACACAAACACAAGCGTGAAATCTAATAAATGCAATTATACATCAGTCAGAAAGGACATAACTCACATTAACCATTACAAAGACAAATGAGAGTGGAACCATAATAGTAGTCATCTATTATTGGTAATCAAAAAAAGAGAATACAACCATTGTTCTGACGTCAAATCCTCCTTTGGCTGGGTAGTCAGCTACACAAGTCTTGCAAAGCTTGTTGGGATGAGGGACAAGCCTCTCTCTCTTTGGGTGACAAGAATCTCCTTACTTAGATTTGGCCTTATGGGTGCAAAGAAGGCTCTTGCAGCTTCAAACTCTTAAACTCCTGGAACTATTGTAATTCTCACTAGCTTGCTCAAGACATAGAGGCAAGCTTTTATAGATAGAGAGGGAAAGAGATAGGATCAACCACATTATTCATGGGATTGGCTTTATCACTTGGAAACTTCCATGAAAGGTGGCAAACCACTTTCCCTTCTATGGAGATTCGAAGCCAAACCATCCTGGCTCAACATAGATTCAGTTGGTGAATGGGTTGAAGAGAACCTTCGGGAGTTTGGTTGTTGAAAACTTTACTCAATTCGGTTGGCGCGAGTGCGACTCCGGGACAGAGTGCCAATGGCGCACCCTTTTCAGAGGATTTCCCTCGTTGGCGCGGGCAATGAACTGTGGACCCGCGCTAATGAAAAAGGAGCTATTTTCATGGAGATTTTGCAGGAGATGTCTTCAGGGAAAATGAAGCTCATACTTAGAGGAATATGGTGCAAGTGGTTTCAGGTCATGTCACTTCTCACAGGTCCCGGAATGAGTCCTCCAGTGTATAGGCGAGGGGTAACAGGGATGGTGACAAATGGTGACAAATTGTTGTGTAACAAGATAGGTGGCCCATCTCATCAGTATGAGTGACATGAGACTACTACTATACCAGTATACATCACCTATCAGAGAGGCAGCAAACCCTTATTTGCAGCAGCAAAGCATGTGTTATCTCCACCGGGGGTGGAAGGGGCCTCACTTCCGACATCAGCATCATAGGAGTAGGGCAAGGGTAAGGAGCCAGTCCAGGAGGAAGGGCCATCAGGTGAAAAAGAGACGAATTCATTCTCCTTCATGATGATGAGATAGATGCAGAACCAACAAATGCAGAGCTTACAGAGATCATCCAGGAGCAGCAGTCAGTGATTGAGTCCTTATCCCTTGACTTGGAGAGGGCCAAGTGGAACATGAAGTACCTGGAGCAGAGAAACAAGTAGCTTGAGGACCAACAGATGATCATGGAGCTGCAAAACATTCGTGAGCATCGCCAAGCTACTCAAAGAAGAAGGGTTGTGCTCACATCTTTGGAGCAAGAAATCAATGAGGATCGGGAGGCCAACCTTTAGAGGGTCAACATGCATTTTGAGAGGCTACTAGACAAATTCGACCAGGACCTGGCTCTACTGAGACACATGGCTTTCCGTTACAGGGTGCAAAACATGAGTGCACAGGCCTGGATAAGGAACTTGAAGGCAAAATTGAGGAAAGCAACAAGAAGGGAAAAAAGGGCAAAAGAGCAAGATATGCTTCGAATCTTTGCTGAGGCCTCCTTGGTCCATCATAACACCACATAGAGATCCTCCAACCCAAATTTCAAAAAATTTGGCGAAATTTTGGTCACTTGGTAATTTTTTGGGTAAAAAACAGGGATTTTCTCCCGCGACGCTGAAATTCTAGAGCTCCAAATGAGGAATGGCATGCAGTTTTGGATTCAGCATGGAAAATCACGACTATTGGTGTCTGGGCAAGAGATTTGGGCAAGCTCTGGGTCTCCTAACGGTCAAAAAGCACCCAAAAATGGCCTCTCTGCTGCTTTTTTGACACACAGAAAGCAATCTTGGGAGAATGGAGATTTGGAGGGGCAAAATGAGCACCAAATTTGAAAATACTAGTTGAGTTAGAAAGTAGACAGGACAGTATTTATAGCAAGCCCACTTGGGCACATTTTGGACACCTAAAACTGCCCCAAAACAGGCCCCAAAATAGTGCGACGCATAGAGAAAATGGTGTGGCGCACAGAGGAAAAATTGCCCAATTTTCTTCCGTTTCGCGAAATTTCGGTTCACGACTTCCCCAAGTGGGCCCGCTTATCCACACTTCCGTCTTTTGGCACCAAAGGTGGCATTTAAAGAGTTTTTTCTCCAGATTGGCTTCTATCCAAGTGGCGAAGGAAGGAAAATGGTCATCCCATCCAAATGTCATGTTTGTAGAGCTGCACCTGTAGCTGATGGTTGGCTCTCCATCTCCATTTTGCAATGATTCAAGTAACTCCCCAACCCTTGGGCATTCCATCTCTTACTCACACATTCTATATATTGTATGCAAGTTATTTGCAAAGGGTTGGTTGGCTTGTAACTTCTGGGAGACTGTGGGAAAGAAACTTTGTTTCTTCATTGTGTATTTTTGATAGAGAATTAATGAAAGACAGAAGCTCTATTTCATGAGATTCTTTTGGTTGTGAGCTTAACAAATGTGTCTCTTATGTTTTCATATGTATTTCATTATGTTTCATAATTCAATTCATGTTCATTTCTAGTGAAATTTTCTGAGTGAGATTAGGTAGAATTCAATTTTATTGCTCTGTCTGTGGGAAAATTTCATGTTTAGTGTTATTCTTCTGTTGAAAAGGATTCATGTCACTATGCCCTTTTCACTTTCTTCCGCAATCTATTCATCCCATGGTATCTCAAACTAAATTTTTACATTTTCCGCCTACCTTGCCTCACGGAATAATCTGTGCCTTTGTATTAAATTCTCTGTTCTTTGCTGAGGGCCGATCCCATAACATCCCAGAAGCTCGATCATTCATGAAAATTGTTTCCCAAATTCCTATTCACTTACTAGCCTAAGGTAAATATTTCATTGTAAGTCATCTCAGACCGTTTTCGATTATCTATTCACTGAGCGTGACTCAGAGAGAGCCTTCTCCTGGTCTAGTAGGGTTAGCTACCAGAGTGAGCGTGGTTTGTGGTTACCCTAATTTTTGCCTTCCTTCAGCCTAAGGTAGATTTAGGTGTTAACAGATTGTCTAAGACTTTTTAGAGATCTAGAGAAATAGATTATTTTGATGTTTGAACCCCTAGTGAGAATAATTGTGCAATTACACCTCATTATCCTTTATTTAGAAGATTTTTCATGCCATTAGAGAATTATATTTCCTCGTTTCCCTACAATACCCTTTAATTCAACTTCCTTTCCTTCCCAAAAAAAATTCAAGAAAAGTTATTGGAAATTGAAAGTTGTCATCCCCAAAGATTGTAACCATTGGACTCCTTGTACAACATCAACACCACTTATTGGAATAGAAAGAATTGGACTATTCATGACATATTATTGTCTTATAGGGGCCTGACCCAAGTTCATAGTTATGTTAGCCAAACAAATCTCGGTACTATTGGCCCTTTCGGCAACAATCCTTGGAGTGCGGACTGAGATCAAACCCAAAGTATTATGGGAGGGTGCTAGAACTAGGTTTCCCCACCCTAGATATGTCTGATGAGTTTCAATGGTTCACGATTTGACCCTATGCACAAGTCACTTCATGCACTTTCTTGTACCTCACAGCCTGATATACTGCCTTTGCGCAGCCCTACTCGGGGTCCGAACACTACGCTTTCGCGTTACTACCCAAGACCTTACTGTTATTTCAAGGTTGGTTGATTATTTTAGCCTACTTGCATGATTTCAGTTATACTTAACAACATAAACCATTCATACAGGTGTGCACAGTAAATAAACAATATATTTGCAAATTATATCAAACATGCATTAACCCAATAACAGATAAATAGAATTATAATAAAAATTCTCTTTATTAATTCCTTCTTTGGTTACAGACTCGACTCTGCCCTGCGCACTTAGCTATAGGGGTCCACACACTCAGTTGTGGACTACAAGGCCTCTGCGCACTTAGCTGCAGAGCCTTCTCTTACTTTATGACCCAAAGACACACTTCACCTTACTTCCTTAGCTTCTCTTACTATATCTCGACTTCCTCACTTCTACACTTAGAGCCTCTCTCTATTTATACAAGCCCATGGTCCGCGGACCATGGGTAGGTCTATCTTGCTAACATTACATTACAAAACGAGGGCAGATAGCCCTGTGACTCTATCATACTTTTCATGCTCCACGCCCACAATTCACGGAGCTTTATAACAATATTTATTCAAAACTTGGGCTTTAAGCCCCAAAACATGCCTTGGGGGGGATTCCATGCCCAAAAGTCCCCCAAAACAAACATCATGACTCACCCTCGAGTGACTTTGTTAGCGCGACGATATTTGCATGGGATCCTTCAAACTATTCTCGAACTGTGTAGAGGTTAGCAACGCACTGAGCTAGTGCTTGTTGTATTTGTTGCATGCATTGCTCCTAGACCTTTGTGTCTCGACTGCGTTTCTACATCTGTACAGGTATCTGCTGCGTATTGCTTCTGGGAAAACTAGTGTCCATTTGATCTGCTAGTCCCACTAAGATGAGTACCTATATTAGAAACAATCAATTCAAAGTAACTTGTGTTTTCCTCTATGTATGATAGATAAGAGAGAAGCAGAGAGCACCAACCTTAATCTTTCACTTGGCTCCTTGCTTGTTTCCTCTCCCCTTTGATAGAGCTTGCCACTTCTTCCTAACTTGTCCCGCTTTAAAGAACCCCTGTAGAGACAAAGCAACAAAATAACATCAAAGCATAGAGATCTATAATACCATAAACAATGTAGAATCAGAAGTACATTAACCATATAAATGCATTCACAAATACAAGATTCACAAGTACACAAGTATATGGAGGAAAACTCAAATAAATTTATTGATAGTAGAAGTAGAAGAGAGGATTACAACCCAGCTGTCTGATCCAGCATCATCCTCCCAGCCCTCTTCACCTCATGAAAAGCAAGATCACCCAACAATACAATGTCTCAAAGAGAAACCAACAACACTTCCTTACAAATTACAAAATTCCAGCCTCTAGATCTCTCAGCTGAGGGATCCATATATAGATGTTTGTAGAGGGGTGAGTCAGCTTCTGGGTTTTTGATTAGTGTCATTTCACTGATAGTTCTTGGTTCCACTTGGATATTTCATGATCTCTTACTCATCCCTGGGTGAATTCAGAGAGGCAAGTGTCATATGAGAAGTTTCTAGAAGATTCTCTGGGTTTCCACTTAGCAAACTGTCTCTGCCATTTGTCTACTCTCACCCATCTCACCCTATAGAAGTCTCTTTTAGTATGCATCACACCTGGCTAGTGTTACAGTCAGTATGCATCGCACCCTTAGCATGGAGCAGTATGTATGGTCTAGTTTTGACCAGTTCTGAGTGGTTTTTTAGGGAGAACTTCTGGGAAATGATGTAATCAGTTGAGCTTAATATTTTAGGGTGTGAAACAACACTTTTATGGGTTTAATAGCCCTTGGTTTATCGACATATGTGATTGGGATTGTAGTGCCCAAATATGTCTATAACAGTTGCCCCCTAAAGCATGAGGTCGTAAATCTTCTGATGTTGGGTGAAATGCTTTATCATGAGGATCCGAGGTTTTTTGAACTGGAAGGTGACCTGTATAAAATAAAATAAAATACATTATCTTCATATTATTTTCATTTTCTAGCTAAGGTGGGCATTCCCATGCACAACCTTATAAATTCATTTGCATGTACATATGATTGACAATCGTCCGTTGTTGCAGACTGGTGATTCTCGTAGAGCCATCATCCCTTAGCTTGGATGATCATTTGTGCAGCTATGGTGTACACTTGATGTCTTTATTTTCCCTGAATATATCACAGCCTGGATGGATGAAACTAGATGTGGAGTCTTCAAACTCGTTCAATCTTTGCTCGATGTACAAGTCAATCCATGTGAAAAGATGTTTTGAAGTCGAACATGGAAAGACATCACCTGATTACCAGCCAATGATGTAAGCTGTTAATAGGCACGAGAGGAATCACTGAAAATGATAATGACCCTCAAGGTACTACAGTACAATTTACGTGGTGTCAATATAGGATCTGATGTCAAACACCACGCAAAATCTTTTGGTCGAAGGCCATTGATGTAAACCTGTCACTGGAAGTGAGAAACTTGCCATTGAGGCATGCAAGCTTCAAAGTTAGATTTTAAGCCTCTGTGGAAGTTTTTTGTAGTGTCATGATCCGGATTATCCACAGTTTCTAGTTCATTCTGCCAACGTTTCAAACCCCAAAGGGGGTCCATCATCAGGACAAATTAGATAGAATATGAGTGAAAGATTATTGAGAGAAGAGAACCTGCGACCTGGATATAAATAAACAAGAACCCAAATTTTATAAAGGCTGACACATGATTCTTTATTTTTATTAATTATTATTTTATTTTATTTATTATTTTTCTTTTTTATATAATAATTTTACTTATTTATAAAAGTTTTATAAAAACTTTAATTAATCATTTAATTATTCATTATTAGTTTAGGTTTAATTATTTAATCATGAATAAATAAGTTAACTTATTTTATTTTATTAATTTTGAACTTCATTTATTAACTAATTAATTCTTTTTATTTTTACTTAATTAATTACTTAATTTAAATTAATTTATAAATTATTTTTGCCTTCCTTTAATTAATCAATTATCAATTAATTAATTAATTTATCTAATTAATCTAATTAATCAATTTATTAATTTCTAATTATTTATATTTATTTATTTATTTATAAATTAAATGTTAATTCAATTTAATTTGATTTAAAAATTGACTAATAAATTACTTAATTTAAATTAATTTATAAATTATTTTTGCCTTCCTTTAATTAATCAATTATCAATTAATTAATTAATTGATTGATTAATTAATTAATTAATTTATCAAATTAATCGATTTATTAATTTCTAAATATTTATATTTTTATTTATAAATTAAATGTTAATTCAATTTAATTTTTTTTTATTTTTTTTTGACTAATTGATATAATACAAAAAATTTTTGATTTTAATTAATTAAAAACCAATTAAAATTGATAAAGAAATTAATTAATATAGTTCAGGCTTCTGTGATCCATATCAATTTAGAGAGAGATTTTTCGGCGAAAATCACATGGAAAATCATTTGTCGACGCGTTTCTAACCAACAAGTGTGGTTCATCGTCAGGACAAGTGTGGTTCATCGACACCAATGTCATATGGCCTCATGGGCAGGTTGAGCTTGATCTCTTCTTTGATCATCTCAACAACCAATCCTCAGCCATTAAGTTCACTAAGGAGCAAGAAGTTGATGGATGTCTTCCATTCCTTGATATTCTTATTTCTAAGAATAGTGGTGGTTCCCTCGCCCATCGAGTTTTTCGTAAGAAAACTCATACAGAGCAGTATCTTCATGCCAATTCCCACCACTTCCCGGCTCAAAAGATGGGTGTCCTCAATACCCTTGCTACTCGGGCCCTAAGAATCCCAGACAAAAAGAGCTTTGAGAATGAAAAATCCCATCTGCTTGATGTCTTTGTTGAGAATGGTTATAGTAGATACTTGGGTCAAAGTGCTTTCCTTAAGGCTTCCAAGAATTCTCCGAATAAAAGGGAATCGAAGGAATGAATTCCAGGCGTCCTTCTTCCGTATGTTCAAGGGACCACTGATAGGATTGGAAGGATTCTACGGAAGCATAGTATCGCTGTGACCTTCAGGCTCCTGAACACCATTCGTGGGTCCCTAAGATCTGTAAAGGATCCTATCGACCCTAAGGATATGAAAGGTGTTTATTTGATCCCTTGTTCCTGTGGGACCCCCTATATTGGAGAGACTGGTCGCTCCATTAATCAAAGGATTAGCGAGCACGCTGCGGACCTTAAGCATAGGAGAGCCAAGTCCTCCGCTTTAGCTAAACATGCTGAGAAAACCAATCATCATGTTTGTATTGAGGAGGCTAGTGTTATTGCTAGGGTTTCGCATTTCCATCATCGTAAATTCAGGGAAGCGCTTGAAATTGAAAAAAGGCCTTGCAATCTTAATAGAGACGATGGCTGGAAAGTTAGTAGATGTTGGGTCCCTGCTCTCTCTTCCTAGTTGGTTTCCGCCCTCTTCTTTAGGGTTAATTTCTTTTATTTATTATTTTATTTTTATTTATTTACTTGTTATTATTATTTTTATTATTTATCTAGTATTAACCTTTTTATTTTAACTGATCTATGTTTTATTGATTTACTTTTATTGATTCATTCTATTATTACCTTTATTTTTTGAGTCTTTTTAACTAATTTTTATTATTTTTATTCTTAATTTATTTATTTATTTGTTCTGTTATTACCTTTTTAACTAACCTACCCTCTTATATTTTGTTTATTTATTTTGTCTTTATTTTATTTATTTATTCGTTCTATTATTTTTATTTTCTAAGACCGTTTAACTATTTTTCTAACTAGCCTATTTATTTTATTCTTATTATTTTCATTTATTCGTTACATTATTACCATTTTTGACTTATTTTTCTAACCTCTGTGGTTTTCTTCCATTCAATAATTTTTAATAATATTTATAGGCTTTTAATTTTTAGATCCTTTGTTTTGATTTGATTATTTTTATTTTATCTTTATTATTTTATTTACTATTTTATTATTATTATTTTTATTATTATTATGTTTTTCGCAGTAACTAATTTATTTATTTATTTACTTATTCATTTCTAGTTTAATTTTCAATTGTCTATTTATTTGTTTTATTTAACTAACCTTCCTCGTTTTGATGTTTCTTAGTATTTTATAATTTATAATTTATTTTTCATTTATAATCTATTTACTTGTTTTATTTTGTATATTTTTAACTAATTTTCCTAACTAACCTTTCCCCCTTTTGACATTTGTTAGATCTTTTATGCATCTATTTATTATTATTTTATAATTTTTAATAATATTTTTAATAATATTATTTTATATATATTGCTTTTAGGGTCCATTATTTAACTAATTTCTAATTTTTATTAACATTTGTAAACTAAATACCCTTCAATTTATGTTTTGGTCCTAATTCTTACTAACTAAGCTAATAAAATATTTTTGACCCCGGTCCTTGAGTCAAACTAGCCGTTGGGTCAGGAGGCTCCGTTCTGCCTATTTATCTTGCTTAGCTGGATCTGTTTCTTCAACTTGTCCTGACGATGAACCACACTTGTTGGTTCGAAACGCGTCGACAAATGATTTTCCATGTGATTTTCGCCGAAAAATCTCTCTCTAAAAAGAAATTAATTTATAATACTAAAGTTCTAATTTTTATTTTATTATATTAATTTATAATTTCAATTTCTATAATTAATTGATTAAATTAAATTAATTAATTTTATTTTATTTATTTTGATTAATTAATCCTCATTGAATTTAATTAAAAACAATAATTCAAATTTCTTTAATGTCATATAATTCTAAAATTTTTTATTTCTTTAATTTCATATAATTCTAAATTTTTTTATTTTGATTAATATTTATTAGAGTTTTACTATCATAATCAAAGTTATTTTTGGTTATTATTAATAATTTGAGAAGATATGTTTAATTTTATATTTTAATTTATTTTATTTTAGAATTAATTAAATTAAATTTATTTGTTTTAATTTATTAAAGACCCCCTATGCTTCCAAGGGTCCGGAGGGGCATATTTGCTTGATGAGAGGAAGCCAATTTCCACTGATTTCACTCCCATTGTCCCTGTTGAGGTTCTGAGGAAATTTCATAATTTCAATGACCTCTCTGATTTTTCTTTTATGATAGTTGTCTTCTCTTGCAATTAGCTTGGTGTCTTCCAAACACGCATGATGTTTGGTCTTGGAGTAGTGCTCTGCAAGGGCTGATGTATGGGATCTTTCATTCTTTATGTCGACGACATGCTGTTTAAGTCTTAGGGGAGACTGCTTCAACCCTGCGGTAACACTGCTCGTGATAATAGTTAGAGATGTTCAATTTACCATTAACACTATATTCTTTTGACGGTCATACTACCTGTTCAATTACTCCATCAAATTGATTAGAAATGCAAATACATGCTTGAAAAATGAGTTAAAAACCAACATCTTACTTGAATTACATGAACAGTAACATAAAAGTAGTTTTCCCTCTCATTTTTACCATTTCATTCAAATTTAGGATTGTTGGAGCTCTGGAAGTGTTTTCCCCCTCGAATTTCATCAACTGATTTCGGGAGATCTACTGGACTATTTTCCGTGCCGTTTGGACTAGGTAGGAGCTAACCCGGAGCTCTTCAATTACATTCCTTCCTTTTCTGATTTAGAGTAGGCTTTCCCTGTCTTCTGGGCCCCAGAGGTTTGAAGAGTTCGTGCTCTCCCCATCACACCTGGTCTGCATCAAAATATGCAATGCATACTGAGCTGGCCATTAGCCAGTCAATATGCATCTCACCCTCTACACAGCCAGGGTGCGATGGGCGCAGGAGGGAAAGTTTATGCAGTGTTTTCTCATGAAATTTTTTCCTGTTTTTGTCCAAATCAGGATCCTAATGCATCTCTTGTTTGTGTTTCAGAGATTCATCAGATCAAGATGGTCGTTACATGGTGTGAACGCAAGCATGAAGAAAAGGACATGATTGCCTTACATGATCCGGGTACGGCTACTGCATTACGAAACTGTGGCTTGCTTAAATTTTTCCACATATCCAGCATGAGGCAACAAATCAATTTGTTGCAATATCTTCTCAATGCATGGGATCCGACCAACCAGGTGTTCCAGATAAGAGGCAAATCCATCCCTTTGACAGTTGATGATATCTACTTTTTGACTGGGTTATCGAGGCGTGGTGCCCCTCTCTCACTATCGGGATATGCCCGTGAGGGTGAATCCATGAGGGATTATATTCACTAGTTTTGTAGAGATGGATCTCAGCCGAGCAGGGATGGCAAGATCAGTATTCGAGATGTCATTGATCGGTCTTTGAGGACTATTTTATTTACCTTTTCTAAATTGGCTGGTAGCGCGGCTGTTCATTTGGCCAACAGGTCTTATATGCAGTACACCCTGGAATGCCTTGAACCAAAGGTATTCAACTGGTGTGATGTAGTGCTTCCGGTTATAAAAGAACAACTTTCCAAGGTGAAGAATGGAAGATCCAAGAACTTTGGTTATGGTTCTATTCTGACTGCTTTCACCTTGGAGAGGATTCCACTGATGCAACCACAGTACATTTCACTCGTATTGCCAGCACTGAGGGAACCACGGATGCAGAGATGGGTTGATCTCATGGCAGACATGCTGGTCAGTCACAGATTTCATTCTCTAATGCCTTCTTTGAGTGGTTCGACCATCAGGAGATGGTCTCCACAGAGTATCCATAAGTTGGGATGGATTTCTGAGGAAAACTAGATTTGGCGTTACCGACTAGCGAGCAGTCAGGTGTTATAGGTAAAAAGATCTAACCATATCTATTTATTGCTTTTATAATGTCCTTATGTTTTTTAAAGGTTATCAAGACTAATCAAACTCATATATGTATGCAGATGTTGGGCCAGTGTGACCAATAGCGCACCCATGGGTAGCAGCTGCCCTTCCAGCAGGAGAGGGTGTAGGGAGGGTCGTCCTTCGTGATTTGGACATAGCGGAGACCCTTGCAGTATTGCTGGATCAGATCGAGGGTCTTAGCCTTGGTATTCGGGATGTGAGGACCGATGAGCTACCTCTATGATTATAGCACCATACTACTGGCGTTCCGAGTCAGTGGACTAGGCTCTTAGGTATGATCGCACAGGCAGTGACTTGCTATCACTATCACCATTAGTCTAGGGTGCTTTTCTGCATTTTTGAGTTTTTGGGTCATATGACCGTTTTTGTCCTAGACACAGAAAATTTTGAAAAAAATATAAATAGCTATATATATATTTTTGATTTTCAGAGTTTTATTTCAGTTAAGTTATGTGATCCTGATGCAAATGTTAATTGAAATGCTTTTTCCTTTATAAATGCTACAAATGTCTATCTAACACATAATTTGCTAGTGAATCAATTAATGTATTTAAGTTTCTGGAAATGTGTTGATATTGAATAGAATCAAAATGCCTTTCCAAAATCTTGACCCTTAGCAACATACGATAGATAGTTGGATTCTGAACGAAATAGATGCCAGTAAGTTGTAGGATGACGAGTTTTTAATCCAGCCCGATAACAGATCGGTGTATTCCATGTGCGATGACATCAAAGAGAAGCTCCATCAACGCACTATACTTAGCGATATTGTTCATTGATCGACCAATACATATCCCTTTGAGACTCACTAACTTGCCTCTTGGATCAAAAATGGCCTAGGCTGCAGAAGATAGATTCCGCGTACTACAACTAGCTCCATCGGCATATCCAATGAATGATTCCAACTGGTCTGACATCTGCAACAAATGAAAACTAGATTACCTAACCAATATGATCACTCTTGACGAAAAAAAAACATAACAAAAGCATTTAAAGAGATTACTACACTTAATCAAGCATAGTAACGCCTAAGATACAACCCGTTTCAGGGTTGCGACAGTGGAATCCCATCATAATCTACTAGCTCGTAGGCTCCCTTTGCTAATACCCGTTTAACAATGTAGGGGCTCATCCACAATGGATGGAACTTACCTGCTCCCAATTTATCGGATTCCTGATCATATAGCAAGACCAGGTCACCTTCTGAGAAGACACAGGGTTTGACATGTTTGTCAAATTATGCCTTGACTCATTTCTTATGAGCTTCATTAGCCAAAGCGGCATTACATCATGTTTCATCCAATTGGATTAGTTCCAAGAAATGAGCCTCTTCCTCCGAAGTTTCGGGAAGTAAATCGATTGCGAGCTTGAGAGATGAAATTTCACACTGAATTAGTAAGATCGCTTCCAGGCCATACACCAACTGAATGGGTGTAAATCCGATTATATTTCTCACCGATGTCCAATATGCCCACAAGGCTAAGTACAGGATTAAGTGCCAATTCCGTTTGTGGACTCCAATCATCCTTTGCAGCATGCGCTTCAGGACTTTCTTGATGGCCTCAACTTGTCCACTAGCTTGCGGATAATACGGAGTAGAACTATCGTGGGACAGTCTTAATTTGGTAGCCAATTCAACCTTCATGTGATTGTGAAAATGTGATCCATGATCTATGACTATAGCTTGTGGAACACAAAATCTAGAGACTACATGATTGGAAAAGAAAAGAGCATCCATTTCGCTGCTGTTGTTTAATGTAGGCATCGCCTCTGCCCATTTTGTAAAATAGTCGACTGCGACTATGATATACCCATGCCCCCCAGTCGAGGTGGGGTTACATGTCATGAAATCTATGCCCCATTTGGCGAATGGCCCAACAACAACTACTGGATGTAGCGGTGTGGGTGGTAGTCTGGTTTCGTGGTCGAAGATCTGACAAGTAGGGCAACTTCTGACCGTGATTATGCAATATTTGAATATAGTAGGCCAAAAGTAACCTGCTCGTAAGATCTTTTGTGTCATAGCATGACCATATTGATGCCCCCCACAGGCACCTGAATGATAATCATTCAGGACTTTTTCGGCCTCCTCATGCATGAGGCACCTTCGCAGAACTGTATCAACACCACGACAGTAAAGGGTATCACTGACGATCATGTAGTCTTTGTCTTGGAATCGAGTACGTCATTGTTTGGAGTGAGAGGTATTAGGCCTAAAGGTTTGGGTTTGGAGATTGATTAGTATATCTCCATACCACGGATCACTTGACGATATCAGAAACAGATATTCATCCATGATTGATGCTTTAGATGTTGAATCATTGGATGATGATGGGAGGTCGCGTAGTAACTCCGCAAAAACCAGAGATTTCTTTGATTTGGATTTTGTGAATTCCATATCAAACTCTTGCAAAATGGCTTTCCGTTTTGAATATTTTCCCCCTAGTAATTGACGCGAAAGAATGTAGGTCATAGGGTTGCAATCCGACAGAATGGTAGTTTTGCGAAAGAGGATATAGTGTCAAAATCTGTGTACTACTTGAACAGCTACTAGAGCCATATTTTCAACATAGGAGTAATTTTTTTCTATATCATTTAAGTTTCGGCTTAAATAATAGACTGGATGTTCAATTCCGTCATCTTCTTGTACTAAAACCATTGCAATGGTTGTATCTGCTGCAACAACATACAGTTTAAAGTCTTTTTGATAATCAGGAGCGTACATTAATGATGCTTTTATTAGGGAATCCTTTAAAGCGTCAAAGGAAGCTTGCACAACCTGATCCCAGTTGAAGGGCACTTCTTTCTTCGAAAGACATGTCTAACCTTTAGCAAGTTCGGCATAATTTGGAATGAACCTCCTTAGAAAGTTTTCTTTTCCTTGGAGTTTCTAAATCTGAAGCAAATTTGAAGGTGGAGGCATGTTGATGATTGCCTAAACCTTACATGGGTTGAGTCAAATCCTGTCCTTTGAAACTATGAAACCAAGTAAACGACTAGAACCGACACAAAACACACACTTGTGTGGATTGAGTCGTATCTTGTAGTTTCGGCAACGTATAAATATAGCTCTCAAATGTTGCGGATGATCAGTGCACTTTCACGAATGAGCCGATAGATCGTCGAGATATGGTTGAACGATGTGTTTGATGTCGTGGAAGGCGTAGTTCATTTCCCTCTAAAAAGTTTCCCCTGCGTTCTTTAAACCGAAAGGTAGTTTATGGTACGTGAATGTGCCCCATGGACATATAAATGCAGTATTTGACTGGTCCTATGGGCAGATGTTTATTTGATTGTATCCAGAAAATCTGTCCATGAATGAAAAGATTTCGCATCTGGCGCATTCATCAATTATCTGGTCGATGAAGGGTGTAGGGTAGTTTTCCTTTGGACAAGCTTGATTTACATCCCTGTAATCGATGCACACTCTAATTGTTCCTTGTTTTTTCATCATAGGAACAATATTTGATACCCAATCAGTTAGAGGAACAGGGTAAATGAAACCAACATGTAAAAGTTTTTCAACTTCTGCCTTGATGGCAGCGGCTTTCTTCGGGTGCACCTGTCGAAGCCGCTGTCATACTGGTTTGGCATCTGGATACATCTTGATTTCGTGTTCAACGATACTCAAGTCAATGCCTGGCATTTCTTCATATGACCATGCAAAGACATCTCTGAATTTGTGAAAGAGAGCGGAGTATATTTCCAGTTCTGAAGAAGAGCAAGATTTGCCAACATGAATATTCTCTACAACATTTGGTTTGGTCGAGATATTTATGGTGACAGTTTCTTCAATATTGGATATATTTCACTCGGAATCCACCATATTGACAGTATTTGATAGAAAATAAAAAACTGAAGGATGATCAAGGTCGCTGTAATAATCTTCATCGTTATCTTGACGATGGGAATGATGGTGGTAATCTTCCCATGATGCCTCTCCTATCATCATTGACTGAATGATTCCTTCGTCTATAGAATGTATACATGACCAAGGATCTGAAGAGGTGCCATATTCTAGAGACCTATCTATCCAAACACTTGATGAGTGTTGATTTGGGTTTGTCGCCTAGGCCAAGAAACTTGATTGCTAAAAAATTTCTATGGGGCTTGGAGGCAATACCTGGCAATGATCCATGCTAACAAAATGTTCTGAAATCTTCTTAATCATTGCTGATGTAGAAGATACCATATTATAGGTTTCCACCACGGCCACTTCCGCCAGGTTACTCGGAGGTGGGAGGGAAAAAGTACCCATTAAGGAATGGTCTTTTAGGATACTTGCTCTGACATTTTGAAGTGATTGCGAGCTTCCATGGATCATTGGAATGCTTCCCATAGCTTGTGAACTATTATGGAAAAAGGTTAGTTGGTCAACGATTGTAATTCCACCTTGAAAGGGAAATGCAATCTTTCTGAAATATGTTGACACAAAAACAGCCATAGCATAAATCCAGGGCCTTCCCAATAGGATATTGTAATCGAGGTTTCCATCGATAACTTTGACTTCAATTTCTACTGTCTTGCCCCCCAGTTCAACTTGCAAGTTACTTAATATCCCATATGGCGTGTATGTTCTTCCATAGAACGCTTTTAATGTCGTTGATGATCACGACAAGGGTGATGAGCCTAAAGTTTTCCAGCATCTCATTGAAATTATACAGGTAGATGTGCCCTCGTTAATGATTGTTCGATGAACAGTTTTGTTGAGGGATTTAACCTGTATAAGGAAAGCGAGTTGGGCGGTAACTAAGGTTCATATCCTTTGTGGTTAAAGACCACAAGATTGGAATCCATTGGGTCAATCCCACCTATTTCTGATAATAAAGCTTGCTTTTGGGAGGGGAAATTTTGCAATACTTCAAGTGTTGACAGCGGATGGCGATTGAGCTAGATCCTCTACTATATTATAATTTTGTGCTACTCGAGCATGAGGATTAAATGTCCATTTATGTACTACTCCCTTTGGTGGCTTTATTGTTAGTTCAGGAATGATGGGTGGCACAACTTCTGACGAAGTTGTTGTCGAACTACTGGGTTGAACTATAGCCTTGTTGTTCGACATCTGTGGATTCTTATAATCTTTGTTCCTCATCAATATCAAAGCATCATTTTGCTGCTTTGAGATGGAGAAGCATGATCGATAGCAACCAGATTAGTTTCTAGGTTTGGAAATGGATCAGTCAATACCGTTGAGGTGCTCGAAGTTTTTAAAAATTTCTTGACCTCAGCTCGATGCAGACAATCGTTCGTCCAATGTTCTTCATTACATATGAAACATGGTTGACCTAGTTTATTTCGCCCAGTAGGGTTTTCAGAAGATTTTTCAGGAGGTGTATCCTCCTGTTTCTTCTTCTTGTTTTCCCCTTTCTTCTTGCCCCCTATTTTCTTTGGTTCTTTGCCTTTGTCGGATGACATGGCATTAACCTCCAAGGTAAGAAGTTTGTCATTTGCTTTTCTGCTAGAAACTACAAGGGCTTTACCAGTTTGAGCTTTTGCGGTTTGCGTACTCGAGGTATCAATCATGCCATCAGTAGCATGAGAGTCCTTGTTTGATTTAGGAGGTGGAGGAACGAAAAATTCTGGTCTAGGAGCGTCAGGAATTTTGTCATAAAGCATGCTAGACTGAGTATAAATCAAGTCTAAATATTGCACACGAGCAATAACTTTCTCTTCAGTGACAACTCCTCCTTTTGCCACATCCTTTGTAATAGAAGGTATTAATGTCTTAATAAACGACTCAGCTAGAAGCTAATTAGGAACATGCATCTTTAGCATTTGACGACGACGTCACCACTCATGAATATGATCAGATATGTGAGTGGTTGTTGTCTGTTTAAAGTTGGTAAGGAGTTCTGTTCCCATTTCGTACCTTATGGGTAACTGAAAGTGGGTTAAGAAGGTTATGGCAAGGGCACTGAAGTTATCAAATGAAGCTATAGGCAATTCGATGTACCATTTCGCTACTGGAACAGTTAGCGTTCGCTGGAAAAGGCGAAGCCTAATCAAATCATCATTGAGGGTGTTGGATGAACACCACAAATGAAAGGTCATTACGTGATTCGATGGATCTTTGCTCGGATTTCCATTGAATTTAGGAATATTTGAAGGAAGTTTATGAGGAATCACTGGCCACCAAGGGGCGTAAGAAATTGGATCATTCGTTAATCGGTTCAAATTTGGTAATTCCAGAGTTGCTACAAAGGGCAACTGTTGATTCAGGTTTGGTGAAGCATACCCAAGATAAGATGGGATCACCTGAGCAGTGGGTCTTTTCATACTAACATAATGTATCTGATGCTGGTAACTTTGATAAGGTTGATGGGCATAACCATTATAGTATGGTTGTTGATAACTGCTTTGAAAATGTGGTTGTCCATTACCTAAAGTGCCTTGTTGCTCAGGTCCTTGGTAGACTTGCTGGAATTGGGGTTGTTCATATTGCACCAGCCATGGATGTTGAACCATTTTCTATTGCCCAATACCAGATGATTGACCAAGATGTGGAGTCATAACACCTGTTTGAGTCTAAGTCGTTCCGGTTAAGGAAGCACTAATCTGAGATTGTGGCGGAGTCGTAGAGACAACAGGTTGTTGTATTGTGACCTGAGAAATTTGAGGTTGACATACAAAAGGCTGTGCTTGTACTTGTGACATAGTCACAATAGCAGGCATAGTGGTAATATTTGACACAGGTAGGGTCGGTTGTATTGAATATAAAACCCTTGGTTGTTGAGGAAGTATTGGTATCCAACCATCGGATGTAATTCCAGTTTGTCCTAAATTTTTTTGTGAGCTCTCATACGGTTGTTCTCTAGGAGGGAACAATGAGAAAACATACTACCCCCTATATGGTGGCAATCTAGTTCTCAAAGGATATATGGGTCTTTGAAGACTGGGCTACCTAAATTGAAACTGGTATGGAGGATCAACTTGGTGAGCTTCAACATAAGAAATACCAGATGGGATCCCAGAGGAACCAATGGGACCAGACCATGTCGTCGAAACAATCCCTGGGTGGACTCCATCTAGCGATTGACAACTAGTTGGGACAGATGGTATACTAGAAAACATCATAGGAGTAGCAGGAGGTTCTGTTGTGACTGTATCAGACGACACAGTCCTAGATGTTGACGGTTATTCAGACATATTCGGTCTATCCAAAATATTTCCTAGCGATTCGATAGGAACATGAGATGAAGGATGATTGAAGGAACTAACTTCAGGAATAGAACGGTATAAGTGGATCTCAGCTCCAAAATGCAATGGAGTACTAGATGGAAGATCCTCTACAACTTCTTCTATAGCAATTAGTCCAGGTGGAAGAGGTAGAATGTCAGGTCCGTAAAATATTTTTGGGGCTGAAGAAGGTATAGTTTCTACAACGATAGATACTGGAGGGGTGACATCTTCTGAATTCTAGAACTCAACTCCTAGATGTTTAGGTTAGTAAACTTTAGTTTCTGGATCAGCTCTAGATGGAGTTGTTTCAGGTATTGTGGCATCTATGGTTACACTAGGATCAATTATAATGTCCTCTTGTAACCATGAAACTTATTTTGTAAAGGTAGATGAACCAGAAATGATTGGAGTAACTGTAGTCTCTGATGATGTTGAAACACAAGTTTCAAATAAACCAATAGAGGTGGACTCAGTTAAACGAGACCGTTTTGCCCGGAATGGTTTCGTTTCCGGAGTCAAAGACGATTGACACGCTTGCCTCTGCGAACAATGGGGTTTTGATTGACTTTCTTCCATAATTGTGGATTACTTGATCAAATTAAAATTAAAGAAAGGGGAAAATTTATTTCGTAATAAATGAATTTTATGACGCTTTGACACAACTTGCTTTTGCAATTTTTAAGAGTCGAGAAAAAGCTAAAGGTGACTCTAGTCTCCTTCATTTTTTAATGAGCCTGAAGTGACAAGTGCTTAGATGGAACTTTTTTTTTAAGGAGTTGAAAAGGAACAAAAGCAACTACTCTGGAAATCTAGACAAAGGGATTACCAAAGCAATCGCAAAACTGCAATATACACCTTGGTGGAAAATTAAAGAGAAATTACCAAGGACTTTAGGTACGGTAGTCAATCTCCCCGAATGTTGTGTTCAGTGCATTGCGATCGATAGGGCGCCAGACACGGCTTCCTAAGGATAAAGGATATCAGCCTATTGTGGTCTCCTAGTATAAACTCGACGATATGGGGAGCACAAGTCCGTATTAGAACTTGTCATATCAAAGAGGAGGAATCACCCAAAATTCGATGAAAATGATAGTTACCAAGCTTTACGATGCCAGAATACGTCTGTAGCCTAGAGTTCTAGATGTTGTGCGTTAGGTTCCAAAACGTTTTTATGTTCATTGAGGTTTATTTTATAGTTTATCTTTTTAAGAAGTTTTTCTTTCAAGGTTCACTACATGATGTAGATGTAAAATTCCTAAATATGCAATCTAAAATGATAAACAATCATTTGTTTTCTTTTAGCAATGAAAATCCTAGCTACCAAGGAAAGAAGAGTACGATTCTTTCAACAGAGAGCAGAGAGCACACACTAAATGCACTTTTCCTAAATAATTTTCTACATGCAGTCTAAATGCAAATGCACATGCATGTATTTGTTTTTCCATTTCCTTAATGTGAGAAAGCCAAAAAGAAAACTAAGTACATATCTGAACTACTTTTCTTCAAAGCGACACTTTAGCAATTTCTTTTTCAAAACGAAAGGAAGACTAAGACGACACTTTCAATTTTGAATGTGAGACTTCTTTCAACACTTCAAATATTGGCAATTCAAATCAAATACAATGGAAAAAGTAAAATCGACTATCTAGAAGAGGAATACTTTACGACACTCTTCTTTTCGACTCACAATGATAGTTGCGACACTTTTGAATCAAAATATGACCGTTCAATTAAGGTACTATTTGCAAAGGAGGACTGTAAATGATGAAAAATACGTTAAAAACATTCACAATTCCTGATCAATGGAGGCTGAATAATGTAAAAGAAGAAGGCTTCAACAATGATATACTGATCATAGGTAGAAAAACTCCTGAATAGAGCTGAAAATGATGAAGAAAAAACCAAATTCTAGAGAGGGAAACTGTAAGGCCTTCGAGTTGCGGGTGCAACAGGCGCCGGCGAGTCATTGTGCACGAAGGCACGGGCGGGTGCACGGGCGCGCAGACGGGCGCACGGGCGGGCGCGCACAAAATGACAATGTTGGTGGGCCCCAGTATTGTAGCAATAATGCTACAACTCCTGGAACTCCCTTCTTTAATTTTATCAACCCGGTAGTTCGTAACAAACTTGGAAGCGACGGTGCTGTATGCACAAGTACTAGCTCTTGCCGCAGCTGTCACTTGGTCAGCTGGCACAAGTCCACTAGGAGCTTAAGCCAACTTCTATGAGCTCTTAGAAGAATATTTTTAATTGATGGATGAAAGCTAACTCGAAGGAAGCTAATCTAATTGCAACAAGAAACTAAAAGCCAAAAAGAAACACAAACCTAGCAAACCCTAATTCTACCAGCTAGTCCTACTGACGTAAAGAAGAGCATGCAAACTACTAAAAGAGATGCCATTACTTCTAGGAAGGTAAAATGCATGTGTCTAAGTTATCACTATCTGAAGAAAACATCTTTTTGTATTTTTGATTAAGTTATTGGAATTATCATGCATGTGCTTTTAACTAGATTTTCACTGTGCAGAGGTGGATCAAGGAGGAGAAGCGCTTGGGAAAGGTTGGGAAGGTTCAGAGAGGGTCTAAAGGGTCCCTAACACCCTTCCAGAGAGTCTCACAAAGTTTGGCTGCCAAGAAACCGTGTTTATGAGCTTCTACAGGAAGTCTGCAGGGGTTCTACAGGATGTTCTGTAATTCTTCTACAAGATGTTTCGAAATGGGATTTTGGAGCATGGATGGAGGGAAAAATATGGAGGAATGATTATGGAGGTGAAATAGGGGTGTGAAGAGGCGTAGGACTTGGTGGATGAGGCTAAGGAGCGATTGGATTTGTTCAAGGATGGAGGAAGCGATGATGCACAAGAATGTAGTAATTAGGGCAAGGTGGGGAAAGTATGGCAAATGAAGGGTACGAATCATGGACTAAGGGTTAGAGCAGATTATCAGATGGATTATGGGTAGATAGAGAAGGATAATAGGTACTCTGCAAGTGGTTTTTCAAACTGAACAAACAAAGACATGCAAGAAAACAAAGATCTAGTTATGCTACCCTAATATGACCTAGCTAAAAGTAACAAGAATGGACAGCAGCTTTATTTGCAAGGAAACCATGTATATTAACTATGAAATGAAGCATTCAAAGATCTGAACATGTAATCAACTTCTGCAAATGAAAACCAAACACTAATGATTGCATGGCAAAGCAAAGTCAGTGTTTTTGTGGGCAGCAAAGTCATCCTAGTCACAGCTCCTGATCCCACTGAGGGAGAGGTGAAACCACAGATGTTTGTTGGCCCTTTTCTTGAAGCTTTTTCTGTTAACAATCTATCAACTAAATCTGAGCATGAAAAGCTATTTTACTCATCAAAAAAACAAACTAAATAACAAAACAAAATAGCAGATTTTATTCTAAGAATGCAGCAAAAACACATAGAGATAATCAAAGGAGGTATTGGGCGCTTGAGATGGGCCCAACCCCAAGAGCTACAGCCTCCTAAGAGAGATTTAGAGCTGGTGCAAAGCTGGATTCATCTTTATTGCTCAAGAAATGAAGAGTTACATCAAAACTGTCCACAAGGAGAACTTGAAGATGAGCTGATAGCAAAACTAATCTATTGCCTAAAAATCGAATTACAAAATGACTACAACAAGACTATGAAATGACTAACTACCAGCTACAAAATGACTAACCACTAGCTACTATCTACTGGCTAACTAGCTAACATCCACTGGCTACACTGGCTAACCAAAATGAGGCCCTAAGCCTTCTTATTTATACAATTTGAGGACCCAACAGTCCTCCTAAAATTTAGGGACTCGGCTGCCCAACACTTGGAGTTAACAGCAGTCCTACTTGACTTGCTTGGCTGCCCTTGTGCTAATTGATTCGGTGGCCCTTGAACTCCGAGCTGATGGTGGAGAATTCGAGGTAAGGGCCCATAAATGAAGGGGACACCTTCCTACAAATCCTCTAGCTTGTTCTCCCACGAATTTCGCTGCCAAGTGCTCATTAAGACCTTCAATTTTGTCTCCAAGCTGACCAAAAAGGCTACACAAAGCACCCATTAGACTTGTTGGCATAATGACTAACCAAATTCACTCTATTAACATAAATATAATAAAAAACATGCAATAAACTAATGAGAATGGTGGATTAAGTCAAATTAGGAGGTTGAATGAGCCCAAATAATTGTCCATTTTTGGGGCTCATCATCACCCCCCTACTGAAAGTGTTGCTCATCCTCTGAGCAACCAATCTCTCTCCTCATCTTTGATGGCCCTGGTGGCCTCCTTGGCTAAAATCTCGGCCGATTTCTCCTTTGGCTTCCCTCTTTTCAAACTTCCTGTAGAAACAGTCCTCTGTCTTCCTGTAGAAACAGTCTGCTAACTTCCTGCTTGGCTGTGGGCGATTTTCCTTTCAGCTTGGCTGTGGCAGCCTTCATCTTCTCCCCCTTTCTGCTCTTCTTCCTCACTGTCTGCTGCTTTTCCTAGTGAATTCTCAGCCTTGTTATGAGTGTGCAAGTATATGCAATCATATGGAAGAAATGGTGGCCTTGGCATTTCCCAAAAACCCAATGACGAGGCTCATCAATATGCTGATAGGCCTGATGGATATGCTGAGAAACAAATTGGTGGTGGTGCAGAGGCTGGTACTTGTGGCCTTGGACTATGATATGAGTTCAGGCTTGGATAGTCTATTCCATAAGTTGTCTGCATTTGTGGAGATACTACAGGTTGTGATGATAAATTGTCCTTCTGACCATCAACTGCAAGTTTCACAGTAGCAATCCTTCCATCAATGGTTTTGTTTGGTTCCTTACGGGCTCACTTAGTAGCCTCCACAGTCTTGAAAGTCACAAATGCAAATCCCTTGTTGGTGAAAAATACATACAACATTAACCAAGACAAATACAGCCAAACAATCTAGGCCTCGGAAAAACATGCATAAATCTCTAAGAATAGAGACATTTTAAACTGCCCATCATAAAGAAATCTGATGTATCTTAGATTTGTAACCTAGATTTGCTGGTATTCTTATCATATGCAACTGAACCTTCTTCCATCTCTCCATATTTGGAAGAAAACTTCTAGAATATTATCATTGGCCATGTCATATGAAATACGACCAATGTAAAGTTTCCTTTGAGCTTGATTTGCACTTTAACCAGGACCTATTCCCACCAATGACTAATTTCTTACAGTAATCCCGCTCTTTCTTCAAGCTTCGAACTGGATGAAGAAAAACTTGGGCTTCTCTGCTCTGGAAGACTCTGCTGTACTTTCCTGTAAAACGTCTTCCTGTAGAAACGCCTGTAGATTGTGATAGGTGGGAGATTTTTTTAAAAACGACAGAAATCTAAGAAATCAGGAAGAAAACTTGTAGAGGACCATTGGTTAACTGATCTGGAAGTGGTGGATACGTGCTCCAGTTGTAACTGCAGTTGAACAGAGGGTGTGAGAGTCAGCCGAGCGTCATTTAATTTTGGCGTGATTCATGGTGAGGGAGTGCAGTGGCCAAGCGTACGTGGCCACATGCAGACGGCAGTGCTGTGATGAGCTGCATGGCCTCTTTCCGTTAATCAGTTGCACTGGAGTTACCACTGTCTGTTTTTTTTTATTTTATTTTTTAAAATTTTTTAATTCCCCGTGACTGACTACACACATGCGTTGATGATCCCTGGATGAGTGCAATCAGACTTGCTACCTTTCTAACTGAATCTCACCATCTCATTCATTCATGCAATGCTTTAGATTAGATCTATGCAAACAGAGGAACAAGTTTAGTCACGTACCTGCAAGTCGTGCGTGGTTGCTTTGCTGCATGCATGTGTTGATCTTCATTTGCTGCATGCATGTGTTGATGTAGTTGCATGGTGGCTTGATTGATGATTCATGGTTGTTTTTTTCTTGTGCAGGTGTCCTCTAGACGAATCCAAGCTGCAGGAGTTCATTTCCACGTTCAGACCTGCACGTTCAAGCTGCTGCTGTTGCATTGTCACAGAACCAGAACTTGTTTTCGCCATTTCTCCCAAACGGTAAAGCGGATTGATCTGAAACTTTCTGAGCATGTTTCTATAATAATGATGCATCTCCCATAGGAAAATCGTGATCAATGGATGCACGGATTTCGAGAAAAATGGAAAATGGCTGAATATTTCAGATATCGATTTCTCGGAAACCGTGCATCGGAATCGGCTAAAACTGATTGGGTAGGTTACCATCACTCACATGCATATCTCCATGAAACAGGTTTTGAAACGGATGCACGGATATGGAGAAAATGCAAAAATGGCTGATGGTGATGGAGGCTGATTTCTTGGAAACCGTGCACCGGAATTGGCTGAAACTGCTCAAGCATGTTGCCATCACCCTTGTACAATTCCCCATAAAACGGTTTGTCAAATGGATGCATGGTTTTCAAGTTATGGGAAAAACAAATTTTGTTCTATGGATTTTTTCTTCAAGGCACTTTGCATTTTTGTTGCATGGTATGAAAAATGAATTTGGGCTGTGATGCAGGTATGGAGATGATGGAGGAGGAGTTGGAAGATTGCATGAGGACTTCTAAACCCTTGAGGAAGCTACCATGTTCACCAAACAACTTTTTGAAATCCATGTCTAGTTTCCCACAATTTCTACAGGAAGTTCTTGTAGAAGCACAATGAGAAGCACAATGAGGTGGAAAAAATGATGGAGAAAGGCAAGGGATGGACACACAAGTGCTTGTAGGCCTAATCAACAGATTCCCACCATCATATTCCATTTTAGACTTGAATTTGGTTCGTCCAAAGGTTCTACAGGATGTTTCCTGTAGAAATACAGAGCTTCCTGTAGAAGGCACAAGAAAAATTCCTTTAACCTTGATTTGAGTGCTCCTCCTGTCATGAAACGTCCTTCTTGCAACCTGCAATTAGCCAATGGAATTAGTTTTATTTTTCTTTTTCTTTTTCTCTTTTTTTTTTTGAAAAACAACTAGGGTGCCTCATGGAGGTTTTCACCCTAATTGCCTGCCTTGGGCGCCTCCAAGGGAGGTTTTCACCCAAAGATCTTATTCTCTTTTCTCTTTTTTTTTTTTTTCAACCCATTGACTGCCTCATGGAGGTTTTCAATCAATGAGCTAATCTAAGGCGCCTCCGAGGAGGTTTTCACCTTAGATTTCTATTTTCCTCTTTTTTCATTTTTTTCATCTTCTTTTTTCTCTTTTTTCTTTTTTTTTCTCTACCCTACCCTACTTGAAAAACAAAATCATTCTCAAGTATAAGAATACTTCCAATGGAGCCATGTGCACATCGAGATTAGAGACAAAATGATGTGGAGGCTCGAAATGCATGCTTGGATAGGTATCTAGATCTCAGAGACCAAATGATCTGACCTTGAAGGGATCAAACATCGCTGAGGAAGAGAGTACTGCTGCAACTTAGTAACTGTCTGGAACCATGTCTCAATATAGCTTTGATATCCTTGGTCCTTTTGCTGATCTAGATCATTCTTCATGTCACCTTCTATCATGACTTTCTCATCTTCCTCCTTTTGCTGATCTGGATCATTCTTCATGTCACTTTCTATCATGACTTTCTCATCTTCCTCCTTTTGCTAATCTTTCTCTTGAATACATGGAAGATTTGATGGTAACCATGAGGAAACTCTCTCGATATTTGATTCTGATCTCTTCTCTTCATCAAGTGCAGCCCATTGTTCTTTGATCTCCTCTTTTGAGTCTTCTTTTGATGGATGTGATCCTTCAATGCTTTCAAGATGATCTATTTTTTGCAATGCTTTTCCTGAGCTATGGTGAAGATCATTGAGCTCAAGAGGAGTCATTTGCACATGTTGTGCTTCAGCTTTGCAATTGGGTTGAGCTACTCCATTGTATGGCTTTGGAAATGGTATGGGTAGTTGAGTGGAGGTGTGAAATTGAGATGGAGATGGATGGAATTGTGGTTGGGTAGGCATTTAGGGTTGCCTTGGTGGAGGAGGAGGCGATGGTTGTGGATGAGCAGGTGGTGGAGGAAAATAAGCGGGAGGAGTGTTGTATTGGGGCCTCCACTCCTGATGAGGTGCATTCCACTGAGGCTGTGGCTGAGCATCAGAGTGAAACGAATGAGCAGTTCGTTGGGCATAATATGGATCTGTGAAGGAACAAGGAGGAGGTGTGAACCAGAAAGGATGAGCAGGGGGACCCTAAGAAGGCATGAAAGTGGCTTGATAGGGGTCATAATAGGTCTTGGGTGTCCCTTGCAGTTCTTGTTGGTAAGATCTAGGTCCATGTGGCCTCCTTTGGTTCATATAATGGAGTGATTCAGTGGCTCCTTTGGCTCTTTGATATGCAACTTTAAGTCCAGGCAAGGAAGGGCACTGATTTGTAGGATGGTATTCTTCACAGATGAAGCACACTTCTAGGGAGTGCATTGGACATTCGTTCCTAGGATGCTTTCTAGTGCACCTAGGACAAAAGATGACCAAAGCCCTCTTGGCTTGCTCTTGCTTCTTTTGGATCCACAGGGTATCCAATTGCATGGCAAGAAACTGCCTCATATCACTCTTGAAATCTTCTATCTGATCTTCAAATTCGTCTTTGGACAAGGGACTGCTCCCAACATTTCTGCTTGTAGCCATTTGCTCCAAAGGAATGGTTTCTTCTTCTTCTCCCCTAGAGGTTCTTCAAATATGCCTTGATGTCCACCCAGGGGTTCTTTAATCACAACCATCGAGGAAGAGAGAACTCTCGCTGTGTGAAGCAGTGGGGGTGTTGTGCAATCATTTTTCTAACTTATCTCTACTCCTACAAGGCATGAAATGAAATCTTTTTGGTTGATTTTTTTGTTTTTTTTTTTCTACTTCTACTTGCAAAACTGAAATAGATTGAACTGCAATTAACTATCTTGTTAAAATGAAAATGCAGAATTGAAATGAAAGCAGGAAAGGACTAATCTATTTTGCTCAAATGAAATTACAAGAATGAAATGCTAATCTACGCTTGCAGAAATGAAATTGCAGAATTGAAATGCTAATCTATGAAAGCGGGAAATGCTAATCTACTTTTGCATAAACGAAATTGCATAATGGAAACGAAATAAACTACTTAGAAGAAGATTGTAGTGGAAAATAGAAGAAAAGCGACAATCACCAATACTCTGACGCTTCCCCGGCAACGGCGCCAAAAAGATGGTGGGCCCCAGTATTGTAGCAATAATGCTACAACTCCTGGAACTCCCTTCTTTAATTTTATCAACCCGGTAGTTCGTAACAAACTTGGAAGCGACGGTGCTGTATGCACAAGTACTAGCTCTTGCCGCAGCTGTCACTTGGTCAGCTGGCACAAGTCCACTAGGAGCTTAAGAAAACTTCTATGAGCTCTTAGAAGAAGCTTTTTAATTGATGGATGAAAGCTAACTTGAAGGAAGCTAATCTAATTGCAACAAGAAACTGAAAGCCAAAAAGAAACGCAAACCTAGCAAACCCTAATTCTACCAGCTAGTCCTACTGATGCAAAGAAGAGCATGCAAACTACTGAAAGAGATGCCATTACTTCTAGGAAGGTAAAATGCATGTGTCTAAGTTATCACTATCTGAAGAAAACATCTTTCTGTATTTTTGATTAAGTTATTGGAATTATCATGCATGTGCTTTTAACTAGCTTTTCACTGTGCAGAGGTGGATCAAGGAGGAAAAGCGCTTGGGAAAGGTTGGGAAGGTTCAGAGAGGGTCTAAAGGGTCCCTAACACCCTTCCAGAGAGTCTCACAAGGTTTGGCAGCCAAGAAATCGTGTTTATGAGCTTCTACAAGAAGTCTGCAGGGGTTCTACAGGATGTTCTGTAATTCTTCTACAAGATGTTTCGAAATGGGATTTTGGAGCATGGATGGAGGGAAAAAGATGGAGGAATGAGTATGGAGGTGAAATAGGGGTGTGAAGAGGCCTAGGACTTGGTGGATGAGGCTAAGGAGCGATTGGATTTGTTCAAGGATGGAGGAAGCGATGATGCACAAGAATGTAGTAATTAGGGCAAGGTGGGGAAAGTATGGCAAATGAAGGGTACGAATCATGGACTATGGGTTGGAGCAGATTATCAGATGGATTATGGGTAGATAGAGAAGGATAACAGGTACTCTGCAAGTGGTTTTTCAAACTGAACAAGAAAAGACATGCAAGAAAACAAATATCTAGTTATGCTACCCTAATATGACCTAGCTAACAGTAAGAAGAATGGACAATAGCTTTATTTGCAAGGAAACCATGTATATTAACTATGAAATGAAGCATTCAAAGATCTGAACATGTAATCAACTTCTGCAAATGAAAACCAAACACTAATGATTGCATGGCAAAGCAAAGTCAGTGTTTTTGTGGGCAGCAAAGTCATCCTAGTCACAGCTCCTGATCCCACTGAGGGAGAGGTGAAACCACAGATGTTTGTTGGCCCTTTTCTTGAAGCTTTTTCTGTTAACAATCTATCAACTAAATCTTAGCATGAAAAGCTATTTTACTCATCAAAAAAACAAACTAAATAACAAAACAAAATAGCAGATTTTATTCTAAGAATGCAGCAAAAACACATAAAGATAATCAAAGGAGGTATTGGGCGCTTGAGATGGGCCCAACCCCAAGAGCTACAGCCTCCTAAGAGAGATTTAGAGCTGGTGCAAAGCTGGATTCATCTTTATTGATCAAGAAATGAAGAGTTACATCAAAACTGTCCACAAGGAGAACTTGAAGATGAGCTGACAGCAAAACTAATCTATTGCCTAAAAATCGAATTACAAAATGACTACAACAAGACTATGAAATGACTAACTACCAGCTACAAAATGACTAACCACTAGCTACTATCTACTGGCTAACTAGCTAACATCCACTGGCTACACTGGCTAACCAAAATGAGGCCCTAAGCCTTCTTATTTATACAATTTGAGGACCCAACAGTCCTCCTAAAATTTAGGGACTCGACTACCCAAGACTTGGAGTTAACATAAATATAATCAAAAACATGCAATAAACTAATGAGAATGGTGGATTAAGTCAAACTAGGAGGTTGAATGAGCCCAAATAATTGTCCGTTTTTGGGGCTCATCAAATGTGACGGAGCTGTGGACATAATGCGACGATATGTGCGACGAAAGGGAGACACTTAGAATGTGACTAAGTGTTGAACGAATATATATATGCGATGGACTAAAAGCTTGCAAGTGGACTTGAAGTGGTGTTGTGGGCGTATGTTGGGGTGGTTCAAGGGGCTGCACACCCCATGTAAAACCAACACATGAAGTGTACATATGTATGAGCCTCGAGGCTCATTTCAACAATCGAAAATCATCACTTCTCTATGCATAAGAGGAAGAGGTGAAGTGAAAACTGCGCAGATTTGGATAGGAGTTGCGCATAGCTCATGTGCACTATCTAAAGTGCGGTTTTGGACTTGTGTTGTGTCGGTTGGAGGTGTGGGCAAGGTGTGCCCGAGGTTCGGTATATGTGCAGATTTGTGTAGGACTTGGTGAAGAGGATTAAGTGGCTCAGGTGAGTACTACTCTTTGTGCAAGGGTGCACATGTATTGTAAAAGGTTGATTGCCTATGTTGTAAATTATTCTAAGTATTGGCTTGGAGCTTGCAAAGCATTACTTGTATTGTATTATTGAAGAAAGACTGATTATAATATATTTTCGGGCAGACTTGTTCGGGAGTTGCCCCTCCCCTTTATACTTGTTGCAATTGTTGATGTTCTTGTTATAATTTCTATGGATAATGAATGAGTATGGGCTTCACTAAGTATAAAGGATAATTTCATTTTACTTGGTTACGAAAAACAAACTAAGTAAGGACAAGTGAATTAGGCGTAGCCCACGAAGGTTATATTGGTGAAAAGAAAGCATTCAGTGGTGCTGCACCTCGCTATAAGCGGTTGGAAGACTACCGCAAGTGTAGGGGCGTGACATGTGGTATCAGAGCTCGGTCTAGAGCTGGTGAGCAAGGTTTGCTCGTGACAGGTTGAAGCTTGTCAATAGGTTAAGGTGTTGAAGCATTGAAGCCGGTATACACTTGACAAGTAAGAACAAGACTTCGGTTTGGAGCTGTTGAGCAGGGTTGCTCGTGACAAGTACTTGCAGGTGAAGGAAACCGTTTCACACAAGTGGAACAAGGGTTGGTTCTAATTGCAGGTGACTTGGTGAACATGGAGAAGGCTGAAAAAGCAGTGATGGTGGATGAAGGTGAATCTAGCCATAATGCGGTTGAAGCTCTCCGGTACGAAGTGTTGGAACATATGAGTCGATGGAGTTCTAACTGGGTTGCGATGAGGGCTGAGAACATGAAGATTCGACAAAGCTGTTCGGAACTAAAGAGGGAACTTGAAGGACTCAAGAGCCAATGCAGAAGCACGACAGATGTTGAACTCAATGAACTTGATGAGGAGATCTAACGGAGTTGTCTTGATCTTCAAGAGCTCTTTGATGAAAGAGCCCGATTGAGGAAGGAAAGTGCCAAGGTGGAGGCCGAAATCAAGCAAACTGAGGAAGAGATAAAGAAGAAGCTTCTTGGTAAGAAGGTTGTTCTGATTGAGTAGGAAGAGCTCGACTACATTGACAGGTTGGGAACTCACTACCGAGAGCATCCAGAGGACATTCGGAAGTTTAGTTCTATGAACTTGGTCAGTGGACACTTGGTTGGTGCACTTGAGCAAGATGCGATGAAGGACAAGTTTGAAGGAAGTCAAGCTGGACCAGGATCGGGTTGCTTAGAGGAGCCAAGCAAGGAGGTGAAGTACCTTAGAAGGAATGTCAAGGTGGAGCATGAACCAATTGACACTTCTGAGGCCGAATTCTTGAATAAGGTTGCTGATGTGAGGCGCAAGACAAAGCCAACAAAGGAAGGTGATTCCTTGAAGCTAATTTTTGTGCAGGTGATCGTGAAGGGCAAGAGATTTGCAGCTTTGGTGGATACGGGGGCTACTCATAGCTTATTAAGTAGGAAGGTAGCAAAGTCTTTTGGAAAGAAAGCAAAGATGGAAATGGAATGGAGTTCTTTCAAAGCAGTCAACTCTACCATTAGAGCTGTTGATGGTGTGTTGAAGGACACTCAGGTGAAATTAGGATTGTGGTTTGGAAAGTTGGACTTAAGAGTTGTGGACATGGATGATCATTCTATGGTGTTGGGGCTGGACTTTATGGAGATTGCACAAGCCATACCAATGGTGGACTGGGACATTCTCTTGATCACAGCTGAAGGGAAGACCATGATGGTACTGATGAATAGAAGAAGTTGCTTGGGATATAGTCCAAGGATGGCTTCTATGACTTTGTATCCCAAAGATCCGAATGTGAAGCATGAGGATGTGGAGCAAAGAGGACTTGGGAGTGTGACTCAAACAACGAAGGAAATGAAGCTTGTTGACTTCGTTGCAAGAGCTGGAAAGAAGAATGGGGGAAGTGAGAAGAAAACCTCACGAACATGGAGACACTTGTTGGGAGCATCTTCTACTGATGATCTTCACAATGGAGTTGCAAGTGAAGAGAGCCCGAGTGCTACTTCAGAGGCAGTGGTTGATGAGGATTATGGAGGTAGAGATCCTGCGGGGATAGTGGACTTTTGTAGGTATTCTATGGGCATATATGACTTTCATTTGACAAAGGACAAGCTAGGTGAGCTTGGATGTACATGTGAGGAGATTGAGGCTGTGCATAGATACTTGAGGACACAACATCAATCTGACACATGGGTGGATGAGAGTCAGGGAGGAAACTTCCTAGCCTTCCTTTCTCTATAGATAACCTTGGAGGAAGGTTGGTGTGGAGGCCTTGGTATGGAGGAACCACATCAACTTTTCAAGGGACCTTGGAGGGGGCTTCTTTATGACAGGTGCAGACTTGGATGCAGATGACCAAAGGTTGGAATGAAGTCTACATGGGTTGGACATCATGGACAACTAGAGTCATGTACATCAGGTTGGTTATATGGAGCATGTTACAGATGGGATGGAGTTCCATCGACCTGAGCATGGGATGGTTGATAGATTCTTGATGAGTCCGAGATGTAGCAGAAGTCAGGGGAAGACTTGTGATGGCATAAGGATGTGCATTTTTATGGTTTGGGCATATGGTTGGACTGATCACCCGGCTAGTTCGAGTCATGAGGGGTACCAATGTGCATAGATATGTTGGCATTAGTCGAGACATGGTAACACATATGTGTTGGCATCCGACAGGGAGACTACATGGAGGAGGCACACATGATGAGGTCGACACGAGATGTTGTAGTGGAGATTGTGGCAAAGGGGTCGATGATCATGGATCGAGATGATATATGATGGAGAGCATACCGTTGAGGTGCATACCTTGGTATGGTGAGCTTGGTGGTAGTTGGTCACTAAGTCGAGATATGATGGAGACGATACTCTACATATGTTGCAGGGATGTTTGCCTTGTGTGGAAAGGTCGACATCATGGATGATGATGATCTTGGTGGATGGCTACCGGGATGGTATGTTGTCGAGGACGACAACGATTTCAGGTGGAGGAGGATGTAAGGCCTTCGAGTTGTGGGTGCGATGGGCATCGGTGAGTCATCATGAACGAGGGCGCGGGCAGGCGCGCGGGCGGGCATGAGGACAGGTGCGCGGGCGGGCACGCGGGCACGCACGAAACGACAATGCGACGGAGCTGCGGACATAATGCGACGATATGTGCGACGAAAGGGAGACACTTAGAATGCGACTAAGTGTTGAACGAATATATATGCGATGGACTAAAAGCTTGCAAGCCGACTTGAAGTGGTGTTGTGGGCGTATGTTGGGGTCGGCCAAGGGGCTGCACACCCCATGTAAAACCAATGCATGAAGTGTATATATGTATGAGCCTTGAGGCTCATTTCAACAATCGAAACTCATCACTTCTCTACGCATAAGAGGAAGGGGTAAAGTGAAAACTGCGCAGATTTGGATAGGAGCTGCGCATAGCTCATGTGCACTATCTAAGGTGTTGTTTTGGACTTGTCTTGTGTCGGTTGGAGGTGTGGGCAAGGTGTGCCCGAGGTTCGGTATATGAGCAGATTTGTGCAAGACTTGGTGAAGAGGATTAAGTCGCTCGGGTGAGTACTACTCTTTGTTCTAGGGTGCACATGTATTGTAAAAGGCTGATTGCCTATGTTGTAAATTATTCTAAGTATTGGCTTGGAGCTTGCCAAGCATTACTTGTATTGTATTATTGAAGAAAGACTGATTATAATATATTGTCGGATAGACCTGTTTGGGAGTTGCCCCTCCCCTTTATACTTGTTGCAATTGTTGATGTTCTTGTTATAATTGTTATGGATAATGAATGAGTATGCGCTTCATTAAGTATAAAGGATAATTGCATTTTACTTGGTTGCGAAACACAAACTAAGTAAGGACAAGTGAATTAGGCGTAGTCCACGAAGGTTAGTATTGGTGAAAAGAAAGCGTTCGGTGGTGCCACACCTCACTATAAGCGGTTGGAAGACTACTGCAAGTGTAGCGGCGTGACAGAAACAGTCTCATTCAATCATTGCACCTGTCCTTAAGGGAAACATGGATGCATCTCACCTACAATACATGGGAGATGCAATGCATCCAGATTGCCACTTAGAGATAGTACAATGGACCAGGGAACGAAACTGAGCTTGGTTTTCACTCACAATTTGTAGCTAAGTTCAGTGATTTAGGCTAAGCTTATGATGGATAGGAACAACAAGGTATAGGGTTATGATATTATGAGGTTATTGAGCTACCACTAGGGCACTTAGGATGTTTTCAAGTCAGATGTTCAGTTCATAAACCAACCTAGAGATTGACTGAAGCAACATTGATCTATTTTGCACTTGCATAGCAAGTGCAGTTCGAAGGCTAGCTGGCTTAACTTCAAGCTCCGTCTACAGTTTATAAAGCAAACAATAGTAAGAAACAAACAAACTATTCACTCCCCAGCGGAGTCACCATTTTTTTCTGGGAAAACTAGTGTCTATTTGATCTGTTAGTCCCACTAAGATAGGTAGCTATCTTAGAAACAAACAATTCAAAGTAACTTGTGTTTTCCTTTATGTATGATAGATAAGAGAGAAGCAGAGAGCACCAACCTTAATCTTTCGCTTGGCTCCCTGCTTGTTTCCTCTCCCCTTTGATAGAGCTTGCCACTTCTTCCTCACTTGTCCCACTTTAAAGAACACCTGTAGAGACAAAGCAACAAAATACCATCAAAGCATAGAGATCTATAATACCATAAACAATGCAGAATCAGAAGTACATTAACCATACAATTGCATTCACAAATATGAGATTCACAAGTACACAAGTATATGGAGGAAAACTCAAATAACTTTATTGATAGTAGAAGTAGAAGAGACGATTACAACCCAGCTGTCTGATCCAGCATCATCCTCCCAGCAGGAAAGCCCTCTTCACCTCATGAAAAGCAAGATCACCCAACAATACAATGTCTCAAAGAGAAACCAACATCACTTCCTTATAAATTACAAAATTCTAGCCTCTAGATCTCTCAGCTGTGGGATCCATATATAGATTTTTGTAGAGGGGTGAGTCAACTTATGGGTTTTCGATTAGTTTCATTTCATTGATAGTTTTTGGTTCCACTTGGCTATTTCATGATCTCTTACTCATCCCTTGGAAAATTCACAGAGGCAAGTGTCATATGAGAAGTTTCTAGAAGATTCTTTGGGTTTCCACTTAGCAAACTATCTCTGCCATTTGTCTAATCTCGCCCATCACACCCTACAAAAGTCTCTTTCAGTATGCATCACACCTAGCCAGTGTTATAGTCAGTATGCATTGCACCCTTAGCATGGAGCAGTTTGTATGGTCTAGTTTTGACTAGTTCTAAGTGGTTTTTCAGGGAGAACTTCTTGGAAATGATGTAATCAACTGACCTTGATCTTTTAGGGTACGAAACAACACTTTTAGGGGTTTACGAGCCCTTGGTTTATCAACACATATGATTGGGGTTGCAGTGCCCAAATATGTCTATAACACATATGTTTATAGTCCCGCACCTTTGTCCGGATCCTTGGAGCGCGAAGACTGTGCTTCCACTGAGCCACATAGTCGGGCCACCCATGTAGGGCTTCAAGCGGCTACCATTCACCTTGGCTGGGAAGGGCTCTCCATTTAGTTTGACTAGTTGTACTATGCCTCCATCTATGACCTCCTTAACCATGTATAGTACCAGCCAATGCATTCTGAACTTTCCTAGGAATTTTTCAAACTTACTATCATACAGCAGCACTAAGTCATTTACCTTCAAGGTGCACAACTTAATATGGCGATCGTGCTAGGCATTTTCACGCTACTTTTGTACTTGCTGACGAAAACCAGCCAGGAATTGTTCCTCCTCAAGTTCTTCTAATTGCATGAGCCTTTCTTCCAAGGCTTCGCGGTTCGTCATACGTGTGATCATTGCTATGTGCAGACTAGCTACAATATACTCCATTGGCATGATAGCTTCCATGCCATAAACTAACCGGAGAGGTGTTTGTCCCATCAGTTTCTTGCACATTGTCCGATAAGCCCATATCACTGCAGGTATGCGTAGGTCCCAATCGCTTCGATGTGCATTGCATACTATGGTTAGCGCAGTCTCCAGTATTTTGTTGAATGCTTCTACTGTCCCATTGGCTTGTGGGTGATATTTTGCACTTTTCTAATGATAAACCTAGAATTCTTCTGTGAGTACACTGATGGTTTCATTCAGGAAATGTGTACCGTGATCACTCATTAAGATTTTTGGACAGCCAAATCGGGCCACCATGTGTTCAAACAAAAACTTCGCAGCCGTAGCAGTTGTGCAGTCTTTGACCAACTACGCTTCTGTCCAGCGCGTCAGGTACTCCATCACGGTGATGATGTATCAAGTGCTCATTTTTCCCTGGGGTTTGATAGGTCCCACAAAGTCAATTTCCCACTTTTCAAAGGGCTGCAACATCATTTGTGGATTCATAGGCATCTCCTACCTTCGCGATGGTTTACCAGTCCTTTGACATATATCGCAGGCCTTACAGTGTGCTTTTGAATCCTGATGAAGGGTTGGCCACCACAACCCTACGTGGAGAACCTTTTGTGTTGTTGCTCATCCTGCATAATGTCCTCCTGTAGCTCCCCCATGTGCTTCCGTGAGGATCTAACTTCATTCAAATTCAGGTATGTACCTTCACAATATCTCATCATTTCCCATTTTGTATAGGTCCCTTGTGATGATAGAAAAATCTACCACGCGTACCACCAATTCCTTCTTCTATTCAATTGAGTATTCCTTTGGCGCAGTCCTTGTTGTTAGGAAGTGGTTTATATTTAAAAAGTGTCCATCTACGATGCGCACAACAAAGAGCTGTGTGTTAGGTAATCCTTCCTCCAAACTAGTAGGTTCCTCGCCCATCTCAATACGTGACAAGTGATCCGATCCTACGTTTAGCCGTCCAGGCTTTACCACGACGTCAAAGTCATATTCTTGGAACAATAAGAGCCACCTATAGATGCACCCCCCAACACAAGCCTATTGACCAAGAATTTTAGCGTAGAATGGTCTGTATACATATTGAAATGTCCTCCTAGTAAATAGTGCCAGTATTTTTGGAGTGCATACACCATAGCCAACCCCTTATGTTCGGTGGTGGAATAGTTCTTTCCCACTTTGGACAACTTGTGACTTGCGAACATGATAGGGTGATCTAGGCCCTCTCCACCCTCTTGTGTTAGCACATCTCCCAGCGCTATGCATGACGCGTCAACATGGACATGAAACTCCACATCCCATTTTGGGAAGACCAGGATTGGGAAGGAGGCCAAATTCCCCTTTAGGACATCTAGGCTCTTCATGCAATCATCGTTCCAATAGAATGTGACATTATTTTTCAATAGTTTCTCCACTGGCGTAGTGATCTGGGCATAGCTTTTGATGAACTTCTTGTAGTATCCTATGTGTCCCAAGGTGTTAAGGGATAAATTCCCCTAGGGTCTTGGGTTGATACCCTAGCAGATCAGAGGTTGTCTATACAGAGAAACACACATTCTGTACAGCCATAATGCTAATATAAGCAAACTATATGATAATGGGTGTACCTAGGGGTCCTTCGTTTGAGAAGATCCTTCCAGGGTCCAAGCCCTCTTTGAGTTCCTTTTGCTCCTTAAACCTGCAAAACAATCAATTCAAGAAAGTACAAAAGTATATGGACTAAACATCATAAAGAAATCATCTTCATAATATATAGAAAGGTAGTTAGTTATGCACTTAAACAACCATTCATATATGAATCATAACATGGATATCATAATCATGAAGAAGATTTATATCAGGAACAAAGACAAGTGTTTTTTATTATTATAGACAAATAAAGTACAGAAAGGAATAATTTCACCTGATTCATCCTTTCACAGGCTCCAAGCGGAACAGTCCTCCAGATTCGTCCAGTCTCAAGCCTTTAACAAACTCCTTCCATGACTTACTCCATGATATCACAAGTAGTAGATAGACATCATCACAGAAGGAAACAAGGGTTTCTTATAAATGGGGGAAGTGCAGGAGGCACAAGGATCTTCAGACCTGGTCAGAGAAACCTCAGCATAATAACCTTTCTCTCTCTTATCTCCTCCCTTAGGCCTTGCCATTGAAGCCTTTTTATACTTCTCCCAAAGTAGTTTTTTAGTTGGGAATTCGTTGGGAATAGTTGGGCCACGACCACTAACAGGTAATCAGCAGGTAAAACTCGCTATCTCTGCCTGAGATTAAGGAGATTTATTTTTTTTAATTGTTTTAAGACATATAAGTGGGTTGGGTATACACAAATCCACGTACAGATGCGCTTATCTCAGGGCAATGTCGCGTATAGGGAATAAAACATTGTTTTTTAAATTTTAGACTAGGTCTGGAAGGAGGGTTTACCCTAGGCCATGCGTGTAGCATCACAAACCTCAGGAGTGAGATTTGGACCTATAACATATGCCCCCTAATATATGAGGTCAGAAGGGGTACATGATGGATGAAATGTATTAAGCAAGTACATGGAAAGGAAATCTATCAAAAACTAAGAAGGACTTCACCAGAGTTCAGCCTGCCAAGCCACAAAAGGAGATCAGAAAGAAACACTATCTGAGGCAGGCATACCCATGCTCAGAGAAAGTACAGCATGTCCGCATATCAAGTACAAGCAGATCCACTAAGTATACAAGTATAAAGAACTGGAAATACATAATGGATCATCTGATCATGATCGAACAAGTACATGTCTAAATATCACATATAAGAATGTCAAAGATGTTGAAGAATGAACCAGATCACTGATATCAAAGACTTATCACAAAAGGTACCAAATGAACATGATGGAATAGGATGGAACTACACTGCAAACTCAGGTTCCAACATATAGAATGTTGCCATGACTGACTGCAACTTATAAGGTGGAATGGTATCAACTAGCAGCAACAAGAGCAACTGTCAAGTGAACCAATGAATGCTGATACAACCTGAGGTCTTCACTGACCGTCATGGTACATTTATACACTATGGGAATAAATGATCTAAAGTTGACCATGTGAGAAATTGTTTGATTACCAGTCATTGATGTATACCGTTAACAAATGTGAGACTACTCACCGATAATGATAATGAGCGTCAAGGTACCTAGTACAATCTAACAAGTGTGAATAGATGAGCTGGAGTCGAACATGTATAAGAATCTATCAATCAGGAGACAATGATGGTTTCCCACTGTCGAAAGCGAAGGATCTGCCACTAATGACTACAAACTCCAAGGTACTGCAAAATGGACTCTAGATCTTTTCCCCAGAGCAATGAGTCGAAGTTGATAGGGAAAGATCCGCTAGAAGGAAGGCATTAAGGCATCCTTCATCAATCTAGTACGAGTGTAACCCGTAGGCCAATAATGTGGAAGGAATTGGACGAAAAATATGTAGTAACCCGACCGAAGTACGTCGGCATACACAAGATGTGGCTAGCGCACAACAGAAACCCTCTGAACCAATGAATAATGAAAGATGACACAGAGGCGAGGTATCCACCAATAGGGTCAAATGGAAACCAAGGTACTGCATGAATCCCAATGTGTGATAATGTAAGCTGATGTCAAACTTAATGGAAACCACTCAGTCAAAGACCCATGATAATGATTGATGATGAGCACAAGGTGACCTATCAATAATGAAAATAGGGCCAGGGTGCAGTTCTAGGCCTGTCCTCAGAGCAAGATGTCGTCATCGATAAGGACAAGACCCACCAGCAAGAAGTCAATGGGGACCTTCTCAAACCGGCACGAGTAAAGGACCAATATAGCTGATGTGATGATAGACATGATACTGACAACTAGGGATGCCCGACTAAAAAATGAGTCAAGAGACACTGCAGAGAGGCTGACTCAGGCTAACTTCCCTTGAACCAAAGCATGACTCAATGTGACTATGTGGCAGCATATGATGACTCTATATAAGTTCGTCATGCAGGAGGCATGAATGAACCCTCCATATGATTGGAAGAGATAAACAATTGAGGGAGAACTGACTCAATAACAAGGTTAAGGCCTACCTATGTCAAACTAAATCCCACCCAAACGGAGGAGGCTTTGTTTTGAGTTCTTTGTTCAAGGGTGACATGACTGACTCTAGCTACCAACAATAAATGGAAAAATTGTCCCGTTCCCGCTCTTCTTGGAATATATAATTTTTTTGTCTTTTTCTTTTAAGCTGGAAAAAGAATAAAATAATGCTATAGTACAATGGAAAGAACGAATGTCGGTGAAATAGATGATCTAGTTCCTAGGATTGGAACATTCCTATGCTGAATGTAGGGAGGTGAAAACTGGTCAATAACACTCAAAGGTGTGTTCCTTCCACGGGTCAAGGTGTGTCAAGTTGCAGAGGTCAAAGATATGCAACTTTGATTTTCTAGTCATCATGGTCAAAATTTGGCTTAAACACGAGTCCAAGTGAAGCTAGCTCAAGGCCAAAAGGTGCAAATGGTCAAAATGCAATGCAGTAGTACAACTCAACACAAAGGAGCCTCTAGGGTATAAGACCAGAATAAAGCAAAGAAGCAAAGAGGAATGATTCTTCATTGCATAAGTCATGGCAGGACTACAGAGGACTCCCGATCCTACTCAAATCAGAGAAACATGGGCAACAAATGTCAGTGAGGTGCTAACTACAATGCCCATGAAAATAATGGCTCTACCATCGTGTCATGATTTAAAGAATCAGTGAGTGAATATGCTTTGCGAACCATAACATGATGGGATCGACCCTATGGCATATGTATCAACAAATGGAGGCTAGTATGCATAATGCAACGGAAAAATGGCTTCCCTAACCTATATGCCAGTGAGAAAACCATACCTGCAATGACGGGTTAGCAGTCATGGAACTGTCTTGAAACCGTCGAAAAAACGTCCAAATTTTCCTGAAAATCAAACCATTCTCGACATTCCAAGCTCCCACGTTAAAATTTACATGAGGCCAAACAAAATAAAATTTTGAAAAAAATTTGCATTTTCAAAACCTATAAAAGAGCTTTTGGACTCACCATTTTCACCATTTGAGTTTGAGAGTAGAGAAGTGGAGCAAAAGGAGCAAACTTTTCATACCCCAAATTCAATTGTTCAGATTCTTCCAAAATCCCCAAGTAACTCTCATACTTGTCTTGCAATCCATTGTGACTAGTTTTAGAATTTTTAATTTATGTTTTACCCTTGAATTTTTTGCCAAAAATTTCACCGCGGCATATACGCTGGTTGGAAATATGAAACCTGCATACATGCGGGCCCTACACGCAACTGTGTGCAAATGGACCCGTGTATACGCCATGAACATTTCAAACAAAAAAACTAATGGTTTAAAATCATTTCTTTTTCAGGATGCCAGTCACTTGGCGAGAAAGAGAGCATACCTTAGTGGATGATGAGGTCATGAATGATCCTAATGCTTTGGATGCCTTATGGGGATGTGGTTTGCTAAAATTCTTCAAATTGCAAAATATGAAAGCAAACACACGTCTACTTGAGATGCTCATTGATTACTGGAGTATCGATGATGATTTGTTTATGATTGTCTAGATGCCACTCAGGATAGAAGTGGACGAAATTTATTTCATCACAAGCCTTTCCCAAAGGAGAGAGGTAGTAAATTCTAGGGGCAGGACACGAGGCAGTCTCTCGATCGAGGAATATGTACATATATATTTCCCAGGACATCCAGAGAAGGTTGGAAGTCAAATTCCAATCAAACATGTGGAGAGTCTATCACTGAGGATAATCTTGTTCACTATAGCCAGAGTGAACGGATCAGCTTCTCTGCACCAGGCATCATGGCCAGCCATGAGCTTGGCGGTAGAATGTTTGACCACCGTATTTGACTAGTGTACTCCTCTTCTGGCCAACCTCAAAAGCCAACTCACTTCCATCAAGAGAGGGCAGACCAAAAACTTTGGATATGGGACTATATTGTGTACTTTCTTTTTTGAAAGGGTCCCTGCACTCCGCCCTAGGGTAGCGGTTTCCATCAGCACCCCACAAGATCCACGCATGGGCAGGTGGGCTGACCTGATGAAACGTCTAGGGGGTGGGGACGTCCCACGGACTTCATTTGACGATGACTTCTTTTCCTGGTGGGATCAGCAAATCATTTCCATAGATGACTACCCTTATGTTGGGTTGGATTTCCGAGGAGATCTCGATCTAGTATTACCACCGATTGCAGCATGGGGTGACATTGGTAAGTATTTTTTGATTTTATGATTTTTTGGATTTTTCAAATATAATAATGAATTTTGAAAAAAAAAATTGATAGGATTCAAATGATTAATATGATGATCATGTTCCAGATATTGGGTCGGTACGACCAGATGATTTCCCACGGCACAGACATCGCGGCCAAGGGGCTGAAGAGGCAGTTGCAGACACAGAGAAACTACTTCACACAGTCCAGCGTCACTTGTTGAGACTCACTCACAGAGTACTGATGGAGGCGGTAGAGGATCTTCCTGAGGATATGCAGTGTCATGTGGTTGGCATGCCACGTGACTGGGTTCGCACTTTTAGGCATGTGGCCAATGTGATAGCTACCTACTTAGCTGCTCATCCCGAGCCGAGGCATTAGATGTACCATACATGATTATAGGAATTTGAGTGCAAATTTTGTATATTATTTTTGGACAGACTTATGTACACTCGAGATGTTTTACGATATATATACAGTTCAAATTTTTTATGCTTGATTTTATTGTGATGAATGATTGATGTGCCAGTCTAATGCTTGATTAGCGATAGAATCAGCTAACTAATTAAGAGATCTTTGAATATGAAAATAATTAATATAACTAAATGATCTTTGCAACAACCTCACCCTTAATATTGGCAATATAAACATGGATCCCTTACCCGATAAATGTTATTCAATTGTGACACTACCAATTGTGAATCAAGATAGACTACCAATGAGTCGATTCCATGAGAAATTGCCTCAGATAGTAAATTAATGACGGTAGTATATTAAGCCATATTATTTGAAGCAGGACCAATGCATAACCCCCTTGATACCATCAACTAACCAGTTGGATAGTAGAGTACCCAAGCTGCGGAAGCGAGGTTCCGAGTGTGGTGACTAGCACCATCGGTGAATCCAAAATAGACCAAGTCATCCATCAACACCTGCCACAACAAACCAAAAAGTGTTGATACGAAAAAATCTCAATGAGATATGTACAAATATACACAATGTACAAAGAAGCCATTGCCTAGCTGCTACTTAATAAAAGTACTTCTTGAGGTAGAGCCTGTCAGGGGGCTCCGCCCACTCGATCCTAAGGATGTTTATCGGTACAATTATCGAGCCAATCAATATACTTCCTTCGGTGAATAACTATGTTGGAGCCAAAGGAACCGTACAAACATCGCTAGTCGGATTGGAGGACCTAGATTCGACTTCATGTGAAGGGGAATGAAAACATGATCGACGATGTAAATCTTCCAAAGGTCGATCTACATCCATCATTGCTTTGAATATCGCTTCATCAGATGAAAAACCAATATCCGAGAAATCCATCACAGAACTGGAATCAAGGGTCCGAGAATGAGCCACATCACCATCTATCTCTTTCTCAGAGGAAGGAGTAGAATGGTTATCTACAGATTTATTGATAGATTCACATCTAGGCTCTACTGCAGACATAAGAGATTTTATTCCACCCACCTTGCCATCATCTGATGTGGTCACAGATGAATATAATGTTCCAGGATCCGAAAAATAATGAGATTGAACAAAATCGTTCCGTAAGTGGACCCTGGAGGATGAAATTGTATCTATTCTAGCAGTAGGAGGGGGAAGATCAAACATACCCATCAATGAAGAGTACATCCCGACTCCTAAATTATCAGTAGGGGGACGGGGATTATCCACTAAGGGAATAGTAGAGTCTGAAGTTGCTCGAGGATCAACTGGAGAATAGTCCAATTGATCAACCTTAACAATTTTCCCCTCATGAGGAAAGAAAATGACATGAAATAGGGTCGAAACAACGGCCTCCATTTCGTATACCCAGTTCCTTCCTAAGAGGAGATTGTAGTCTAGGTTAACATCGATGACTTCTACTTCAATATTAACGACCTTCCCCCCAACACATATAGGAAAGGCCAGGATAATCCTGTATGGCCTATGAGGATGACCATCAAACGCTGTCAATAGGGTAGCTGAAGGAACAACCGAAGGTGATCCAATGGCCTTCCAACATGACATAGACATGACACACATGGAAGCTCCCTCATCAATAACCGTCCAAAAAATATTAGTTTTCTGGTAGGTAGACTTTATTTGCAAAGCCGTATGATGAGGAAGTCTCTTTTTGACATTATGCATATCAAAAGTGAGAGCTAAAGAATTATTTGGATCCACTGCCCCCATTGCCAACAGCAAGGAACTTCTTTGAGTTGGACACGGCTAGAGACCCTCTAAAGCGGACATAGCACATGGACTCTATGCCAGATCCTCAACAATGGAGTAATTCTAGGCTGCCCTAATATTACGGTTGATAGTCGCGCGTTTAGCGGAACCTTTCGGTACTCATGGTATAGTCTCGATAGAGGGTCGCTCAATATGAAGTGGGTTGGTAGTTTCGGGAACTGATTTATCCTTAGAAGTTTCACCTTCACCATAATTATGTGACTGTGTGGCCACATTAGTGTGGGAACCCATCATGAAAACATTTGATGACTTATCCCCTTCCTAGTTGCCCCCTGCGAAGGTTCCAGGATTTGAACTCGCGCCAGTAAGAAATTGCTGCCCTTGTGGAAAAGGGTTGGTTAAAACAGCTTGAGAACTAGAAGTCCCTTGCTGCCCTAACAAGTTCTGAGCATCTTGAATCTTTGGGCAGAGATGAGTTAAATGGTCTCCACTGCATAGCTTGCATGGAAACTTGACTTTCTTTCTAGACTCATTACTACCACCACTAGCATTATTGCCGAATTTATTTGTGTCAGCCTTCCCATCCTGACTCTTTTTCTTACCTCGTACTTTCTTTTTCCGATTAGAATTTTGATTTCCTTTGGGGTTATCAGATTGGATGGCATTAATCGAAGAGGGTTGGGAAGATGAAGGGTTAGACGATGTGACTTGGTTGTTAGAAGCAGTTTGTAAAGACAACTGCTGTAGTTGGCTCAACCATTTCACCGCATTTGTGTCTATCGATCCAACGATACCATTCGCATGCGGACCTGGCTTCGACTTGGCTATATCAACCTTAGACCCAGGAGCATCAGGCAAGATTTTTTGTAGGATCCCAGACTGAGAGTAAATCAATTCTAATTGTTGGGCCCTAAAAATAGCTTGCTCCTTAGAATAGACTCTGGACATGGAGACATCCTTAGAGATTTCGGGTTGTAAATATTTTAAAAACCATTCAAGACGATATTCCGAAGGGATTTTGGCTTTAATGAGCCTCCTTCTCTGTCTCCATTCCTGAATATGGTCAGAAATGTGAGTTGCCTTGTCCTGACGAAAAGTGGCCAGAATTTCAGTTCTGGCATCATAGCGGATAGGAAACTGGAAATGATTTAAGAAAATATTAGCTAAGTCAGCGAAAGATGTAAAGCTACCCCCTGGAAACTCTATATACCACTTGGCCGCATTACTAGTCAAGGTTCGTTGAAAAAGTCTCAACCTAATTGAGTCATCAATAAGGGAGTTTGATGAGCACCAAAAATGGAATGTGGTTACATGGTCGCCTGGGTCTTCACTGCCCTTCCCTTCAAATTTTGGAATGTCGAAAGGGAGTTTGGTTGGGACCGGAGGCCAGGCCCGATTATATTTGATTGGATTGTTTGTTAATTTCATGAGATCTGGAAAGTTCAAAGTTTCCAGAAAAGGAAGCCTAGGAGGACCTTGGGGATTCCACCCAGACTGGGCGGAGCCCACAAAGTTCTGAAAAGATGGGCCTGGATTTTGGAAGGCACCAGGCTGCCCGAAGCATCCAACAGAACTAGCTGAACCAAAAGGCAAGCCTTGTGATCTAGTAAAACTCAGAGTCTGACCAACTCCGGCCGCAAAACCTCCATAAGGGGTGAAGCTTCCTCCTAAAGGATTATAAGGAGTCGATAAACCCTGATAAGGATTCAAAGAAGAAGCTAAGGGAGGAATACTTGGAAATGAACTAACTGTGGAGTACGACACATTCCCTTGTTGGCTAGAAAACAGATTCCCAGTTTCCATGCCACTAACCACAGGGTTAGTCCAACCTTGAAAAGGATTGCTGCTTTGTCCTGTAGAAGAAAAAGGCATAGATCCTACTGTCGGGTTGGAATGTGGTATATGCCCACTTCCAAAAGGAAAACCTTGAAATGAAGCCGATCCACCCATCATGGATGTGGAGGCACTAAACGGAACTGATGGAATACCCTATGAATGGGTGGAAAATGGGAAGAATCCAGTACTAAAAACATTGGCTTGGGAATTTCCACTCGTAGAAGGAATGGAGGTAAACCCAGCTAAATATGTGCTAGCAAAAGACCCAAATAACGATGCAGAGGGGATGGAAATAGTTCCTCCCCCTTGTACTGATGTTGGAGTCTGCATAGTTGTAGCACCTGTAGTATAAGCCATGCTTCCAGTAGTGATCATTGATGGTAAGTGCGTAATGTGACTTGGACTTGACGGTCTATGCGTCGAAGTCCCAACGTATCATAATAATTCTGGATAACTAGAAGGTAGGGGAGAATTCGGAGCCGCCAACGACTCTGGGAGTTCTTCTACCTCTATGTTGTCTTCCATCTGAAAGAGAACTTGAGAAAGAACAGGAGTGTTCCTCTCTTGTTCTGTAGAAGTACCATGCCTATTCTAAACATTAATGTCCCCAAGGGGAGGATCAATCCCCGATGCATCAGCTGCCATGGGACGAAACCCACCAGCAGTATTACCTCTGCGCCTTCTAGGAGAAGGCTCTAAACTTGGTGGTGAAAGACCACGAAGTTTTCGAGACGTTCTAAGTGATCGGTAATCCACTTTGAATTTTTTATTAAGATCTAGCTAAAGACTCAAAAAAGTGAAAGCTAGGCCAACTAAGAGCACAGAGCACACACTAAAAAGTCCCTAAAAGATATTAGCCAGTCAAACAACTTTCGAGTATTTCGACTCCGGGTGATGAGGACCGAACACCAAAATACAAGAAAGTGAAATAAGCGGCCTTCCGAAGATAGTCTGGGATAATGACGGCCCAGTCCTATTAGCGAAGGTAACAGAGGAAGTTACGCTGACCTCCTAACAACAGCCTGCGCCGGTGCAAGCCCCTAAGCTTCGCAAGGGTGCCCTACAATAGTACCATTGAAAGTGATACAACGTCAACCTCAGGTGCCATGGGATTCCCCTCCGCAGCCACCTGTGTAGATCCCTAGGAGTAGCAACTAAGGTTACTAACTTGTATCAGAAGCCAGGCGGAACAGTCTTGAGGTTAGATCTGACAAGTAGGAGAGGGGGTATCTCTCTTCCCTATCTTTAAGAACCCTCATGCTTAACTCCCAGATCCGGAGCTTTCCTGGTCTCCCTAATGCTATTGGATTTTCACTCACTATTTAGACTCCTATGTTTGACAGTTTAAATGGCCTTGGAGAGTTATCTCTCCACTCGCCTAATCCAAGGCCCTAAAATATCCTAAAAATTGTTGGTGTGTCTAACTTGACAATTATAAAAAGTTCTAGTATATTTTAATTAGCCCTTGTTTTTAAATGGGCTGTTCTTTAAGTCAAGGGATAAAAGGAATTGAAACTAGTGGTGTTTTGACGCAAAAGAAATTAATAAAAACCAAACTACATGCGAATGCACTTGTTTTCGTTTTTCGATGAAAGAAATTTCTACTGGGTTCAGAGGAACTTCAAAGAAAGCAACAAATTTTTCTTTTCTTTTCTTTTACTCACGCTTCACACTCACAAATGTTAACAAAACTATGGATGCCTAAAAAGATGTGCAAATTTATCCTAATGCAACAAATACATGTTGATGAAAAACTCAAAACTACTCTTAAATCAAGAAATGAAAGTTACTTGTTTATCAATTTTTTAATTTGCCACTTAAAATGTTTAGATAGAATATGAGTTGCTAATCGTTCATTTCGTCTAAACACTAAAAACAATTTTCAAGACAAACAAAAATGCACTTTCATTCACTAAAAGAAACTAAAATAAAAACAAAGTTCAAGAAAGCAAAACCAAGATTTTCAAAAAGTTTTCTTCAAAAGCAAAAGCAAAAATGTCTTTTCAAAAGTGCTCTAAACAAGACTGAAACTTTATGATCGAAGAATAGGAAATGAAACACTTTGCGAGTTTTCAACACAAAACAAGTGAGAACTCAACAAGAATGTGTTTCAAAATGCTCTTAACAATAAAAAAGCAGCAATAAGAGATTGGCAATAAAAACCAAAAGATTGAAAAGACAACTTTCAAGAAAGTGTAAACCAACAAATTTTGGAAAGCAAGAAAAGAAAATGGTATAAAAAATATAGTTTTGACATGCAAACCAAAAAGCCACCAAAACAAGATTTGACACAAAGACTGAGATCAAACTTTCTGCCCTGACAAAACAGAGCAGCCAAGACTCCTAACAAGAAATCTTGTGTGCTTAACAAAAATGATGACGATTGAAATAAAACCAATAAGACCAACACTTTCCAAAATCAGAGAGAATTTGAAATTAGATACTTGTTGTAAAACTAAAAACTGATACTGAAAAGTAATTGTTCAGGACTGAATCAAACCAATAGACAGACCTTCAGAAGCAAAAATATTTGAAAAATCTTGAAAATTACAAGATATACGCGACTGTATTGATGTACAACTACGTGTATACATGACTGCGCCTAAGGAAACCTATGTATACAAGAGTTTAATTAAGGAAACATGCATATATATGCTTCTGTAAACAAGAAAAACAACGTATATAAAAGATTTCAAGAAAAAACAAAAAACAGTCTGAAGAAACTGACCAAACTTACAATTCAAATTCCTACAGGAACAGACTACACAGTAACAGCAAGCAGACAGATAGCTGAGCCCTGATTGGCTTGAACCAACCCAAACTAGGAACAACAATACTGTTGTCCCCAGTGGAGTCACCAATTCTGTTAAGGGATAAATTCCCCTAGGGTCTTGGGTTGATACCCTAGCATATCAGAGGTTGTCTATATAGAGAAACACACATTCCATATAGCCAGAATGCTAATATAAGCAAACTATACGATAAGGGGCGTACCTAGGGGTTCTTTGTTTGAGAATATCCTTCCAGGGTCCAACACTCTTTCAGTTCCTTAGTCAGGAATAGGTCTTGGTACTCATGGAGTAACTCGGTGACCTTCTCCACTGTGAATCATCCCAATAGTCATCACGCATTGCATAATTTGGTTCAGCCTCCATCCCAATGTTTACTTGCTTTTTTTTTATTGGCACGATGATGTCAGGATATTTAATCAATGGTACTTTAATCTTGTGATAGCCTTCAGTTTCTGGAATGCTAATTTTTTGTGGATCTTCATCCTCCTCCTCAATGTTTACATTGTAACACTCCAGCGTGTAGCTCATCTGGGTCGCCCATTTTGGCTGCAGCACCTCCATTGGCTACTGAGGTATTTTGAAGATAGTTACTTTTACTGCTTGCAGTGCATCATCAACAGTATCCCACCAATGATCCTCAAATGTGAAGGTTAACAAGAATACTTTGCGCAAGATATCCCATTCACTTGTGCCATGGCAGAGCTCTGTCTCAGTGTACCAATTCATGGGTATGATATCCAGGGTATGACAGAAAAAGTGCATCCACTTAGGTTGTGACTCTTCCCCATATACCTTGGTCCATTTTGCGAGGTGTGCACGTGGATCATCCCGTCCATCATACTTGTCTGTTAGCCATATTTGAGGCTTTCCAAACCACATGTGCATCATCCTTCTACATTTGTGCAAGTTCTCAAAACTTCTTTGATGCGTACACCACCATCTGGCTGGTGTAGTGCATAGTGTCCATTTCAGAGTGTCGAAACACTACTGTTCTGGTACTTCTCTTTAAAATGTGTTTAGGAAATCATCTACCTCACTCAACGCATCATACATAGGCATATCTCTTACCTTTGTCTCCATGTAACGCAGAAACCTTGTCATCATGTTGTAGTTGAGCATAGTTACCTCGTGTAACCAGTTCTGCCATCGTTCTATCTCCTTGTCTGAATCTAAGGTGCAGGAGCTTTCGTGTTCCCACGAAATCCTGCCATTCGCTGTTGGATTCACTTAGTCCTGCTCCTGCGCAATTATCTTGTAGATACAGTCTATATCGTCGTCACTCCCGTAGTCACACATTGGCTCTATGTAGCACGATCCTTCCACAGGGTCTAAAGGTACCGTTGAGCCTCAAAACTGACCTTTCCTTAGCAACTTTTCTCCTCCCTTTTCTTTGTTTTTCCATGAAAAAACACATCCCTATCATCAATAACTAGTACATATTGCCTTGAGAAAAATTTAGTGATTTACATGTTATGCTTTTATGTTTTGCTATTTGAATAAGTTTTTATCTTTTAGCTACAGAACACAGCCTATTCTGCAGCTAATCGGCTATTCCACAGCTACTTCCATGCTTTAATAGGTTCTAGGTGTAAGAAGGAGAAAATAACTACATGGGTAGCTTGGAAATCATCATGACATGGATCGTGTATTATTCACCTAGCCCAGGTAGACAAGGAAGATGGTACAAGACTTCGGTCAAATGAGAAGTCAAACATAGAGACCAAAGGAAAACAAGACTCTGTTTTGTACATGTTTCATAGTGATGGGATCCAAAACAACTTCCTAAATCCACAGACTCCAACAACCATCTGTGCAACTGAATCCAATAGCCATCATCTTAGATTTATGTCTCCTGCAACCAAGGAAGAGAATTCAATGTGCCTGTCTGCTACGTGTTTTTGGCTGTAGCTTATTTTTCTCCACAAACATTTGTATAATTCTCTTATAAATACTTATGTAAAGAACTCAAAACCAGTTCGAATTTCCTGATGTATTAAGCTCAGACTATTGCGCTGTAATTTTGAAAACTCATTTACTCTATTTTTTTTTTAATATGAAGACCGCAAGTTTCATGGATATCTGCAAACGTTTCTTGGAGTTTTGATTAAGTATGCATAACCTGAGCAGTTGCAGAGGGCCCCTGCACTGACTGAGGTTTCATTTTGTTTTATTTTGTCTTTTATATTTAAACTGTAAATTTATCATTTCTTCCATATTGTTCATAACCATTTTTCATACTGACCCTATTTATAATGCATCATTTCTTCACTAATGCAGAATAGTTTCTTTCAGTACAGAATAGTTTCTTTTTGTTTAATTTATTTCTAGCTTCTATCAATAGTTGGAATTTGATATCCAATAGTGCAATGTAGTTTATTTCATTTATTGTTTCACTAGTTTTTAAATTTCCAAATAGACTGATCAGTGCCATTACTGTTCCTACCATTTTATTACTAGTTTAGTGACTCATGGAGTAGATGAATGTTTCTAAAAAGCCCTTCTAGTTGATAACTCATCTTAAACTAAGTGGTTGAATACTTCATTCATGCAATGCATCTTTTCTACTTTTTTTGCATTTATCTTCTCTTAGAATAATGAAGTACATAATTCCTCAAAATGTCATCCCAAGGAGGTTTGTGTTCCAAAATTGAGAGGCAGAGTAACTAAGTATTCATTTAGTTTTGTTGCAATTTCACTTTCAGTTTTTCATTTAGTTTTGTTCCTGCAATAGACTAAACATTAGTTGTAATCTCACTTTCAATTTTAGTATTTCATTTTGTTTTTGTTTCCATAATAGATAGTTTCAATTTCACTTTTTAGTTTATAACTCATGATTTGGAAATAATGATATGATTAAGAATAGAAACTCTGTTTTCATTTCTAGATTAAACTTTGCTTCCAAATCTTACTTAAGCTCTTTTAGTTCTCATTTCTTTATGCTCTTAGCAGTCTTTACAAAAGTATATTTAAGATTTTGTTAGTTACATTGTAAATCATTAGGGATTAAAAGATCAGAAACCCCCAAAACAACATAAAACTAAAAAACAATGAAGTAAGAAGGGTCATCTAGCACATATAGTGCACTACACTTCATCAACTTATGATACCCGGATTGATAATTTATGTAGAGAAATTTAGGACACTAAATTGACCAAACATTTTGGCGTTATTGTAGGGGAAGTGTAACTAGGTAACCTTATCTCTTACACTCAAAAAAAAAAAAAACAAAACAATGACATGCATAGAGAAAGAGACTCTAGGGGTAGATTTATAGTTAGGGGTAGAAGTTCGATTCCTACAACACCACCTACTCCACCAAGAGTTAGAAAAGACACACCTCCATCCCAGACTCATATTCCCACCATAAGATTCCTGGAATTCAAGGGGAAAAAACTCAATCAGAAGATTCTCCTACTTCATCTACCAAAACAGTCCTAAGAGAGAAAAAGTTTGAAACTCCAACAGCAGGAATAACCTTTCTCACCTCAACAAGAGAGCCTATTGTAGTTGATGAATTAGGAATACCTAGTGAGGAAGAATAAGTAGAAATTCTCTCCCATAGTCCATTAATAGAAGAACTAGAGGAGGAGGGAATAACCTTGCAGGTTGAGCCCTATACTGACTCTGAAGAAACTATAATGGCAGAAGAAGAACAAGATGGAGAATTCTCACTATTTGGAGGAGGGGGTAGAGGGAGAGGTAGAGGAAATAATGGATGAGGTAGAGGTAATAATGGAGAAGGTAGAGGAAATAGAGAAGTAGACAACCCATTTGGATTCCCTATAGTGGATGAGGAAACACATACCACAATGAAAAATATTTCACCATCTGTCCTCCCAAACTTCTATGGGTTGAGAAGTGAGGACCCTAAAACATTTTTGTTTGAGTTTGAAGTGTTGTGCAGAACCTATGACTATCTAGAGGACTCTCAAAACCTCAAATTGCTCCCTTCAACACTAAAAGGGGCTACTTTGAAATGGTTCATGGGGTTAGTCACTCAATCCATTAGAACATGGAATGACATGAAAAAGACATTTTTGGATAGATACTTGGATTATTGTATGCCTACCAATCATAAAGATGAGGTGTTCAAAATGATGCAAAGAGAGGAGGAAAACTTAGAAGATTTAATTCATAGATTCAACTGTAATTTGAAAAGAGAAAAGATGAACAATTTAGATGAAGAAACTTTGAAAGCTCTTTTGTTAAAAGCCATTAGAGATGAGTGGATAGATATACTTAACATGATGGGGAAGAGAGATATCTCTCAACTTCCATTGAGTGGCATAGGAGAACTATCTGTTCATCTCTCAAGAGGGAAATCAAAAACAGGGAAAGGGCCGAGAGATCCTTCTCTTGTTAGAGCAAACAAATCTACAACTGGATATGTAAGCAGGGAAAAAATTGGCAATATGCTTGATGAGTTTAAAACTGACATTCTAGGGAGCCTTAGTGAGAAACTAGACATCGTTAAAATTCAAAACAAGCAGAAAATAGAGGCTGATGCTTTAGCCGTATTTTGTCCAAAATGAAAAAAAAACATGCTCTAAGGGAATGCCCTTTAGATGCAAAAATTGTAGAAACTTGTATGATTTGTTTAGAAAGTCATGAGACCAAGGGCTGTCCCTTAATCCTAGGTCTTAACGCTATCTTTCAATAGGAAAGAGTCCCAAATTCTACAAAACCTCTTTGTTTTGTTTCAAGAAGACCTTGCCAGGGGCCACAAAATCAAGGATTTAACAATCTAATGTATCTTCAGCCCCCACCAAACTAGAATTCTTGGCAGCAATCTTGGCCTCAACCTCAATCTCAGTATCAATCTCAACCATGGGCAGAAGGGGTTCAAAATCATTATGGGATATTTTCTCAATATTATCAATATCCTCCATCCTATTAGAATTATCCTCCCCCACAAAATCAGTAGCCACAACTTCCAAATCAGAACCCTCAACTTTCATTGCCATTTCCACAACAACCCCCACAACAAAGTCAAAATCCTCAACTCTTATTACCATTTCTATAGAAACCAAATCAGCTACCTGCCCAACCATTACCAAACTCCAACAATAAAAATTCTCAGAATGCTTACATGGTAGAAGGACAACAATTTCCAACTTACTTGATTACTCCTCTAGATCTTAATGATGTTCAACTAAGATCTGGTAGGATATTAGAAAAGGAAAGACCTTCTGTAGTTATTCAAGAACAAGACACTTTTGAGGAAGATTCTTTAAAAGTCAATAAAATTTTTGAGGGAACATCCCTCCAAAACCAAAAAATTGAAAAAGAAAAACAAAAAGAACCAGTGAACACAACTCCTATCGTTGAGCAACCAGCATCTACTTCTACACCTCCTTTTCCTGAGAGACTACAAATTGATAGAGGGGTAGAAAAATAGATCTTGTTGCCCAATTATGATTTTCTAGATGAATTGAAGAATGTCTGTATCAGAATTCCTTTGTCACAAGCCATTAGAGAAATTTCAATTCTAGCTAAGACAATAAAGGAGTTGAGCATCAAAAGACCAAGAAGAAAATAAAAAGAAACAAAAAGAATTCACCTGGTAGGAAAGATAGCAAACATAATGATGGGAAAAATTGCCATGCAGAAATATGTGGATCCAGGGAGTCCAATTGTCAAGACACATATAAATGGAATTGAAATTCCAAATACATTGATTGACGTAGGGGCAGAAATAAACATTATGAGTAGACAAACTATGAAGCAGCTTAAACTTCCTAATCTTCTTTACACACCTTCCTTACTGCAACTTGCAGATAAATCAGTAATGAAATCAGATGGTGTACTAGAAGATATTTCAGTATCCTTAGATTCTTGGTAATATCCTATTGATTTCATGATCTTAAATCCCAAGAATAATTTAGGAGGACATCCACTCATATTAGGAAGACCTTGGTTGGCCACAGCTGATGCTTTTATTAGTTGTAGATATGGTGACATGTATATTTCTGATGGTAATTCAACAAAGAAATTTACTTTGTATCCTCCAACAAAAGCAATCACAAAAATAGATGACAAGGAATGGATTGATGATGAAGATGATATTCAGCCTCTCTTTACTATGTCAGAAATTAGTGAAGATAGTCAAATTTTGAACACATTGGAAAATTTTGAAACATCTTCAGAATATGATCATGCACAATTCCAAGAAAAATCTAATGTTGAATACTTGTCATCTAGGCAGATGTCTCTCTATTATATGGAAGAGTTCGGTAGCTCTACAATTGAAATTTTTCCAAGTAGGACATTGAACATAAACAAAAACTTGGAGAAACTACAACAAGAAGAGCTAACCAAAACATTACAAAAACATTATGCTGCATTTGCATGGGAATACGTCGACATGAAAGGCATTGATCCTAAGGCTTGTATCCATCATATCTATATTGAGGAAAACAATAGACCAATCAGACAACCTCAGAGAAGAATGAATCCAAATCTTAGCGAAATTGTGAAACAAGAGCTCCAAAAATTACTCAATGTAAACTTCATTTACCCAATTTCAAATAGCTAATGGGTTTCTCCTTCGGTAATTGTGCCTAAAAAGAATGGTAAATGGAGGGTGTGCATTAATTATCGAGAACTGAATAAAGCAACCCTTAAAGATCACTTTCCTTTTCCCTTTATAGATCAAGTGTTAGATACATTAGCAGGTAAGAAGTATTTTTCATTCTTGGATGGTTTTAGTGGTTATAATCAAATTCAGGTAGCACATGAGGATCAACATAAAACCACATTTACTTTTCCATGGGGAACTTTTGCCTACCGAGTACTTCCTTTTGGGTTATGTAATGCTCCTGCAACATTCCAAAGAGAAGTACTAGAAATTTTCTCTGATCTAATACATGATTGTGTAGAGGTATATACGGATGATTTTACAGTCTATGGAAACACATTTGAAGAAGCTTTGGAAAATTTGGAAAAATTCCTTAAAAGATGTAAAGAAACAAACCTTTCACTAAGCCATGAATTTATTTTTTTATGATGTTTATAGAAGGTATTGTTTTAGGACATCACATTTCGGGAGATGGGATTAAAGTTGACAAATCTAAAGTTGAAGTCATCTCTAAGTTACCAATTCCAAATTGTGAAAAGGATGTTAGAAGTTTTCTAGGATTTACAGGGTACTATAGAAGGTTTGTAGAAAACTTCACTAAAATAACATCTCCACTCTTCAAATTGCTTAGAAAAGATTTTGAATTCAGTTGGAATCTTGATTGCCAAATAGCATTTGAAACCTTGAAAGAAAAAATATCTGAAGAACCTATTTTAAGAGGTCCAAATTGGAAACTTCCTTTCCATGTTTCCACAGATGCTTCAGGTACAGCTCTAGGAGCTGTACTGGGACAAAAATATTTGATTCCTTATGCCATTTACTATACAGGCAAGAATTTGACTCCCACTGAGTTGAATTATACTGTGACTGAAAAGGAATTTTTAGCTGTTGTTCATGCAATTAATAAGTTCTGACACTATATAACATGTTATGAAACCTTTTTTTATACAGATCACTCTACAATTAGATATTTGATGCATAAACCTATTACTAATGGAAGAGTTTCAAGATGGCTTTTACTTTTGCAAGAATTCAACTTTACTATGCTAGATAGACCTGGAAAAAAAAACACAATTGCTGATTCCTTGTCCAAGATTTAGAATATCAAATAAGACTCTCTGGTTGAAGATAAGTTTCCTGTTGAATGTCTTTTTGCAATAACTACTCAAACTTCTTAGTTTGCAGATGTTTCTAATTACTTGGTTATAGGGAAGTTACCTTCACATTTTCTTCCTAGAGAGAAAAGGAAGATTATTCAAGGAAGTGCAAGATATTCATGGATCACTAATGAATTGTATAAAACAGGGCCAGATAATATGATCAGAAGGTGTGTTAGGGAAGATGAAATTCCTGATATTATCAAAGCATGTCATGATGAGTCATGTGGTGGACACTTTGCTGACAAAAGGATAGCCTATAAAATCCTTTCTTTAGGATATTATTGGCCATCCATCTTCAAATATGCTAAAGAATATGTCAAGAGGTATGATAACTGCCAAAGGGTAGGAAAACCTGGTCCCTCAAATGAAATGACATTATAAACTCAAGTACTTATTGAACCCTTTAAAAAGTGGGCTTTAGACTTTATTGGACCAATTAATCCTCCATCTGAGCAGAAAATGTATATATTGGTATATACTGATTATGTCACCAAATGGGTAGAGGCCAAAGCATTACCTTTTGCTAACGAAAAATCTGTAGTTAATTTTTTTTTAGGACATCCTTACTCGTTTTGGTGTTCCAAGAGAAATTGTGACAGATCAGGGATCTCAATTCACATCCAACATGATAGAATGGCTTATGGAGGAGTACAAGATCAAGCATAGGAAATCTACTCCCTAACATCCAGAAGCAAATGGTCAAGTGGAGTCTACAAATAAAGTGATTAAAGGAATCCTCACCAAGACTATGTCTCTAGATAGAAGAGATTGGGTAGAATGGCTTCCTGAAGCCTTATGGGTCTATAGAACCACATGGAGGAACACAACGGGACATACACCCTATGAAATTTTATATGGGAAACAAGTCCTGTTCCCTATAGAGTTCCAAATTAGAACTTTCAAGATGGCAGTCCAGTTGGGAATGGATTTATCAGAGGCTCAAAAACATAGACTAAATAAATTAAATGAACTTGATGAAATTAGGCAAGAAGCAATTCACAGGATTGTTATAGTCCAACAACAAAGCGCTAAACGACATGACAAATACATCAAGGACAAGAGGTTTCAAGAGGGAGATTGGGCACTGTTATTTGATTTAAAGTTTAAATATTTTCAAGGGAAGTTTCAAACTCATTGGCTTGGGCCATATGAGATTGAAAAAGTATTTAATAATGGAGCAGTGAGGATTAGAACAATAGATGAAAGTCAAACTCCTCTCCTTGTGAATGGTCATAGATTGAAAATATATCAGAAATCAATTTCAAAGGAGGAGTTCATCAAGATCTTCCAGAACAATTCCGAAATGAAGTTAGTGAAGAAGAATCCTTCTTCTCCACCAACTTAGTCTTTATTTTTCCTATCTAAAAGAATAAAAATAAAAATAAATAAATAAATAAATAAATTGTATAAGGTTGAAAACCAATCATTGATTGCCATGCTTATACAGAAAATACAGGGTGAAAATCAGAAGATTCTGACACCCTATATTTTCCATTTCCTTTCTGAAAAAGTGGTGACAAAAAGCCACAGTCACTCTACATTCTGCAAAATTCATTGTCTCATCTCATTTCACTATGTTTTACTTTTACAGTTTCACTTCATTCCATTGCCATATTTCACTAATAAATTTTTCCTTTTCCAGCATTTCTCTCATCTCCATTTTCATTTATCATCTTGTATTATTTTCACTTACATAGCCATTTCCATTTCATTCACTCATAAGCCATATTTTACTCTATGTTTCACATTCTATAGTTGTTTTCATGTTCTACAACTGATTCCATTTCGTAGCTGATCCTATTCTGTACCTAATCTGATTCTGCAGCAATAGTTTGATTATCAGTCCAAGCATAAGTGGCCAATTCATAATAAAATCTTGTATGCAGGTAATTGAATAAAAATCAACTTTGAAGACCAATCATGCCTGAAGCACCTATGGAGCAAATATCAGAATATTAACAAGTAGAAGGTAAAAGTTTCAAAGGTAAAATACAAAAATTTATTTCAAAGAGCAATTCAAAAACATAAGCTTGTATAACATGTATGATCACATGTCTCCTTAATTAATCATCATGTGATTTGACCGCCACAATGTCTCCGCCATATCTTCCGCCTTCAATGACAAACAGTGCAATGATTCCTTCATAATTGATCTCCGCTTCAAACTCCATAACTTGTACTTAACCAGACTTTTATAGCTACACCTGTTAATGGTCAGATTAACGACATGACCTACCTATATACGACTCTTCAAACCTTGAATGTTTATTTATTACATGCCAACTCTTAAATTTTTCTCTCATATTTACGCAGCCACTTTGTGCATATAGTTACTCTGTTTCCATATATTTTGTATATATAGTCATTTTGTTTCATATTCACAGTCATTTTGTTCCCATATACCCTATCATCCTATTTCCATATCCATAATCATTCTGCTTTTGTATACATAGTCTTCTTATTACCATATACGCAGTCATTCCATTTCTCAGACAGTGAGAGTAGTTTTGAAGCGTAGCCGAGAACAGAGGTTATAGGGCTTATTGTTAGAACTGAGCCCCTAGGAGTAAAATACATCGAGGGATATCCTCAGTTGAAGGGAATGTTACAGAAGGCTGGTTGGTTGTGTTTTATTGAGAAATTTAACGATTACCATAAGGAAATCACTAAATCCTTTGCTAGGTCATTTGATGGCATGAAAGTGGAAATAGGTGACATCAAATTTGCAGTTACCGAGTCCTTCATAAAAAAAGCAACGGAACTCCCAAGGCTAGGAGAAAGGTTTCTTAACAACAAAGAGTTTCCTAATGAATCTTGGAAGGTGATTCTTCAAAACCAAGGTATGGATGTTTCAGTCTTTAGATAAGGGATTCCAATTTTTGCACTCAAAAACAAATGGAGTAGCATGTTGTTAATACTGCAAAAATTTATTACATGTCAAGGGAGGTTTGGGTCTATGTATGTTTATCACATATGATTGTTAATGAATTTTCTAGAGAATGGAACCCTCAATCTTCCCTTTTCCCTTTTGAATAGTCTGAGAAGAATGGCAGTTAATGTTCAAAAGAAAGTTGAATCAATAGAAGCCACTCTATATCACCATGGACTAGTGAAGATTTTAGTCGAATTTCATTTAAGAAGTGTAGGGGATACATGGGAGGACTTCTTGGTAAGGAATTTCTTCCAAGATGCTCCAAATTTATCTAAGGGAAGTCATGTTAAAAGAAGTAGAAGGAGAAATGTCAGCATTGGAAGCTCCTCACAAAAAGATGATGCAAAAATGTCTCCTAAAATAGAGATAAAAAAGATAACTAAGCAGAGGAGAAAAATGAAAGAAAGGGTTGAAGAGATCCATAAGGATATTCCTGAACCTTCATCGCCTCAATAAGATGAACAACTATTTTCTGAAAGACTAACGAAGATCAAAGATAAAACCAAGAAAGATAAGGAGAAAGGAAAGAGGAAAGCGGACACCAAAGAAGAAACCATAAGCTTCCAAAACATGAGGAGGAGCTCTAAAATTCGAGGCAAGGTGAGGAAGGTGAAATCAAAAGAGGCCCAATTTATAAATTTAGAGGAAGAAACTCTAGCTCATTCCCCTGACAATATTCCATATGAACAAAGTCCACAGAATTCTCCTCCACAAAACTTTGAAGGCAACTCAAGTAGAGCTTCTCCTAGCATAGATCCAGTACAACAACAAATCTATGACTACATAGAGTCATTAGAGAAATAGAGTACATTAGTAGACCTAGGGACTTTAGCTAATCTAGAGCAGCTTGTTACCTCACAAGAAACTCTAGCTAGCTCCCTCAAATAGGAGATCTTTGAGCTAGAAATTATAAATAGGCACATCCAAAGAGAAAATGAAACCTTAAGGGAACAGAATAACCTGGATAGAGGTATTCATGACAACACTATGCTTCACTTGGGAATATGGTACAAAAAGAACAGGAAACTAAAAAGAAAGAATAAGAAGCTGAACAGGACACTTATTAATCTCAAATACAGATTTATTATGAGGAAGCCAAGGATGGCAGTCACTGCAAAGAATAGAAAGAAAAGGAAGTTGGATGTGTTGGCTTAAGTATTAGAACGAATGCAATAGGAGTAGGAAGTTCACAATTTTGATTGCATGGGGACATGCAATAGTTTTGTAGTGGGGGTATGTTGAGCCTCAAAATTGCCCTTTCCTTAGCAACTTTTCTCCTCCCTTTTCTTTTTTTTTCCATGAAGAAAATGCATCGCTTTCATCAATAACTAGTACATATTGCCTTAAGGAGAACATTTTAGTGATTTACATGTTATTCTTTTATGTTTTGTTGTTTGAATAAGTTTTTGTCTTTTAGCTATAGAACGCAGCCTATTCTGCAGCTAATCGGCTATCGCACAGCTACTTCCATGCTTTAACAGGATCCACGTGTCAGAAAGAGAAAATAAATACATGGGCAACTTGGAAATCATCATGACATCGATCATGTCCTATTCACCTAGCCCAGGTTGACAAGGAAGATGGTACAAGACTCCAGTGAAAGGAGAAGTCAAACGTAGAGACCAAAGGCAAACAAGACTTTGTTTTTTACATGTTTCACAGTGATGGGATCGGAAATAACTTCCTGAACCCATAGACTCCAACAACCATCTGTGCAACCAAATCCAACAACCATCATCTTATATTTATGTCTCTAGTAGCCGAGGAAGAGAATTCTGGGTGCCTGTCTATTATTTGTTTTTGGCTATAGCTTATTTTTCTCCACAAATAGTTGTATAATTCTCTTATAAATACCTATGTAAAGAACTCAGGACCAGTTTGAATTTCCTGATGTATTAAGCTCATACTACTGCTCTGTAATTTTGAAAACTCATTTACTCTTTTTTTTTTAATATGAAGACCGCAAGTTTCATGGATATCTGAAAGCATTTCTTGGAGTTTTGATTAAGTACGCACAACCTGAGCAGTTGCAGAGGGCCCCTATGCTGACCGAGGTTTCATTTCATTTTGTTTTGTATTTTATAATTAAATTGTAAATTTGTCATTTCTTCCATAGTGTTCATAACCATTTTTCATACTAACCCTGTTTATAATGCATCATTTCTTCACTAATGCAGAATAGTTTCTTTCAGTACAAAATAACTTCTTTTCGTTTAATTTATTTCTAGTTTATATCAGTAGTTGGAAGTTGAGATTTAGTAGTGTAATGTAGTTTATTTCATTTACTGTTTCACTAGTTTTTAAATTTCCAAATAGACTGATCAGTGCCATTACTATTCCTTCCATTTTATTACTAGTTTAGTGACTCATGGTGTAGATGAATGTTTCTAAAAAGCCCTTCTAGTTGATAACTCATCTTAAACTAAGTGGTTGAATACTTCATTCATGCAATGAGTCTTTTCTGCGTTTTTTGCATTTATATTCTCTTAGAATAATGAAGTACAAAATTCCTCAAAATGTCATCCCAAGGAGGTTTGTCTTCCAAAATTGAGAGGTAGAGTAACTAAGTATTTCATTTAGTTTTGTTGCAATTTCACTTTCAGTTTTTCATTTAGTTTTGTTCCTACAATAGACTAAACATTAGTTGTAATCTTACTTTCAGTTTCAGTATTTCATTTTGTTTTTGTTCCCATAATAGATAGTTGCAATTTCACTTTCAGTTTTAGTATTTCATTTAGTTTTATTGTTGTAATTGAATAGACAGTAGTTGCAATTTCACTTTTTAGTTTATAGCTGATGATTTGGAAATAATGATATGATTAGGAATAGAAACTCTATTTTCATTTCCTGATTAAAATTTGCTTCCAAATCTTACTTAAGCTCTTTTAGTTCTCATTTATTTAGGCTCTTAGTAGTCTTTACAAAAGTAGATTTAAGATTTTGTTAGTTACATTGTAAATCATTAGGGATTAAAAGATCAAAAACCCCCAAAACAACATAAAACTCAAAAACAATGAAGTAAGAAGGGTCATATAGCACATATAGTGCACTACACTTCATCAGTTTACGATACTCAGATAGATAATTTATGTAGAGAAATTTAGGACACTAAATTGACCAAACAGGTACGACTATGCGTAGTGACTTTTTCTCAAAAATCATCTCGTGCTTCTTTAGATTTATCACTCAATTCATGTCAGTGGCCCAATCTATTCCTAGTAGCACGGGATAGGGATTATTGTCATAAAAAATCTCTATGACTTCGAAATCTGCAAGCGCGCTCGCACCTTCGATATCCACCGTTATTCCCTACAATCTTCCCATAGGTAGGACCTTTTTCTTGTTTTCCATTCGCAATTGAATAGGAGACCATTCTGGCGCAAGCCTGCCCATGCACTCCCATGTCTACTTTGGCAGGATGTTCACGTCTGATCCTGGATCCAAAATCACTTGATCCATTTCATATTCCTTGATCTGCGCGGTCAATCTCATCTCCCTTCCTTTTCATGTTATGTGCTTCCCGAGCTTTCGGACTACGTGCGGTTCTCCTGGCATGGTTCCATCACATCTAGTGATGAGTTCTTATAGTCCCTTCATAGCTTTGCTATCATGCAGCAGCTTCATGCATGTCTTCAAAAATGTACTGAGCATTGATAGGTCCATTTCCAGTTCTAGTTTGTCTTTACTTGCTGAAGTGGAGGCATCTGCGAAACTCTTCTTAGCCTCCATGAATGTCTCCTTAGTGCGCTCTAAATCAAATTCTGGTTCCCTTGTTGGAGCCTTGCAAACCGAGGTACTCTCTTCGGGCTGCTTGCCATTGTCATCTCCTATCGTGATATCACTTTGGAGCACGATATTTACATTCAGGTCTTCCTCGAGTGGCTCAGACCTCATCATTTGTAGGTTCTGAGTCGGGGGAGGTTTGAGTGCTCCTTTATCACACAACCTCGCTATCAACATGGGACATTCCTCTGTCTCATGATCAAACTGAGTACAATATAATCATGATGGTCTCGTTAGATTTTTACAATCGCAGGCATAATGCCCTGACTCTCCGCAATTGTAACAAATCAGCTGTCTATGATCTCTTCTTGGTCCCATTCCACCTCGACCTCGTCCACGCCCTTGAAATCCAGTGTGCACCATCCCTGCATTTTGATTGAGGGCCCGTGTTTCAGTCTAAACTCTATAGGTAGGAGTCTTATCCATCATCAGATCATAACTTCTACAGGTACACTCATCATGGCCTATTGACCTGCAAAAATTATAGAACAACTGTTGGGAACTCTGTGTATACTTTTGTAATAGATGGCAGTTATCTGTAGCATGCTTTCCTCCTATCTGACAAATCACTCATGATAATGCAGGCACCATGCACAGTCCTACTTGTGCCTCTGGTCTCAATGGCATTGGTCCTCCTACCACCAAGTAGTTCATGAAGACTGGAAAATGATCCTTGTCATGTCCCTGGCCCTTGCATTTTACACACCATACCTCCTCGTGCACTTCTGGGTGGGCTGACCTATCTTGTTTCAAACTCTGCATATCAAGGCACAAGTTTTTCAATTGTGCATGGATCTGTTGGACTCCGAGGTTAGGATCTTTTAACAGGGTCTCATGCGTTGTTATTGCGATCTCCAAGGGCTTGGCCTGAGTGGATAGCTTCTATTGTGACAACACATTCTTAGATGTAGTGTTAGTTATGCTACAAACCATGTTGGTGTTTCCCATTTGTCAAGGTCATGTTGGCTTCACGAATCATACACTTCAGTATCTGATCTATCTCCCAAGGGGTCTCGCCTAAAAGCATCGCGATTTCCTTAAATCTAATAATCGACTGTGTCTCTGATTTTGGCCTGCTAAATTCCTTGTTTAATGCAACTTGGATATCTGCGATCCCTGTGTTTGGATTTTCATTGGAATACTTAATGTACCACATTAGTACGTGATCCTACAAAGCACTGACCAGCTTGGCTTTCTTTATATTTTCTTTTGTGACTCTCTACACTTCCCATACAGGATTTACCACGAACCAAAAATGGTTTGGATCTTTGTTACCTACTCCTTTGAACACTGAAAACTTTATCCCGCTCTCCATATTGAACTGTGGTGGTGGTGGATGTGGTTTGGGCGAAAACAGGGCTGAAGATGGTGAAACTAATGGTGGTGAAGGTGGGGGTGGTATGCGTGGATTTCACTACTTTATCATACTGATCGCACTTCTTGGTGAAACTTTCACTAGCTCTTCCTCGCTTTCCCATAGAGGTGAAATCAAATGGCTAAACTCTAGTTTTTCTCTATCTTCATTTCTATAGATCCTCCCACTCTGCGTAGCCCCAAACATCAATTTATTCGCATAACCCGCTTTTCACACAGTGGCATTTTAATCCAAGTGTTCAAATATTTAACGTACTGACCTCGCGGTCCTTTGATGAAGCATCGTTCTACCTTGCTATAGCTGACTGAAGCATCTACTATGAACTCGGTGATAAAACCTCCTATAATTTGATCGAGCCAGTGATCCACAAGGCACGCGATCTTATCTTCTTATGCCTGCAATCTACGCACCAACTTTGGAGTCCACACAATAGGTTTGTCAAGCCTACACCTTCCTTGACTATCTGCTAGCTTCGTGATCCACTCATACAACTTCGAAGGGAAGGATGAAAAGAAAATTTCATGGATTTCTGTATATAAGTACCAATCTAACCACTCTTCCTTTGATAACTGCGGATTCCTGTTTTCTTGTGCTTCGAACTTGTGAATCTTTTTGTCAAACCACTATTCAATTCCTTTCTTTGTTGTATTCTAGTGATACGACATCAAAAATCTCTTATGCAGGTTGTGGACCCGGCAACAGAACCATTTGTTGGCTTATAGGGGCCTAACCCAAGTTTAGAGTTAAGTTATCCAAACAAATCCCAATACTACTGGCCCTTTCAGCAACATTTCACAGAGCGGACTGAGGTCATACCCAATGTAGTATGGGAGGGTCCTAGAACTATGTTTCCACACCCTCAAGATGTTTGATGAGTTTCAATGGTCCACGGTTTGACCCTATGCACAAGTCACTTTGCGGACTTTCCCGTACCTCTCAGCCTGATATACTGCCTTTGCGCAGCCCTACTCGGGGCCCGAACACTGCACTTCCGCATTACTACCTAAGACCTTACTGTTATTCGAATGTTAGTTGATTATTTTAGCCTACTTGCATGCTTTCAGTTATACTTAACAACATAAACCATTCATACAGGCGCGCACAGTAAATAAACAATATATTTGTAAATTATATCAAACATGCACTAACCCAAGAACAAATAAACAGAATTACGATAAAAAATCCCTTTATTAATTCCTTCTTTGGTTACAGACTCAACTCTACTCTACACACTCAGCTGCGAACTACTAGGCCTTTGCGCACTCAGCTGCAGAGCCTTCTCCTACTCTATAATCCAAAGACACACTTCACCTTACTTCCTTAGCCTCTCTTCCTATCTCTATACTTCCTCCATTTTACACTTAGAGCCTCGCTCTATTTATACAATCCCATGGTCCATAGACCATGGGTGGGTCTATCCAGTTGACATTACATTAGAAAACTAGGGCGAACAACCCTGTGAATCTATCATACTTTTCACGCTCCGCACCCACAATTTGCGGATCTTTACAACAATATTGGGTAAAAACTTGGGCTTTAAGCCCTAAAACATGCCTTGGGGGGATTCCATGCCCAACACATATTCCCCTATTGTTAGCTTGATATTATGGCACTTTTTAGAGCAATTTATAGTTCCTCCATTTTGAACCATCAATTGACACTCTAGTGTTGGATATAAGAAGCAATTCAATTCCTTGGCTATCTTACAATGAACAAAATTATGGGTACTACCTAAATCAATAAACACTATTACCTTTTCTATTCTTGATATATGCTTCTATCTTGAGAGTATGAGTAGTGGTAAATCCTGCCAATGCATTACAAGATATGGTCATATTCATTTCTTCCTTCTCCAGGGTTGGTTCCTGGTCTATATCCTTTTCCTTTGATGTTTATTTTTCCTTTTCTTCCTCCTCCTCAAAATATATGTAGAATAATTTCTTCTAAGAACACTTATGACCTTTAGCATATTTTATACCAAAACTATAAGAAAGCCCTTTTGATAATTTTTCCTTTAATTACTGTAGTGTCAAACTTGTAGGTTGTGGAATACAAGGAACAACAACACTTCCATACTTATAGTTGTGAGTGGTAGACTTCCTTGTTTCCATAATTTTTCTTTCAACTTTTCTTGCCACCCTAAATGCCTTCAACAATGAATCAGGTTCCCAGAGGTGAACCTCGTGTTGAATTTTATCTTTTAAATTCCCTATGAAGACATCAATCCTATGCTCCACTGGAATATATTACCCTAATATTCTATTTTTGGAAGTCTTCAATGTTCTCCTCCATTGCACCCTTTTGTTTGAGAGGTATCAATTGGATAAAGAAGGTGTTCTTGTTTGTGTCTTCATAATGTTCTATAATTTCCTCCGTAAAAATTGACCAAGTGATAAGTGGTTTACAAGAAAAAATCCATCTATATCATACAAATTGATTGGGCTATAAATATAAATATGCAATACATACCTTTTGTGAGCGTTTTGTTCGGAACGAGATCCACCAAGGACATTTTTGCGGCTAAAATCCCATGTTTTGGGTCAATTGTGTAAATTCTCCGCATTTTGTGGTCGCAGAGCATGATGGCATCATGAATCATGAAGGGTTGTCCGCCATTATTTTTTAAATTCTAAATTCGGTTGTAAATATCTACCCATGGTCCATGGACCATGGGATTGTATTAAAAAAACTAAGTAGGTAAGCTCTAAGTAGTATTAAGTCTTTGGAAGAAGAAGACAAGTCTTGGACTCATGGTAGAGAAGTCTAAGTTTCAGGTCTTAGCATAGGTAGAAGCTCTGCAACTGAGTGCACAGAGGCCTAGGGTGGAAGTCCATAGCTGAGTGCATGGACCCTTGCAGTTGTGGCGCAAAGAAGATAGAGTCTATAATAATCTGAAGATATCAATAAAGAGAAGTATTCTACAAATTATGTGTCTTTATTTCCTGTTAATGCATATGGTTATATTGTGTTTTGCATTTAATTTACAATGTTTATGTAGTGCGCGAATATATGTGATTATATTGGGTAAGTGAATGCAAGTAAGAATATCATATTACACGGTGCTAAATGTGATTGTTTAGTAAGATAAGTAAAACACTTAAGATAACTTGGGAACTTGTACAATACACTGTCATAGCAACGCGAAAGTACCTAGACCGCAGGTTAGGGCTACGCGAAGGTCAATCATACTCCTTCACAGAGGTACTGAAGGACGGAATAAAGGGTTACACCGATAGACCCCTAGAACTTAACAACCTATGCGAAAGCAGGAATAAAGGGTATAAACTGACATCACGACCATCTCAAGGTGCAGAAATGTGGTTCCAGCATTCGTCCATACTGCTTTGGGTAAGACTTTGGTCCACGCTCCATGGGATGATGTCGAAAGGGACAGTATTGTAGGGATTTGTTTGACTAACTAACGCTGAACTTGGGTCAGGATCCACGCAGCCAACAAATGGTTGTGTTGCCGGTACCTGGAATCTGCATAAGAGATGTGTGATGTTGTATCACTGGAATCCAACTAAGAAAGAGATCGAGGACTAGTTGGACAGGAATATCCATGAATTCGTGGTGCAGGAGAACATAAATCCACGACTAACAAAGGAATAGTGGCTGTATAGGTACGTGTATATAGAAATTCATGGGATCCTTTTCTCTTCATTTCTAGTTGAGTTAGACGAGTGGATCGCGAAGCTAGTGGATAGCCAAGCAAGGTGGAGACTAGTCAGTCCTATTGTTTGGACCTCAGAGTTATTACATATACTGGAAGCCTCTAAGGATAAGATCACTTGTGTTGTCGATCATTGGCTCTATCGCATCATAGGAGGATTTGTGACTGAATTCGCGGTCGATACCTCAGTTAGTTACAACGAGGTGGAGCAACACTTTTCAAGGGTCCACGAGGTAAGTGTTTCCGGGAAAAATAGTGTCTTTTCAATCTACTAGTCCCACTAAGACGAGTAGCTATCTTAGAAACAAACAATCAAAGAAAATTGTGATTTCCTTTATGTATGATAGATAAGAGAGAAGCAAAGAGGACAAACCTGGATCTTCCACTTGGCTCCTTGCTTGTTTCCTCTCTCCCTTGATAGAGCTTGCCACTCTTCTCCTACTTGTCCCTCTTTAGAGAATACCTGTAGAGGCAAAGCAACAAAACACCATCAAAACATCTTGATCTATAATATCATAAACAATGCAGAATCAGAAATACATTGACCATACAATTGCATTCACAAATAACAAGATTCACAAATACACGATTATATGGAGGAAACTCAAATAACTTTATTAATAGTTACTAGAAGAGAGGATTACAACCTAGCTGTCTGATCTAGCATCATCCTCCTAGCATCAAAGCCCTTTTCACCTCATGAAAAGCAAGATCACCCAACAATACAATGTCTCTTCTCAAAGAGAAACCAACAACACTTCTTTACAAATTACAAAATTCCAGCCTCTAGATCTCTCAGATGAGGGATCCATTTATAGATATTTGCAGAGGTGTGAGTTAGCTCTAGGTTTTTGATTAGTTTCATTCCACTGATAGTTCTTGGTCCCACTTGGAGATTTCATTGATCTCTTACTCATCCCTGGGCGAATTTAGAGAGGCAAGTGTCATATGAGAAGTTTCTAGAAGATTCTCTGGGTATCCACTTAGCAAACTGTCTTTGCCATTTGTCTACTCTTGCTCATCACACCCTAAAAAGGGCTCTTTCAGTATGCATCACACTTGGCTAGTGTAGCAGCCAGTATGCATCACACCTTGACCATGGAGCAGTCAGTATGGTCCATTTTTTTCCAGTTCTAAGTGGTTTTTCAGGTGGAACTTCTGGAAAATGATGTAATCAGTTGACCATGATCTTTCAGGGTATGAAACAACACTTTTAGGGGTTAAAGAGCCCTTGGTTTATCGACATATATGATTGGGGTTGTAGTGCCCAAATATGTCTATAGTAGTTGCCCCCTAAAGCATGAGGTCATAAATCTTCTGATGTCGGGTGAAATGCTTTATCATGAGGATCCGAGGTATTCGAACTGGAAGGTGACATGTATAAAATACAATACAATATATCATCATCATATTATTTTCATGATCTAGCTGAGGTCGGCATTCCCATGCTCAACTTTATAGCTTCATTTTCATGTACATAGGATAGATAATCGTCTAGTGTTGCAGACTGGTGATTCTTTGTAGAGTCATCATCCTTTAGCTTGGATGATCATCTGTGCAGCTTTTGTGCACATTTGATGTCTTTATATTCCTGAATATATCGCAGCCCGGATGGATGAAACTAGATCCAGTGTCTTCAAACTTGTTCAATCTTCGCCTGATGTATAAGTCAACCCATGTGAAAAGATGTTCTGAAGTCAAACATGGAAAGACATTTCCTGATTACCAACCAATGATGTAAGTTGTTAACAGGCACGAGAGGAATCACCGATGATGATAATGACCCTCAGGGTACTACAGTACAATTAACATGGTGTGAATATATGATTTGATGTCAAACACCATGCAAAATATTTTGGTCGAAGCCCGTTAATGTAAACCTGTCGCCAGAAGTGAGAAACTTGCCATTGAGGCATGCAAGCTTCAAAGTACTGAAAGGGTTGTTCCTAAGTCAAATTATTGGATAATCAACTGATGTCAAAAAGAAGTGACCCATCATAGGAGGGCCTTAATGTATCCCACATCTATGACACGAAATGAAGCAAATGTTTTTCTGGAGGTGAAAACGATCTGATGATACAAGGTTCAGGAATGGCAGTCATGAAAATGGAGGGTGAAGGTAATGCAGTGGATGAGGCATTAGTTGGGTGGTGAATTCTCTGAATGACTTCTCTTGAACATGTCGATGACACTAAGATGGATTGGTAGCATTAACCCCAAAAGATGGATGGTGTGGAGGACCAATGGTGATATGATCGGTGAACAGAATATGCCAACCTGAGTCAATCATGGTGATGGAGTGAAAGTGTCATGTTCAAGAGCGACCGGCTACCAATGAAGTTCTTCAAGTTTTCTTCCCCTTTTTCACCAGTCATTGCTGACCAGTACCTCTTTATTTTTGTCAATATTTAGGAGGATAACATGTGCTTGTTCTATAATTTTCCCTTCGGGCAAACCTGTCGCTACATTTGGTGAGTCTAGCAACAATGAAACTCGCTCTTGTCCGGATGGACAAGTTTGTTGCTATTATTTTAACGAGTTTAACGAAAAGGATAACTCGGTCCTTTTCATCTTTAGAGAGTTTTAAAAGGGATGAAAGGAAACTATAGCAATCCTTTTTCATAGAATAATCCCTTAAGTATGAAAAAGTATAAAATAATATGAAAGGGATGACTTTTCGATCCCTTTAGCGAGCCAAAAAAGACAAGCGCTTGATCTTTTTGTGGGATGATCCCTCAGGTCCGAAAATATTAAAATGTAGACGAGGGATGGCGCTTCTCCTTACTTTAACGAGCTGGAGAGGCCAATAGCTCAACAATCTTTTCATATTTAGCAAGTCTAAAAAGAGCTTAAAAGAGACTCATTTTTTGAGGAACGAGTGATGTTTTCGGGTAGCAACTGGTTCCAGGTAAGTTTGGAACTTCTCAAAACATGGAAGTGTGAAGAGGGTGGCTAACAAGATCACTCATCACGGCTGTTCCTCAAAAGGGTAAACAATCAAGTGGAAGCATATGATCGGCCAAAAGAATGGAGGTGACGGTAAGAACACAACCAAGGCTTAAAAGGCTGATAGAAATGCAATCATAGAGGTCGTTTACTAAAGGCGGGTTTATTTTTTAATGAGCTTGAACCTTGCGTTAACACATGCTCAGTGGTGGGTTTATTTTTTAATGACCTTGAACCTTGCGAAAACATTGCTCATGATAGTAGTCAAATATGTTCAATTTACCATCAACATGCTAGATTTCTTTCAACGGTCATACAACCTGTTCAATTTCTCCATCAAATTGATTAGAAATACAAAAACATGTTTGAAAAATGAGTTAAAAACCAAAAATTTACCTGAAGTACATGAATAATAACATAAAAAGAAGTTTTATCTCTCATTTTTACCATTTCATTCAAATTTGGGATTTTTGGAGCTCTCGAGGTGTTTTCCCCCTCAAATTTCATCAGCTGATTTCAGGAGATCTGGTGGACTATTCTCTGCGCCGTTAGGACCAGGTAGGAGCTAACCCTGAGCTCTTTAATTGCATTCCATCCTTTTCTAATTTTGAGAAAGTTTTCCCTTTCTTCTGGGCTCCATGGGTTTGAAGAATTCGTTCTCCCTCCATCGCACCTGGCCTGCATCAAAAAATGTGATGCATACTAAGCTGGAAATTGGCTAGTCAGTATGCATCTCACCTTGTGCATAGGCAGGGTGCGATGGGCACAGAAGGGAAAGTTTGTTCAGTGATTTTTCATGAAATCTTTTCCTGTTTTTTCTCAAATCAGGATCTTAATTCATCTTTTGTTTTTGTTTCAGAGATTCATTGGATCAATATGGTCATTACATGGCATGAACATGAGCATGAAGAAGAGGACATGATTGCCTTACATGATCTGGGTATGGTTACTGCATTGCGAAACTGTGGCTTGCTAAAATTCTTCCGCATATCTAGCATGAGGCAACAAATCAATTTGTTGCAATATTTTCTTGATGCATGAGATCCGATCAACCAGGTATTCTAGATTAGAGGAAAATCTATTCCTTTGACAGTCAAGGATATCCACTTTTTGACTGGGTTATCGAGGCGTGGTGACCCTCTCTCACTATCGAGATCCGCCCGTGGGGGTGAATCTGTGAGGGATTATATTCGCCAGTTTTGTAGAGATGAATCTCAGCCTAGCAGGGATGGAAAGATCATTATCCGAGATGTCACTAATCAGTCCTTGAGGACAATTTTGTTCACCTTTGCTAGATTGGGTGGTAGCACAGCTTTTCCTTTGGCCAATAAATCTTATATGCAGTACACCCTGGAATGCCTGGAACCAAAGGTATTCAACTGGTGTGAGCTGGTACTTCCACTCATAAAAGAATAGCTCTCCAAGGTAAAGAACAGAAGATCCAAGAACTTTGGTTACAGTTCCATTCTGACTACTTTTTCCTTGGAGAGGATTCCACTGATGCAGCCACAATACATTTCACTAGTATTGCCAGCACCGAGGGAACCACAGATGCAGAGATGGGTTGACCTCATGGTGAGACATGCTGTCCAGTCACAAATTTCATTCTCTGATGCCTTCCTTGAGTGGTTCGACTGTCAAGAGATGGCCTTCACAGAGTATCCATACGTTGGGATGGATTTTCGAGGCGACCCGGATTTGGCATTACCGACTGGTGAGCAGTGGAGTGTTATGGGTAAAATGATCTGACCATATCTTTTTTTATTGGTTTTATAATGTTCTTGTGTTTTTTAAATTTTACCAAGACTAATCAAACTCGTATATGTATGCAAATGTTGGGCCAGTGCGACTAGCAGCAAGCCCTAGGGCAGCAGCTGACGTTCCAGCAAGAGAGGTTGTAGGGAGGGCTGTCCTTCACGATCTAGACATAGCGGAGACCCTGGCAGTGCTGCAGGATCAGATCGAGGGTCTCACTCTTGGTATTCAGGATGCGAGGACCAACGAGTTACCTCTGAGGTTACAGCACCATACTACTGGCATGCCGAGTTGATGGACTAGGCTCTTATGTATGATCGCACAAACGGTGACTTGCTATCACTAGCACCATTAGTTTAGGGTGCTTTTCTGCATTTTTGAGTTTTTGGGTCATATGACCGATTTTGTCTTGGACACAAAACATTTTGTAAAAACTATAAACAGTTATATATTTTTGATTTTCGGAGTTTTATTTTGGTTAAGTTATGTGATCCTGATGCAAATGTTAATGTGAAATGCTTTTTTTTTATAAATGCTGCAAATGTCTATCTAACACATAATTTGTTAATGAATCAGTTAATGTGTTTAAGTTTCTGGAAATGTGTTGATATTTAATAGAATCAAATTGCCTTTCCAAAATCCTGACCCTTAGGAACATACGATAGATAGCTAGATTCCGAATGGAATAGATGCCATTTAGTTGTAGGATGACGAGTTACAAATCTAGCTTGACAACAAGTCGGCATATGCCATGTGCAATGGCATCAGAGAGAAGCTCCATCAATGCACTATACTCAGTGATGTTGTTCATTGATTGACCAATACATATTCCTTTGAAACTCACTAACTCGCCGCTTGGATCAAAAATGTCCCAAGCTACAGAAGATAGGTTCCACGTACTACGACTAGCTCAATCAGCATATCCAATGAATGATTCCAATGGGTCCGACATCTGCAACAAATAAAAAGTGGATTACCTAACCAAAATGACAACTCTTGACGAAAACAAAAATGTAACAAAATTATATCTATAAAGAGATTACTACACTTAATCAAGCATAGTAATGCTTAAGATACAAATCGTTTCAGGGTTGCGACAGTGGAATCCCATCGTAATCTACTAGCTCGTACACTCCTTTTTCTAATACTCTTTTAACAATGTAGGGGCCCATCCACATTGGTTCGAACTTACCTACTCCCAATTTATCGGAGTTCTGATCATATAGCAAGACCAGGTCACCTTCTGAGAAGACACAGGGTTTGACATTTTTGTCAAATTGCACCTTGAAACGTTTCTTATGAGCTTCGTTAGCTAATGCGGCATCACGACGGGTTTCATCCAATTGGATTAGTTCCAAGAAACGGGCCTCTTCCTCCGAAGTTTTGGGAAGTAGATCGATTGCGAGCTTGAGAGATAAAATTTCACACTGAATTGGTAAGACCACTTCCAGGCCATACACCAACTGAAAGGGTGTAAATCGATCGCATTTCTTACCGATGTCCTATATGCCCATAGAGCTGACTACAGGATTAAGTGCCAATTCTATTTGTGGACTCCAATCATCCTTTGCAGTATGTGCTTCAGGACTTTGTTGATGGCCTCAACTTGTCTGTTAGATTGCGGATAATATGGAGTAGAACTATCGTGGGACAGTCCTAATTTTGCAGCCAATTCAACCATCATGTGATTGCGAAAATGCGATCCATGATCTGTGACTATAGCTTGTGGAACACCAAATCTAGAGACTACATGATTGAAAAATAAAAGAGCAGCCTTTTTGCTGCTGTTGTTTAATGTAGGCATCGCCTCATCCCATTTTGTAAAATAGTCGACTATGACTATGATATACCCATGCCCCCTAGCTGAGGTGGGGTTACATGTGATGAAATCTATGCCCCATTTGGCGAATGGCCTAACAGCAAGTACTGGATGCAGTGGTGTGGGTGGTAGTTTGGTTTTGTGGTCAAAAATCTGACAAGCATGGCAACTTTTGACTGCGATTATTCAGTCTTTGAATATAGTAGGTAAGAGTAACCAGCTCATAAGATTTTTTGTGCTGTGGCATAACCAGATTGATGCCCCCCACACGCACCTGAATGGAAATCATTCAGGACTTCTTCGGCTTCCTCATGTGTGAGTCACCTTCGCAGAACTGTATCGACACCACGACGGTAAAGTGTATCACTGACGATCATGTAGTCTTTGGCTTGGTATCGAGTACGCCGCTATTTGGAGCGAGAGGTGTTAGGCCTAAAGGTTTGGGTTTGGAGATAGATCAGTATATCTCCATACCATGGATCGCTTGATGATATCAGAAACAGAGTTTCATCCACGATTGATGCTTTAGATGTTGAATCGTTGGACGACGATGGGAGGTCGCATAGTAACTCTGTGAAAACTAGAGATTTCTTTGATTTGGATTTGGTGAATTCTAGATCAAACTCTTGCAAAATGGCTATCCATTTTGAATATTTTCCCCCTGTTAATTGACGCAACATAATGTAGGTCATAGGGTTGCAATCTGATAGAATGGTAGTTTTGCGAAAGAGGATATAGTGTCGAAATCTCTGTACTGCTTGAACAGTTGCTAGAGCCAGCTTTTCAACATAGGAGTACTTGATTTCTGTATCATTTAAGTTTTGACTTAAATCATAAACTGGATGTTCAATTCCTTCGTCTTCTTGTACTAAAACCATGGCAATGGTTGTATCTATTGCAGCGAGATACAGGTTAAAGTCTTTTTGATAGTCAGGAGCATACATTAATGATGCTTTTATTAGGGAATCCTTTAAAGCATCAAAGGAAGCTTGCGCAACCTGATCCCAGTTGAAGGGAACTTCTTTTTTCAAAAGATGTGTATAACCTTTAGCAAGTTCAACGTAATTTGGAATGAATCTCCTTAGAAAGTTTGCTTTCCCTTGGAGTTTCTGAATCTGAAGCAAATTTGAAGGCGGAGGCATGTCGATGATTGCCTGAACCTTACATGGGTCGAGTCGAATTCCATCCTTAGAAACTATGAAACCAAGTAACGGACCATAACCAACACAAAACACACACTTGTGCGGATTGAGTCGTATCTTTTAGTGTCGGCAACATAGAAATATAGCTCTCAAATGCTGCGGATGATTAGTCTGCTTTCGCGAATGAGTTGGTAGATTGTTGTGATATGGTTGAACGATGTTCTTGATGTCATGGAAGGAATAGTTCATTGCCCTTAGAAAATTTTCCCCTGCGTTCTTCAAACCGAAAGGTAGTTTACTCTATGTGAATGTGCCCCGTGGACATATAAATGCAGTCTTCAACTAGTCCTATGGGCAAATATTGATTTGATTGTATCTAGAAAATCCATCCATGAAAGAAAATATTTCACATCTGGCACATTCATCAATTATCTAGTCGATGAAGGGTGTAGGGTAGTTGTCCTTTGGACAAGTTTGATTTACATCCCTGTAATGGATGCACACTCTAATCGTTCCTTTTTTTTTCATCACAGGAACAATATTTGATACCCAATCAGTTAGAGGAATAGGGTAAATGAAACCAACATGTAAAAGTTCTTCAACTTCTGCCTTAAAAGCAGTAGCTTTCTTCAGGTGAACCAGTCGAAGTTGTTGTTGTACTAGTTTGACATCTAGATACATCTTGATTTCATGTTCAACGATGCTCGAGTCTATGCCTAGAATTTCTTCATATGACCATGCAAAGACATCTCTAAATTCGCGAAAGAGAGTGCAGTATATTTCCAGTTCTGAAGGAGAACAAGATTTTCCAACATGAATATTCTCTACAACATTAGGTTTGGTCGAGATATTTATGGCGATAGTCTCTTCAATATTGGACAGATTTCACTCAGAATCCATCGTATTTATAGTGTTTGATAGAAAATAAAAAACTAAAGGATGATTAAGGTCACCGGAATAATCTTCGTCATTGTCTTGAAGATGGGATCGATGGTGGTAATCTTCCCATGGTGCCTCTCCTATCATCATTGACTGAATGATTCCTTCATCTGTAGAATGTATATGAGACCAAGGATCTGAAGAGGTGCCATATTCTAGAGACCTATGTATCCAAACACTTGATCAGTGTTGATTTGGGTTTGCCGCCCAGGCCTAGAAAATTGATTGCTACAAAATTTCTATGGGGCTTGGGGGCAACACTTGGCGATGATCCATACTAACAAAATGTTCAGAAATCTTCTTAATCTTTGATGATGTAGAAGATACCATATTACAAGTTTCCACTGTGACCACTTCCGCCAGATTACTCGGAGGCGAGAGGGCAAAAGTACCCATTAAGGTGGGGTCTTTTAGGAGACCTACTCTGACATTTTGAAGCGATTGAGAGCTTCCATGGATCATTGGAATGCTTCTTGTAGCTTGTGAACTATTGGGGAAAAAGGTTAGTTAGTCAACGATTGTAATTCTGCCTTGGAAGGGAAATGCAATCTTTCTAAAATATATTGACACAACAGCAGCCATAGCATAAATCCAGGGCCTTCTGAGTAGGATATTGTAATCAAGGTTTCCGTCGATAACCTCGACTTCAATTTCTACTGTCTTTCCCCCTAGTTCAACTTGCAAGTTACTTAATATCCCATATGGCGTGTATGTTCTTCCATCGAATGCTTTTAATGTCATTGATGATCGTGACAAGGGTGGTGACCCTGAAGTTTTCCAGCAACTCAATGACATAATATAGGTAGATTCCCCCTCATTAATGATTGTTCAATGAACAATTTTTTTGAGGGTTTTTACCTGTATAAGGAAAGCAAGTTCGGCCGGTAACTGAGGTTCATATCCTTTGTTGTTAAAGGCCATAAGATTAGAATTCGTTGGTTCAATCCCACCTATTGCCGATAATAAAGCTTTCTTTTGGGAGGGGCAATTTTGTAGTACTTCAAGTGTTGACATAGTGGATGGCGATTGAGCCAGATCCTCTACTATGTTATAATTTTGTGCTGCTCAAGCACGAGGATTAAATGTCGATTTATGTACTACTCCCTTTGGTGGCTTTATAGTTAGTTCGGGAATGATGGGTGGTACAACTTCTGACGAAGTTGTTGTTGAACTACTAGGTTGATTTGTAGCCTTGTTGTTCGACATCTGTGGATTCCCATGATCTTTATTCCTCATCGATATCAAAGCATCATTTTATTGTTTCGAGATGGATAACATAAGCACTTGGGATGGGGATACATGATCGATAGCAACCAGATTAGTTTCTGGGTTTGTAAATGGATCAGTCAACACCACTAAGGTATTTGAAGTCTTTAAAAATTTCTTGACCTCAGCTCGATGTGGACAATCTTTCGTCCAATGTTCTTCATTACATATGAAACATGGTTGACCTAGTTTCTTTCACCCATTAGGGTTTTAAGAAGATTTTTCAGGAGTTGAATCTTCCTATTTCTTCTTTTTGTTTTTCCCTTTCTTCTTGCCCCCCAGTTGCTTTGGTTATTTGCCCTTGTTGGATGACACGGCATTAACCTCTGAGGCAGGAAGTTTGTTATTTGCTTTTCTACTAGAAACTGCAAGGGCTTTACCAGATTGAGCCTTTGCAGTTTGCGTACTTGAGGTACCAATCACGCCATCGCAAGCATGAGAGTACCTGTTTGATTTAGGCGGGGGAGGAAGGGAAAATTATGGTCTAGGAGCATCAGGGATTTTGTCATAGAGCATGCCAGAATGAGTATAGATCAAGAACAAATATTGTGCATGAGAAATGACTTGCTCTTCAGTGACAACTCCTCCTTTCGCCACATCTTCACTAATAGAAGGTAATAATGACTTAATAAACCACTCAGCTAGAAGCTGATCAGGAACATATGTCTTTACCATTCGACGATGACGTCGCCACTCATGAATATGATCTGTTATGTGAGTGGTTGTTGTCTGTTTAAAATTGGTAAGGAGTTCTGTTCCTGTTTCGTACCTTATGGGTAACTGAAAGTGGGTTAAAAGGGTACTGGCAAGGTTGCTGAAGTTATCAAATGAAACTCTAGGTAATTCAATGTACCATTTCACTGCTAGACCAGTTAGCGTTCGTTGAAAAAGGCGAAACCTAATTGAATCATCATTGAGGGTGTTGGATGAACACCACAAATGAAAGGTCATTACGTGATTCGATGGATCTTCACCCAAATTTCCATTGAATTTAGGAATACTAGAGGGAAGTTTATGAGGAATCGCTGGCCACCAAGGGGCATAAGCAATTGGATCATTCGTTAACCAGTTCAAATCTTATAATTCTAGAGTTGCTATAAAGGGAAAATGTTGATTCAGGTTTGGCGAAGCATGCCCAGGATAAGCTGGGATCACATTAGTAGTAGGTCTTTGCATACTAGCATAATGTATCTGATCCTGATAACTTTGATAAGGTTGATGGGCATAACCATTATTGTAAGGTTGTTGATAACCTCTTTGAAAATAGGGTTGCCTGTGACCTGCAAAGCCTTGTTGCTCAGGTTCTCGGTAAGCTTGCTGGAATTGTGGTTGTTGATATTGTACCAGCCATGGTTGTTGGACCATTTTTTGTTGCCCAATACTAGACGATTTACCAAGATACAGAGTGATAACACCCGTTTGAACCTGAGTTGTTCCAGTTAAGGAAGCACTAATATGAGATTGTGATTGAGCCGTAGAGACAAGAGGCATTGCAACCTGGGATATTTGAGGTTGACATACAATAGGCTATGCTTGTACTTGCGATACAGTCACAATATCAGGCGTAGTGGTAATGTTCGACACTGGTTTGGCTGCTTGCATTGAATATACAACCCTTGGTTGTTGAGGCAGTATTGGTATCCAACCACCGAATGTAATTCCAGTTTGACTTGAATTTTGTTGTGAGCTCTCATACAGTTGTTCCCCAGGAGGGAACAATGAAAAAGCATACTGCCCCCCATATGGTGGCAATCTAATGCTCAAAGGATAAATGGGTCTTTGAAGACTGGGCTGCCCAAATTGAAACTGGTATGCAGGATCAATTTGCTAAGCTTCAACATAAGAAATGCCAGATAGGATCTTGGAGGAACCAATAGGAACAAACCATGTAGTCGAAACAGTCCCTGGGTGGACTCCATCTAGTGATAGATAACTAGTTGGAACAGATGGTATACCAGAAAACATTGTAGGAGTGGTAGTAGGAAGTTCTGGTGCGGCTGTATCAAATGAAACAGTCCTAGATGTTGATGGTTGTTCAGACATATTTAGTCTATCTAAAACATTTCCTACTGATTCGACAAGAACTTGCGATGAAGGATGATTAAAAGAACTAACTTCGGGAATAGAAGGATATAAGTGAATCCCAATTCCAAAATGCAATGGAGTATTCGATGGAAGATCCTCTACTATCTCCTTTATGGCAATAAGTCTAGGTGGGAGAGGTAGACCGTTAGCTCCATAAAATATTTCTGGAGCCGAAGAAGGGATAGCTTCCGCAATTACAGATACTAGAGGGGTGACACCTTATGAATTCTAGAACTCAACTTCCAGATGTTCAGGTAAGTGAAATTCAGTTTCTGGATCAGCCCTAGATGGAGCTATTTTAGGTATAGAAGTGTTTACCATTACATTAGGATTAGTTCTAATTTCCTCTTGTAACTGGGGAACTTCTTCTGTAAAGGAAGATGTACCAGAAATGATCGGAGTAACTGTAGTCTCTGATGATGTTGAAACACAAGTTTCAAATAAACCAGGAGAGGTGGACTCAGTTAAACGAGACCGTTTTTCCCTGAATGGTTTCGTTTCTGGCATCAAATATTGTTGACTCGCTAGCCTCCATGAATGACAGGGTTTTGATTGACTTTCCTCCAAAATTGCGGATTACTTGATCAACTCAAAATTAAAAAGGGGAAAATTTTATTTCGAATTAAATAAATTTTAATGACACTTTGACACAACTTTGCTTTTTCAATTTTTAAGAGTTGAGAAAAAGCTAAAGATGACTCTAGTCGCGTTCTATTTTTAATAAGCCTGAAGTGACAAGTTCTCAGATGGACCTTTTCTTTTAAGGAGTCTAAAAGGAACGAAAGTGACTACTCTGGAAATCTAGATAGAGGGATTACCAAACCAATCTCAAAACTGCAAAATACAACTTGGTGGTAAATTAAAGAGGAATTACCAAGGACTTATGTATGACAGTCAATCTTCCCGAATGTTGTGTTCAGTGCATTGCGATTGATAGGGCAACAGACATGGCTTCCTATGGATAAAGGATATCAGCCTATTGCGGTCTCCCAATATATACTCGACGGTACGGGGAGAAAAATTCCGTACTAGCACTTGTCGTATCAAAGAGGAGGAATCACCCAACCTTTGATGAAAATGATAGTTACCAGGTTTTACGACACCAGAATACGTCTCTAGCCTAGACCTCTAGATGTGTTGCGTTAGGTTCCAAAGCATTGTTATGTTCATTGAGATTTATTTTAGAGTTGATCTTGTTTAAAAGTTTGTCTTTCAAGGTTCACCACGTGATGTAGATGTAAAATTCCTAAATATGCAATCTAAAATGATAAACAGTCATTTATTTTAGTAATGAAAATCCTAGCTACTAAGGAAAGAAGATTATGATTCTTTCAACAAAGAGCAGAGAGAACGCACTAAATGCACTTTTCCTAAATCATTTTCGCACACAGTCTAAATGCAAATGCAGATGCATGTATTTGTTTTTCATTTCCTTAATGTGAGAATGCCAAAAAGGAAAACTAAGTATAGATCTGAACTATTTTCTTCAAAGCGACACTTCGACAGTTTCTTTTCAAAATGAAAGGAAGACTAAAATGACACTTTTTGATTTCAAATAGAAAACTTCTTTCGACACTTTAAATATTAACAATTAAAATCAAATACAATGACAAAAGTACAATCAACTATCTAGAGGAGGAAGATTTTACGACACTCTTCTTTTTGATTCAAAACGACAATTACAACACTTCTTTGCATCAAAAACGACAGTTCGATTGAGCTACTTTTGACAAAGAAGGACTATAAATGATAGACAAATACATAAAAACATTTACAAATTCCTATCAATGGAGGCTGAATAATGTAAAAGAAAGAGGCTTCAACAATGAGATACTGATCATGAGCAGCAAAACTACTGAATAGAGCTAAAAACAAGGAGGAAAAAACCAAATTTCAAAGAGAAAAACAATATCATTCAGTCATCGCACCTCTCCTTAAGGGAAACAGGGATGCATCTCACCTGCAACACACGGGAGGTGTGATGCATACAGGTTTCCAGTTACAGATAGTGTGATGGGCCAGGGAACGAAACTGAGTTTGGTTTTTGCTCAAAATTTGCAGCTAAGTTTAGTGATTTAAGCTGAGCTATGACAGACAGTAAAAACAAAGTACAGGGGTATGATCTTTAGAGGTTATTGAGCTACCACAAGGGTGTTTAGGATGCTTGTAAGTAATATGTTCAGTTCATAAACCAACTCGGAGATTGACTAAATCAACATTCATCTACTTTGCAGTTGCATAGTAAAAGCAGTTCGAAGGCTAGCTATCTAACTTCAGGCTCTATTATAAAGCAAACAAAAATAACAAATAAACAAACTATTCTCTCCCTAGTGGAGTTGCCACTTTGTTTCTGGGAAAAACAATGTCTTTTCGATCTGCTAGTCCCACTAAGATGGGTAGCTATCTTAGAAACAAACAATCAAATCAAATTGTGATTTCCTTTATGTATGATAGATAAGAGAGAAGCAACCTAGATCTTCCACTTGGCTCCTTGCTTGTTTCATGTCTCCCTTGATATAGCTTGCCACTCTTCTCCTACTTGTCCCGCTTTAGGGAATACCTATAGAGGCAAAGAGACAAAACACCATCAAAGCATCTTGATCTATAATATCATAAAAAATGCAGAATCAGAAATACATTGACCATACAACTGCACTCACAAATACCAAGATTCACAAATACACGATTATATGGAGGAAAACTCAAATAACTTTATTAATAGTAGAAGAGAGGATTACAACCTAGTTGTATGATCCAGCATCATCCTCCCAGCATCAAAGCCCTCTTCACCTCATGAAAAGCAAGATCACCCAACAATACAATGTCTCTTCTCAAAGGGAAACCAACAACACTTCTTTACAAACTACAAAATTCTAGCCTCTAGATCTCTCAGATGAGGGATCCATTTATATATATTTGCAGAGGTGTGAGTCAGCTCTGGGTTTTTGATTAGTGTCATTCCATTGATAGTTCTTGGTTCCACTTGGAGATTTCATTGATCCCTTACTCATCACTGGGCGAATTCAGAGAGGCAAGTGTCATATGAGAAGTTTCTAGAAGATTCTCTGGGTATCCACTTAGCAAACTGTCTTTGCCATTTGTCTACTCTTGCTCATCACACCCTACAAAAGGCTCTTTTAGTATGCATCGCACCTGGCTAGTGTAGCATCCAATATACATCGCACCTTGACCATGGAGCAATCAGTATGGTCCATTTTTGGCCAATTCTGAGTGGTTTTTCATGTGGAACTTCTGGGAAATGATGTAATCAGTTTACCATGATCTTTTAGGGTATGAAATAACACTTTTATGGGTTAAAGAACGCTTTGTTTATCGACATATATGATTGGGGTTGTAGTGCCCAAATATGTCTATAGCAGTAAGTACTTAAAGTCTTTGAATACCTGGATTAAGATGTTATTGTGCAGAAAATGGGTTATGCAACTACCTTGATGTTCGAAGCTACACGAAGCGGAAAGACTTATAGGAATGAAGGAAGAAAGGGTCCTAAATATAGTCCATTGATTTCACCTCCAATGGGTGACGAAGAGGGAGTAGCACAGGCTTCTTCACAAAGTTCAATTCAGCTAATAAGACAACGATTCCCACGACTACCACCTCCATCCACACCATCTCCAAATTCACCAATGTCACCTACGACTTCACCCATACCACCACTACCTCCACCATAGTTCAGCATGGAAAATTCAATGAAGCTGCCTTTGTTTAAAGGCTTGGGAAATGAGGAAACAGACCAATTTTGGTTTGTCATGAAAGTTGTATGGGAAGCTTAGGTTGTTACAGATAATCACATGAAGAAGGCAACATTGGTTGTTGCTTTGCAAGATCGCGCGGTAACCTGGTACATCAAGTACTCTAATGATGACCCAAATGCTAGGGTGGTGGACATCCATACTGTGCCGAATAAGGAATTTAGTAGGCCTAAATCCGAGGCATAGTCGATTGTGGGGTTCAAGTAAATCATGATGGAAAGAGGTGAGACAACTTGGGAATTGGATTAGAGGTTGAAGTGTAAAATCCGCGAAGCTAACATGAACTTAACATATGGAGAGCACCATGAGTGGTTTGTGGATTTTCTCCTACCACACCTAAGGGTTGCACTGTCACAACAGAAAATTACAACTCAGGTAGAGGCCTTGGAGATTGTAATGAGACTGCATGAAACATCGATCAAAGATTCGAATCTAGGGGTTCAACAGATCCATGTGCAGTTACAAAATATTTTCCTTGAAATGCAAAGTTTGAAGCAGGATAGAACAGTTTGACCAAAGGTGCACGAAGAGGTATGGTGCCTAAAATGTAAAGGTCAAGCGCATGACAAAGACCATTGCCCGGTATTTGTGAACTGTATTATAGGAGGATGACTGATACCTTTGAGGCTGGAAGCTCAAGCAAGACCGAGCGCGGGGCCTATGTTGTGGTAGGTTATATGTCATGTAGTAGGGAAAGATACGATGGATAACCATCATTTGCTGCAGAAGTTTGTACAAACACTACAGGAACTGTTTTGCAACTTCTGCAGGTTGGTAGGGCATGATGAGTGCAACTGTAGAAGTTATGAATTGATGATGGACATAACAGCTTCCTATGGGGTTCAGGCAGAGAAGAGACCCCTTGACCAGAGTGTAGGGATGGCGCGAACAACCTTTCAGTGTTGTGGACGAGGCTGAGGCAGAGGAGGACGTGGCAGAGGTTGTGGACAACTAATCTGCTACAATTGCAGAGGAACAAGACACTATGCCCACGCATGCAGTAACCCTTCATGACCATCATGAAAATATTGTGCTTAGTTTGATCATGAGACAGAAGACTATCTTATGCTGATAGCAAGGATATGCGACAAAGGGGCACTACCACCTCAGCCAACTCAGAACTTGAAGATGATGAGGTCTAAGCCTCGCAAAGAGGATCTGAATTTGAATATAGTGCTTTGAAGTGGAATTGCAATAGGAGATGACAAGGGGAAACAACTCGAAGATAGCGCATGGGTTCACAAAGCTTCGGCAAAGGAGGCAGAGTTTGACTTGGAGCATGCATGCAAGACATTCATGGAAGCAAAGAAGAGCTTAGATGAGGCCTCCACTTTAGGGAGCAAGGATAATCTTGATTAAGAATTGGACCCTTCTATGCTTATGACCTTTCTAGAGACCTGCATGAAGTTGTTGCACGATAGAAAGGCTATGAAGGGATTACAGGAGCTTATAATAGATGCATCGGAAACACTCCAGGTGAACCGAACATGGTATGAAAGATTGGTAAGAATAAGGCATGGACAAGATGAGAGATGAGACTGACCGTGCAGATAGGAGAATATGAAATGGATCAGGTTATTTTGGATCTGGGGTCAGACGTGAATGTCCTACCAAAGCAGACATGGGAGAGGATGGGAAGGCCTGCACTGTAGTGGTCCCCAATTCAGTTAAGGATGGAAAATCAACAGGAAATCATCCCCATGGGAAGGCTACAAGGAGTAGTTGTAGATATTGAAGGCACAAGCACGTTGGCAGACTTTGATGTAATAGAAATTGTGGATGACAACGACCCCTACCCTGCGCTTCTTGGCATTGATTGGGCTACTGACATGAGCGGAGTAATCAACCTAAAGAAGCGAAAGATGATATTTGAAAAGAAATTTCTCTGTGTAATAGTACCACTAGATCCTACTGAAGGATCATGCTATACTGAACCAATCTGCGATTATGAGAGCAATGATGATTTGCACTATATATATAAGATAACAGTGTGACACCAAGATTGGTTGAATCTAATAGTGGATGGATGAAATACATGGGATCGCGAGAGTTCTTGCACCTCAGACTTTGATGAAGAATCAGAGCACTGGTAGAATCAGCTACATGAAGTAACCATGCTAAGATGTGACATGATGACCCGATTGTTGCGCTGTGTATTGTTAGAGGTAAGAAATTTGACCACTTATGATGTCTTGAATGATGTAGATGTATTTCTGGATGCATTTGAGAGGGAAGTACTAGAGAAGTAGTGCTTCCAGGCTTTGGACTTGGCACTGCGTGCTACGCCCGCGAGATGGTGGGGTACACACAAGGTTATCTTTGATGATTGGCGCGAGAGTAGGAGGATGATGAGAACATGATTTGGGAAACTAAAGGTACGAATGATAGAAAAATATGATGGGAAGGATGATCCGTGTGCACATTTGGCCAAATAGGCTCAGTCTTATGGAGCGAAGCCCGAACTGGAATCAGTGCACTTGTTCTATCATCCCAATGAAATGGTACTTGGAAACAGAGCTCCACCATGGTACAAGGGAATGGGATATTCTATGTGAAGGATCCATAATGACATTCAGCTTTGAAAATGGGTTTGACTGTATTGATGAAGCACTACAAGAAGTAAAAGCAGTGATCTTTAGGATACCACAAGATTCTTTGGATCTGATTTAGTTCGATTGGAATACTCAGCTGAGCCATGCGCTGGAATTCTATAACGTGACTACTAAAGAAGAAGATGAGGATTCGCGAAAGATTAATATCTCTAAAACAGAGGGTCACCACGAGGTTGAGGGACCATTGACTGAGAATCCTAATATAACCACGCCACTAAAAACGAAATAGGTAAATATTGGTACGGAGGTAGAGCCCAAATTCACGAATATTGGAGAATACTAGGATGACGCAATGGTGGATAAGGTCACTGAATTGCTCTGCGAATACTAGGATTTATTCCCTACCAAGTTTACAGAGCTAAAAGGGATAATAGGAGACCTGAGAATTATGAAGATCACATTAAAACCCGACGTAGAGCTGGTTAAGAAAAGACCTTAACGCCTCAATCCGAAGTGTAAGGAGAAGGTTTGCTTAGAGCTAGACAAGATGCTTGTGATAGGCATCATTGAGCTCATAGAAGAATCTGATTCAGTAAGCCCAATGGTGGTACAGAAAAATAAGAAGAAGGATGAAATAAGGATATGCGTAGATCTCAGGAAGTTGGATGACGCTTGCGTACATGATCCTTTCCCGACTCCATTCACTGATAGGGTATTGGATAATGTAGGCAGCCAGGAAGCATACTCCTTCACGAATGGGTTCTCTGGGTACCATCAAATCAAAATCACATCGGAGGTTAGAAGCAAAATGACCTTTGCGACTGAGTGGGGATGTTTTCAGTACACTGTAATTCCTTTTGGATTGAAGAATGTGATTGCAATTTTTTCGCGCTTATTCATTGTTGTGTTCAAGGAATTTATTCATAAGTTTCTGGAAGTGTACTTTGATGACTGGAATGTGTTTGGGTTGGTAAAATGCCATGTTGCAAGTTTGTGCTTAATGCTAGATACTTCTCGAAGGTACCAAATGCACTCAATTTGAAGAAATGTATGTTTTGTGTTTCTTTTGGGACTCTGCTGGGTCATGTGGTTTGTAGGCAGGGACTAATGGTAGATCCCACGAAGATCGCAGTGATGCTTAACTTGGAATCACCTATGAGTGTGAAACAGCTATGCGTAACCCCAGGACATACTGGGTATTACAGGAAGTTTATCAAGGGCTATGCCCAGATCACGTGCCTATGGAAAAGTTGTTGACAAAGGATGTCATGTTCTGTTAGAATGAGGACTGTAAGAAAAGCTTCAATGTATTAAAAGAAAATATGGTCACCTCCAATGACCATCTTTTATTTTAGTCTTCCCAGATTGGAAGAACGAGTTCCATGTACATGTCGACGCATCATGTATAGCGCTAGGAGTAGTACTAACACAGCCTAGTAGAGGAGAATTGGGCCATCCTATAGTGTTCACAAGTAGAATTTTATCCAAGGCTGAGAAGAGCTATTCCACCACCGAACGGAAGGGTTAGCCATGGTATGTGCACTCTAGAAATTTAGACACTATTTACAGGGTGGCCATTTTAAGATGTATACGGATCATTGCACATTGAAATACCTGGTCAATAAGCCTGTGTTGGGGGGGATAATTTGTAGATGGTTGTTATTGTTCCAGTAGTATGATTTTGAGGTTATTGTGAATCCTGGCTGACTGAACATGGGACTAGACCATCTATTGTGCATATAAACAGGGGAAGAGCCCACTAATTTGGAGGAGGATTTCCTGATGCATAACTATTTGTTGTGCACGCCATGGTTGGTCACTTTGAAGACATAATACACTTCCTAACGCTAGGAACCGCCCCGGAAGGTTACACCGTCCAATAGAAGGAGTTAGTGGTACACACGGCAGACTTTTCTATCATTTCTAGGCATACGTACAAAATGGGGTCTGATGAGATATTGTGATGATATGTACCAGAGTTTGAAAGGAGTAGTATCCTTGCAGATGCTCATGGGGCCACCACGAGAGGTCATTATCCAGGAAGAGCGACCACGTAGAGGATTCTATGTGCAAGCTTGTGGTGGCCAACCCTCCATCAGGATTCAATACCTTACTGCAAGGCATGTGATGTGTGTCAAAGGATAGGTAGGCCATCGCGGAGGGATGAGCTACCTCTAAATCCATATATGATGTTACAACCCTTTGAGAAATGGGTGACAGATTTTGTGGGACCCATTCAACCCCAAGGGAGGAATACAAGAGCGTGGTACATTGTCACTGCGATGGAGTATTTGACTCGATGGGTAGAGGCACAACCTGTGAAGGATTACATAGGTGTGACTATTGCGAAGTTCCACTTTGAGTATGTACTGATGTGATTTGGGTGTCTAAAGATTTTGATGAGTGGTCGCGGTACGCACTTTCTAAATGAGATGATCAGTGCACTGACAGAGGAATTTCAGGTATATCACCACAAGAGCATGCCTAACCACCCATAGGCTAACGGGACGATGGAAGCATTCAATAAGGTGTTGGAAACCACACTAACCAAGGTTTTCAATGCTCAGTGAAGCAATTGGGAACTACGCATATCTGTAGTACTATGGGCCTATCAGACGACATGCGAGAAGTTGACTGGACATACACCCTTTAGGCTTGTATGTGACGTTGAAGCAGTGATGCCCATGGAATACATTGTGCCTATTCTATGCATAGCAGCACTCACACGTATGAAGGATTGAGGAGCCCTAGAAGAGAGGCTCGTGCAACTGAATGAGCTTGAGGAAGAGATATTTCTAGCTGGATTCCACCAATAGGTCCAGAAGCAGGGTGAAAAAGCATGGCATGATCAACACATTAAGCTGCACACATTTAAGGTAAATGACTTGGTTTTGTATATGACAGCAAGTTTGATAAATTTCCACAGAAATTCAGAATGTACTGGTTAGGGCCCTATATCATTAAGGAAATTACCAATGGTGGAGCAGTTTAGTTGGTTAAATTGAATGGAGATCCCTTCCCAAGAAAGGTGAATGGTAGCCGATTGAAGCCATACACTAGTGGTCTGACCATGTGACTATATGAGGGTAGCATAGTCTTAGGACTCCAGGCAATTGAAAGGAGGCGCAAGACTATCAACTACATTCCCTAGGTTGGGGAGCTATGCGATTGGAGGATTGAGCGAAGCAAGGAAGTGTCACAGGGTTCACGACAATGCTTAGGGAGCTACAATACCCATGGAGAAATCATGCGGGTCAACCAGAAAGTGATCATTAAAGTCATTGTTCATGATTTTATGGTAGAAATGCAGCCAAATGCAATAGGCAGCTGACATTTAAGATGAACTTTATGGGTCAGATCCTTGAAAATATGTTGCCAGTCTAGCATTAATGAAGCGAATGTGGGGGGACTAGTCAAATTTGAATTCAAAATTCCCTATAAATTGTAGGCGGCTAACCAACAAAAAACACTTGGCATTTTGAGAATTGAGTTGTTGAGCTTTCAGGCACACATGAATCGAGACTTCTTCAAAGGTCTCATAGCAAGTTTGGTGTTTGAGAAATTACCAAAGACGAAATGAGAACTATTGAATATCATCATGTCGACACCTACAGTAGCTATGGACACTGAAGCAGTGACAACCGAGGAGGTTGTGCCAAAAGTTGTTAGGGAGGTAGAAGACGCTACCTAGAGGTTGCATAAGTATTAGCGGAAGTTCCTAAATCACCATGGAAACCCAGACCGAAGCCAACCCCAACCAAGGAGAGTATGAAGGATAAGAAGGGCAAGCATTCTGTGATACCAGTGAGTGCGTCGCTGAGAAGAAACCCACCAAAGGAAAAGCACACCACATAGGAAAAGGGAAAGGCCATCAATCTAGAGTTGGAGGGGGAAGAAATCAAAGACATCCTGATGGATGATAAGGACTTGGGGATAGACGTGCAGGAATTTGAATTCCAGGGTGCTGACCCTATCACTGAGTCACTTGAGTACATCCCTCCATGTAAGGTCAAGACTAGGGTGCCAAAAGAGATCGATGAGAGTAAGGTCCCCTTGGAAACCCCTCTGCTGTCGGACGAGATTGTCATTGAAGGACCACACTTGGGGTAGCTTCCTATGTTAAAGTTCGAATATTGGAACTTAGTTGATCATGAAAAGTTCCCAAACTTGGTTAATGAGTAGCTAATGCACAACATTATTGATAGAACCACTAGGATGACCACATTGGAGCCATAGAAGTGGCTTAGGGGAGTAGACAATGCAGGTTTTCTCAACCTCCTATGGGTGTCACACTACAACTACACCCTGACTACAGTATTGGTCATCAAGTAGCTACTATGCTTGGTGCATGATGGGTGTTTGTGGCATGAGGAGCCAATACCCATCACTGACAGATTGATCCATAGGATCACGCGGCTGCCCTACACAGGTGAAAATTGAGCCATGATGTTTGGCGGAAAAGGTGGCGAGCAGGCCCTGGTGGAGGCCACGAAGGAGAAATTTAAGCTTGTGAAGAAACCGCGAGGCTATGCCATCTCAAGTATCAGTGAACCTGTAATCAAGGTGGCCACGCAGATTTTGGTAGGAAAGGTGATGAGGCATTGTTTCACAAATGAGGTGCTGACAGTTGTCGTCGCGTGAGTAGCCTAATGCGTTGATGGAGTCAGTTCAATTAGGTGCACTATCTCTACGGTGAGTTCCTTGCGGACTTTTGAGAGGCACATGAGCTCAACAAGACCTTACACTATGCATGGCTCTTGCTGTAAATTGTACTGGTAGCATGGGAGCTACTAGAAGATAGTCAATTCCCCTCGGTGACACCGAACCTACCAGAAGCAGTGAAGTACACTTTGTTGTGGGTGACCAAGGATGCATAGTGCATCAAAGATAATAAGATCTTCTGTATGTTTATGGAGGTGAACATCCACATTGCTATCAATTGTAAACCATGGTTGTCACTTACTGTGTTTTCTAACCTGCAGGACTACGTGGAGTTCAAGGCAGATTTTAACCATGTGTTGATGAAGGCACAGATGGACCCTTCACAAACATGGTATGACTTTCCTTACTTGGCAACAAATGATGAAATTGATGCAGTTCTTGATTACTAGTTGTCAGAGTGGTGCACTACATTAGACTTGGCGGTGGGGGCGAGAAATTCCGTTGCACAATGCAAGAAGGAGGAGGCCAAGCTCAAGATGGTGTAGCTGATCGAGAAGAGAAAGAAGGAGGCCATTGACAAGGCCCAGACGAAGCGCGATGCTGCCCAACAAATAGGTGGAAGAGAGTGGGGCTCTAACAAAGGTGCTAGGTCACCTTCGCTTGAGACAGAGGAAGAAATGGATGAGAAAACCAAACAGCACGACACAGACCCATCGACGACATCCTCCCACATCAAGCGTGTAAGGGAGAAAGAGAAAGGAGGGTCGAGAAAGAAATCCAAGGCCACTAAGACGTCACTGGACCCAATCACCCTCACAAAGGCGATTTGAATGAAATTGGAGACACAGTGCGGGATGTCACCGCGAAGGCCCTATAGTAGTTTGAGCATCAACATCAACTAATATTGGTGGCCATCTAGACAGGTCTGCAGGAGCTACAGAATCGCGTATCACAGGCTGGAACAGTGTCCACCAACCTTGCTATCGACATTTCATAAGCTATCGAGATGCTATGTGTGAAGGTCTCCAGTGTGATAGTGCTGCCTAATGGGGCACTAACTACGAAGAATGAAGCTGACAGGCCCATTGTCAGCGCCATCAAGGGAGTGGGGTTGAATCTGGCAGTGATCCCTCACAAGGCACTCCACCTACTATAGGATGGAGTGATCATGGAGCTGAGGGCCCATGAGCACCCTACTTTGTAGTTGATCAGTGAGCAGACAATTAACAATGAGCATATGGCCCTACAGTGAGACTCTATCGTCGCCTCCGTGACCGAGGTAACCAACCAAAACAAGCGTATAATTAAGGTCGTGGAGGAGGCATTGCAAATGGCCTTAAAGTTGGCCATTCGTGAGGAAGAACCGGTCAAGGTGCATGTCCACCAGCTTGCTACAGGATTACGCGATGCTCCCATATAGATGGCAAGGATTTAGTTGGAGCTGAACCTATAGATTACATAATTATAGTTGAAGGCCCAGCCTTCAACTCCGTCAGAAGTAAAGGAGGAGCATGCAATCATTGTCACAAAAGTGATAGCGGCAGTTGGCGTGCATAATAGACTGCACACAAAGTTTTGAACAGTCGTTCAAGGTCATGACGAGCCTGCAGGAGGACCCTAATGTACAATGACAAGAGACAAAAGGGCGATAACTGCAACAATGCTATGATGTGGTAAAAGGCACAATGCGAACCATCGTTCTCACGCAGATACTGGAAAAGCTATAGGGGGCCAAGCAGTTGAAAGAACAGGTAGATGCAATGCAGGACAAGGAGGCGGTGCTGAAGGTGCAATTGAAGCCCTGGTTGGATGAGGCTTATGCGGTTATATCCTTAATTGAAGGAAAGCTTGTGAATCTGCCAGCAACTCAACAGAAGCTTCAGGCTGATAGTTCAAGAGTAGTGATTGAGCAAATGGTTAAAGAAGCAAAGAAAGGGGTTTCACAGTTCACTACAAAGGTTGTGGTCATATAGATCGACCTCGAAGGTCTTTATGCCAAGATCTCCGCACCCACAGGGTGACTCGAGGGAAAGTCATGATGTTTGTGTTGGGGGCCTATTAGGAACATGATAGCCCAAGGATAGTTTTGGGGATAAAAGCCGATGTTTTGGGTCAATTGTGTAAAGTCTTCACATTTTGTGGTCGTGGAGCGCGAAAGTATCATGAGTCATGAAGGGTTGTTTGCCCTTATTTTGCAAAGTGTAAAGTCGGTTGTAAAGATCTTCCCATGGTCCGCGGACCATGGGATTGTATAAAAAGAGCTATGTAAGCTCTAAGTAGTCTTAAGTCTTTGGAAGAAGAAGACAAGTCTTGGAGCCTTGGTAGAGAAGTCTAAGTTTTGGGTCTTAGCATAGGTAGAGGCTCTGCAGCTGACTGCACAAAGGCCTAGGGTGGAATTCTGCAACTGAGTGCGTGGACCCCTGCAGCTGTGTGCACAGGGCATATAGAGTCTGTAATAATCTAAAGATATCAATAAAGAGAAGTATTCTACAAATTTTGTGTCTTTATTTCTTGTTAATGCATCTGGTTATATTGTGTTTTGGGTTTAATTTAAAATGTTTATTTAATATTTGAATATATGTGATTATATTGGGTAAGTGAACGCATGTAAGAATATCAGATTACACGGTGCTAACTATGATTGTTTATTAGGATAAGTAAAACACTTAAGATAACTTGGGAGCTTGTACAATACACTTTCATAGCAGCACAAAGGTACCTGGACCACAGGTTGGGGCTACGCAAAGGTCAATCATACCCCTTCATAGAGGTATTGAAAGACAGAATAAAGGGCTAGACTGACCGACCCCTAGACCTTAACGACCTGAGGTATTGAAAGATAGAATAAAGGGCTAGACTGACCGACCCCTAGATCTTAACAGAGGGTATAAAGTAACATCACGACCATCTTAGGGTGTGGAAACTTGGTTCCAGCATCCCCTCATAATACTTCGGGTGAGACTTTGGTCTGCTCTTTGTAGGATGATGCCAAAAGGGCCAGTAGTGTAGGGATTTGTTTAGCTAACTAACGTTGAACCTAGATCAGGCCCCACATAGACAACAAGTTTCACATCATGTAGATCAAAATATTTGTCCATTTATAGTATCTAAGTTACCAAATCATTTCCATCAAACTTCCTCATATCTATCTTTAGAATGTGGTGGTTATTACACCCAACATTTAAGTCTTTAAAATTGTACTTGATATTCCTTTTGTCTTCATCATGATTTTCATAGATTGTCTTGTCACCACTGGAATGCCTTTCTTCTAGTAACTTTGCCAAACCTTCCTTCAACCCGTTTATCTTGACATTCATCATTGCTTCCATGTGTTCTTTTACACCAACATTCAAAACTTCCATGTGCATTTTAATACCATATATCTTAACTTCCATGCCATTCTTCAAATCATCCATCTTAGCTTCCATGCCATTCTTCAAACAATTCATATTACCTTCTGTTATTTCTTGTGAGAGTCAAATTTGTTGCACTTGGTCACATAATTTTGATATATCATTTTTCATTTCTTACTCTTCTTTATGCGTCATAGTAGATATTTCAAGTTTCTTACTAGGTGTTTCCATTTTCTTTCTTCGGGGTATCAATTAATGATATTTATGCTTCACTATTCCCTTTGAAACACTTAAAATGAATTTTTCCAACAAAACTTATAAAAATTTAAAAAAAGCACACCTTTTTCTTACTTTGTAGGAACCTGATATTGAATCTATTGTATCTCTTTAAATTTGGATCTCTAAGGTCTAAACATTTGTCATGTTGTAGCTCTCTAAGTCCTCTTTGTAACACCCCAAGTCGGATCAAGATTAGGTTCTTCAATGGAGATTTATACCCAATATCCCCTAACGACCTGATTATAGGCTGATTTAGTAGAGTGAAATTGTACAAAGTGCCATGTGTCATTGTTTCATCCTTCGACCCTGTTATCCTCCACAATTTATGGGGCTAAGAGGAATCGACGAAGTTAACCACAAACCAAGCTTTCAATTTGGTAGCTAGCCCTACCAAACCAGAGAGTGCTCTCTCTATGAGATCATAGCCAAAGAATTGACTATAATGTAAAAGGATTTTAGGCTATATATGCTAGGCTCAGGTAGGTTTTAAGTTTTTAGGATTTTGATGTTGGATAAGGGATGAAAACTAGGTAACTAGGTCAAAGGATCAAAAGGGTAACAACAACAAACATATAAAGGAGCAAGGTAACAATAGTTTTGTGATGGTTTAGGGTTTGTCAGTGTAGTGTAGTGTTTAGAAGAAATAATAGGTGTTAATGAGCATATATATCATGAATTCATTAAGGAAGAAACAAAATAACACATAATGATATTCCCATCAAAACAGAGCTTTCTGAAAAGAATTATGCTTATAAACTTATGGAAAAACCATTAAAGAACTGATGAATGGTAAGAGAAGGTGAATATATTTTAGATGAAACTATAACAAAGAAAATACAAGATCACACACTCACTGCACATGTATTCCTAGATAATAGTTGCAACTGGTCCTTTCATTTCCTAAAAATGCTCAAGCACAAGCTACAAGAGTTCTCTCCTAAAATGTCAAACCCTTCTCTCTAGTTGAGAAAATGATACATATAGATGAAAATAAAAAATTTCTTCACCATCCGGGGTTGAACCCATGAGTGGTGTGACAGTTCCCATTAATATCTCAACCAATGTAAGAGACTAAGAAGGTTGGATACAAACTCTTCATTTAGACTTTGACTTGAGTTTTCTTCATTAATGAGGCCTAAGTTTACATAAAAAAAACTTAACAAGACTAATTACCCACTATAAAAACATATTTATAGTAATATTACTCAGTTACATCATCCTTTTGAATTTTACCAAACTCGAACTAGGGATTACAAAAAATTACACAGAGAAAAGTTTACAAAAATCTCAGAAATTTCCACTTGTGCAACAAGCTATTGGAGGCCATTTTTGAGTTCCTTTTTGAAGTCAAAATCAAGATATCTAGCTCATTATGGAAATATGAGAGAGTTTATATGTCTTTAGATTATTTTTTCACTCAACATAACCCATTTGTGGCTGATATATGGCCCTTATCCCTAGGTATCTCCAGGTGTGCAACAAAATGAAAAAAGAGGGGAAGAAAGGAGATTTTTAGCCTCGTTTTTGCAAATTTCTCAAATGATGAGCCCTGTACCAGGAAAGTGGGAAAATGGGTTCTGAGAGGGGGTTGAAATATTTCCAAAAAAATTATTTTTCATCATTTGGAGAACTGAGGAAGAAGCGCAGCGTGAGCTTGCTATGCTCCTAGACAAAAATTACCAAAAATTGCAAGATTGCACCAAAACACAAAATTTTCTCCAAATCCTCCCAAAATTTAACCAAATATGCCTGATGAGGTATCTTACACAACCATTGATGCATAATCAAGAAACTCTAACTTACCCTTCTCCTCCTGGCTGATTAGCATTTCTTCTAGTTTTGCCTCCAACTCCTTGATTTTGCCCTTGCAAAGCTAATTTTCCTTGTAGTAGTGGATGCCCATTTTCCTTTGCACCTTGTTATTCTTGTTGGCCTTTTCAAGGAGATTATGAAGGTAGAAATTGAATTTTTTAAGAAAAAACTCCCTATCCTCATTTATTTCCATCGCGATCCTCTCTTCGAAGGTCAATTCTTCCATTAGTGGCTTTTGTTCTCTTTCCCTCTGAAGTGCCTTCCTAAGACCCATTGTCCTTGGTCTCTTCCTTGCCACATGTCTTGTATGATACTCAATGTCATAATGGTCCACCACTAACTTACATTTCATCTCTTGCTTCTTGGCTTTGAATTGTGCTTTCTCCATGACCAGTTGTTTTGCCTTAAGTTGACTGTTTTCTTGCGCAAGGAATGAAATGATGACTTTTCCCTAGACAAATTGTGCTTAAGCTCCATGATCTAAGAATCCTTATCTTCGGTGACATGTTGCAGGGTTTGATGCTAATTTTATGCCTCTAAGTCAGCTAGGTAAAATTCATGCTCTATGGGCTCCTCATCATGCAAAGAAACCTCATGATGTGATGGTGATCCCTATTCTACCAATGTAGTAGGTGTGACCCCTTCCTCAGTCTGAGGAGCAAGCACAACCCTTTTGTCTCTCTGATATGTCTTTCTCATCTCAGAGCTAGGTGCCTTGGAAACCTCATCATGTTTTCTTGATGACCCCACCTCCATGGTTTGTGCTGATATGTTTTGGTGATGGCTTGGTGAAGTGGTTATAGGCATTTTCAAGGATACCTCAATGAAGGTGTCCCATGTCATGTTCTTCTCTACCAACTGATGGAGTACTACAACCTTTATCAGGCTATGGTGAAGGAGGCTAATATAGTGCGTTTTTCCTTTCAATTTCACCCTCTTAAACATTTTGGTTAGGCTTCTATACAAGTAGCTGCACAAATTGAGAGACTTGGCAGTGGTAAAGTGCATGAGCAGTCTTATGTGGTATTGATATAACATAGAAAATCATGTGAAGAACTTGATGAAAACCTTCACTAATGGTGCATATCTCTCCAACAAGTCTATGAATGGGAAAACATGTGAGTGAGCTCTTTTGCAATGTGATTTCAAGTAGGTTTTGTACTCTTCTAGGTCTAGGTTCATGCCTTTGAACCAGTTTTCACCATGGTTTGATATGCCTATAGCTTGAGAGATTGCATCCACTGAAAACATGAAATCAGTACCTGCAATGGTTATTTTGTATTCCTTCAAGGTGAGGGAAAATATACTTGTGAGATTCTCATGGTAACCTACTTCCTGCACTCTTTGACAAAACCCTAAACAATTGACATCTTCAAAGCATTTCATGACAAATGGGGAGGAGGTGATTTCATTGCAACTAGATGGCTCAAACCGTAGTATCTTCAGCCCCCCCCCTTTTTGTAATTCCTCTTCTCTGATGGTGACGAGTCACACTCCATACTTCAAACCCTAGGTGAAAGGCAAGAAAAAACAGTGAAATTTGCCACTGTGAGGGAATGAGGTGGTATGATGGACTTAGGAGTTGGCTAAATTTTTAAGGAAATTTAGGAGGGTAGGGGATGATGTCAGTGAGTAGGGGAAGAAGGAATTTGGTGAAATGAGTGAGGGAAGGGGGTGGAAAACACCAAAACACATGCCTACCCTAGAAAGAGATAAAGCAGACTAGAGTTTAGAGGAAAATGATAGAAAATGAGGGTTTAAAGATTTGTGACGGTTGAATATTGTGTATTAGCTGCAAATAGAGGTGTAGGGACAAGCAATATATGGTTTAGGGCACAAATTCATCATTTTAAGATCAAAACCATGAAAATCATGTAAACCCTAAGAGAATAAGTATTTGATCAACTTCTTGACATATCAGGCAAAGGAGTGTTATAGACATGTTTGGGCACTGCAACCCCAATCAAATATGTCCATAAACCAAGGGCTTCTAAGTCCCTAAAAGTGTTGTTTCATACCCTAAAGGAGCAACGTTAGCTGATTACATCATCTCCCAGAAGTTTTCCATGAAAAACCACTCAGAACTAGTCAAAGCAGGACCATACAAACTGCCCAGTGCAAAGGGTGCGATGCATCTCACCTACCACATGCAAAAAGTGTGATGCATACTAGAAAGCCCTTCTGTAGGGTGCAATGAGCAAGAGCAACCAAATGGCATAAGTAGTTTTCTAGGTGGAGACCTTGAGAATCTTCTAGAAGCCGCTCATTTGACACTTGCCTCCCTGAATTCGCCCAAGGATGAGTAAGAGATCATGAAATCTCCAAATGGAACCAAGAACTATCAAAGAGATGACACTAACCAAAATCCCAGAAGCTGACTCACCCCCCTACAAATATCTATAAATGGATCTCTCATCCCAGAGATCCAAAGGTTGGAATCTGGTAATTTTCAAAGAAGTGTTGTTGGTTTCTCTTTGAAGACATTGTTGAGTGATCTTGCTTTGTATGAGGTGAAGAAGGCTTTCAAGCTAGGAGGATGGCGCTGGGTTAGACCAAGTGGTTGTAATCCTCTCTTCTACTACTTTTACTAATAAATCTACTTGATTTTTCCTCCATATTCTTATGTATCTTTGAATATTGTGTTGATATATGCATTTGTATGGTCAATATATATCTGATCTTATATTATTTACAGTTATAGATCTCTATGCTTTGATGGTACTATGCTACTATGAATCTACAGGTGCTCTTTGAAGCGAGACAAGTAAGGAAGCAATGGCGAGATTTCGTCAAAGGAGAAAGGAAACAAGAAAGGAGCCAAGTGGAAGACTGAGTTTGGTACTCTCTGCTTCTTTCTCATCTCTCTCTTGTAAAGGAAAAACAAGTGACTTTAATCTGTTTGTTTCTAAGATAGCTACCCATCTTAGTGGGACTAGCAGCTCTGAATAGACACTAGATTTCTAGATAACAAAATGGCGACTCCACTGGGGAGCGATTAATTTGATTTCTTGTCTTTATTTGTTTAATTCATAAACCACAGACGGAGCCTGAAGTTAAGCCAGCTAGCCTTCGAACTGCATTTTCTATGCAAGTGGAAAGTAGATCAATGCTGCTTCAGTCAATCTCCAAGTTTGTTTATGAACTGAACAATTGACTTGCAAACATCCTAAGTGCCATAGAGGTAGCTTGAGTAACCTCATTAGATCAGCCCCTGTACTTTGTAGTTACTGACTATCATTTTCTTGGCCTAAATCCCTGAACTACGCTGCAAATTGTGACAAAAAACCAAGTTAAAGTCTTGTCCCTGGACCATCGCACCTTCTCTTCTTGGCAATATAGATGCATCGCACCTCCTGTGTGCAGTAGGTGGGATGCATCCCTGTTTCCCTATGTTATAGGTGCGATGATCAGAAAAGACTAGTTCTGCCTCCAGATTTTGGCTTTTTCTTCACTCTCTTCATCTTTATTCAGGAGTTTTACTGTCTGTGATCAGTAGAACACTGTTGAAACCCCCCTCCTTTGCATCATCCAACCTCCATTGTCCAAATATTTGTGAATGTTTTTATGTATTTTTCGCCATTCACAGTTCTCATTTACAAAATGGTAGCTTAATCGAACTGTCGTCTTTGGATTTGAAAGTGTCAAAAGTGTCATTTTCAATCAAGGAAAAAAATCCTTCTCTTTTTGATAGTCGATTACACTGTTACTCTTGTATTTGATCTAAATTAATAGTACTTCAAGTGTCGAAAGTAGTTTTCAATTCAAAATCGTAAAGAGTCGTCTTGTCTCCCTTTTGTTTTTTTGAAAAGAAAATCGTTAGTATTGTCGCTTTGAAAAAAGATATAGTTCAGATTTGTGCTTAGCATTCTTTTCTTCATTCACACATTAAGAAAGAAGAAAAAAAATACATGCATGTGCATTCGTATTTAGACCGCTTGTTGATTATGATTTAGGATAGTGCATCTATTGTGTGCTCTCTCCTCTATGTTGAAAGGATTTCGTTTCTCTTTCCTTAGTAGCTAGGATTTTCATTGCAGAAAGAAGATTAAACGACTGTTTATCATCTTAGATTGCATTTTAGGAATTGTATATCTACATCACACGGTGAACCTTAAAGGGAAACTTCTTAATAAAGATCAACTATAGAATAAATTCAATGAACATAAAAACGCTTTGGAACTTAACACACAACATCTAGAAGTCTAGGCTAGAGACGTATTCTGGCATTGGGAAGCCTGGTAACTATCACTTTCATCGTAGGTTGGTTGATTCCTCCTCTTTGAGACGACAAGTGCCAGTACGGACTTCTGCTCCCACATACTGTCGAGTATATATTGGGAGACCACAATAGGCTATATCCTTTATCCTTAGGAAGCTGTGTCTGCCGCCCTATCAATTGCAATGCACTGAACACAACATTCAGGAAGATTGACTGCCGTACCGTAAAAAGTATTTTGCAGTTTTGCGATTGGTTTGGTAATCCCTCTGTCCAGATTTCTAGAGTAGTCTCTTTCATTCCTTTTCAGACTCCTTAAAGGAAAAGGTCCATCTGAGCACTTGTCAATTCAGGCTCATTAAAAATCAAAGGTGACTAGAGTCATCTTTAGCTTTTTCTCGACTCTTAAAAATTGAAAAAGCAAGTTGTGTCAAAGCGTCTAAAATTTATTTTAATCGGAATAACGTCATTGTTCCCTTGTTCGTCTTAGGTTTAGAAAATGGAGTCCACCAACCAAGGATTTCCCCTCGGGGGAAATCCTAGTCCTTTCTCCTCTTGGGGAGATGTTGGTGCACCTCATATGGCCACATTGTCCCTTCCACGACTGGTAATTGGCCTGTCGGTATGGCTTTTCTCGACCTCTGTCGTTCAAAGCACCGTGATTCCTGAAAAATCGAATCAGCAACTAGATGATACAAGAGTCACCGCCCAACCTTTTGCTTCATTTGCATCTCCCTATCCTTCTTCCTCTTCGCTTGGTGAAGATAGTAAAACTAAAAACCAAGTAATTGAGAAGAAGAAGAAAGGGAAGGAGAAGAAGAAGAAGGAGCCAACGACAAAAGGGGGCAGTCGTGCATCGTCTAGCCAAAGTCCACACACTACACCATCCAAACCTAAATCTCCATGTGTCATTTGCAAAGGAGACCACTATCATTGAGATTGTCCTTGCATCCCATGGATCTTAAGGGACTGGTCTCCCCGCTTGCACAATCCGGTATCGTCAACCTTTGACGATCATGTTGAGAGTACACCATCAACTAGTGAAAACAAAGTCACTGGACAGAAAGGGAAATCTAAATTTCCTTGCAAACTGTGTGAAGGCGATCATGCCCTCCACCATTGTGCCCTCCTAGATGAAGCTAAAAGAGTCTTGGATAATTATTCTACATCGCCGCAGTGACTCCCTCCTGGATATAAGAAACTCTTGCCAAATCCATTGCTAGTTGAAAATCCGACTGACCCACCTTTGTTGTTGGTTGAAGCACCTATCATTTAAGATAAACCCTCCGAGTCCACATAGGACCAAAGTTAATAGGTTGAGATGGTAGTCGACCCCATCTCGGCTTCAAAAGATTTACCTTCAAATGATACAATCACCAAAGAGAATGAGAACAACACCGTTCAAATTCATTTCATAAGCACAGACTCCGATGAAAATGGGGGAAATCTGCCCATTCCTTTACTACAGGAAGGAAATTCGTCAGAGCTGTATCTGGCCGTTTATTCGGTCCCACGTCCAAGCAACCTAGTCGTTTCCTTTGATTGGAACCTACTAGGCAGACCTCATTTACCATCTAATGTACCATTCTAAATCATAGTGCAAACTTACAGAATGGTCATGGTTTGTACCATCATAGATGAAGGGGCTTCTTTGAGTATCCTTTCCTCGACTGCTTGGAAAGCACTTGGTTCGCCATCACTTTTTCCTGAGATGCAAAATCTGACAGGCTTCGATAAAGGAACCAGTTGACCGTTAGGGATCCTTCCAAGTTTGCCTATAACTTTGAGAAGGAAAACCGTTTATCTGAATGTAATGGTAGTCCAAGGACCTTTAGATTACAATCTACTCCTTGGGCATAACTACATTTATAGCATGGGAGCTATTGTTTCCTCACTCTTTTGAGTAATGTTCTTTCCGCATGAAGGTAGAGTGGTCCAACTCGTAGACCAACTTTCATTCCCTGGTTCACACATAGCTAATAGTCAAATGCCATCCCTAACAGGTCTTTTTGCGCAAGGAATGTCTCATCAATCTCTAGTCCGTCGACCTAATGAACATGAGTGATTCGGTGGCCGTGATTGAAACCCAGGGGGCATGCACCCTGGTCTACTTTGGCAAGAGAACTTCAGGTATAGGGTAGGTTTCCGCAGAGGATATATGACTGGTTCGACACACCCATCCATTTAGGAAAATGGGATTAGACCAGAATAAGATACCTCTGTTAGAAGGTAGGCCTTTCCCGATAGAACAAATGTTTTGTCTGCAAATTGAAGGGTAACCTAGAAAAGGTAGGCCTTTCCTGATAGAACAAATGTTTTGTCTACAAATTGAGGGGTAACCTGGGAAACTCTACTTCGCTATACCTGGGGGCATGCAAACCTTTTTGCATGAAAGTGAAAAGCGACCATTTATTTTCCTAGTTTGTAGATTCTTAACCCTTTAAACTCGTAGGATCGGTCATTCCTAGCTTACATAATAAAAGGAGTTGGAGCATAATTTTGAATGCTGCAATCTCCATAAAAAAAGAACCTACCGATGAGACATCCTTATTATACGACTAGCACGAGTAGTTTTACACAAAGTTTGAGCTTGTTAAAAATTAAACGTAGCAATGAGCATATGTTCCACCAGAGTTAAGCTCATTAAAAAATGAACCCACCTTTGGTAAATAACCATTGTGAATGATTATCATCAGCTTTTGAGCCTTGGTCATGTTCTTACCATCACCTCCACTCTGTTTTAGCCGATCATTCACCTCCATTTGAGGAATAGCTGCAACGAGTGATCCTATTAGCCACCTTCTTTACACTGCCGTTATTGAGGAAGTTCCAAACCTTACCTGGAACTAGCTGCTATTTGAAAACATCACTCATTCCTCAAAAACGAGTCTCCTTTAAGATCTTTTCATCTAACTCGTAAAATATGAAAAGATTGCAGCAATTGGCCTCTCCAGCTCGTTAAAGTGATCGGAAGTTCTATCCCTCCTCTAGATTTTAATCTTTTTGGACCTGAGGGATCATTACAGAAAAATATCCAGCGTTTGTCTTGTTCGGCTCGTTAAAACTATCGAAAAGTCATCCCTTTTGTGTTGTTTTATACTTTTTCCGACTTAAGGGATTATATTACGAAAAAGGAATATTGGAGTTTCCTTTCCGTCTCTTTTCAGACTCTATAAAATTGAAAAGGATCGAGTTATCCTTATCATTAAACTCGTTAAAACAATAGTGACAAACTTGTCCATTCAGACAAGAGCGAGTTTCACTATTGCTAGACTCGTTAAAACATAGCGATAGGTTTTCCCGAAGGGCAGATTATAGAACAAGCATATGTTATCCTCCTCAAGCTTGACAAAAATAAAGAGGTATTGGCCAGAAATGACTGGGGAAAATTTGGAAGAAAACTTGAAGAAACTTTATTGGTAGCAGGTAGTTCTTGAACATGACACTTTCACTCCATCACCCATGATTGAGTCGGGTTGGGTTATTCTGTTCACCAGTCATATCACCATTGGTCCACCGTACCATCCACTTTTGGGGTTAACACTACCAATCCATTCAGTGTCGTCGATATGTTCAAGAGAAGTCGCTCAGAGAATTCACCTACCCAACTTGTGTCTCATCCATTACAATACCCTCATGCTTCATTCTTTCATGATCGCCACCCTGAACCTTGTATCATCAGATCATTTTCACCTCTACAAAATCATTTGCTCCATTCTGTGTCGTAGATGTGGGATCTATTAATGCCTTCCTATGACAGGTCACTTCTTGTCGACGTCAGCTCATTATCCAAGTAGCTGACCTAGGGACAACCCTTCTAGTACTTTGAAGCTTGCATGCCTCAATGGCAAGTTTCTCACTTCCGGCGAAAGGTTTACATCAATGGCCTTCAACCGAAAGATTTTTCATGGTGTTCGGCATCGACTCATGTATTCACACCACATTAATTATACTACAATACCTTGAGGGTTATCATCATCATCGGTGATTCCTATCGCGTCTATTAACAGCTTACATCATTGGCTGGTAGTCAGGTGATGTCCTTCCATGTTCGACATTAGAACATCTTTTCACATGGATTGACTTGTACTTTCAGGCGAAGATTAAACGAGTTTTGAATACCCCGAATCTACTTTCATCCATCCGGGCTGCGATATATTCAGGAAAATAAAGACATCAAATGTACACCATTGCTGCAAAGATAATCATCCAAACTAAGGGATGATGGCTCTACCAAGATCATCAGTCTGCACACAGAAGGTTGTCTATCCTATGTACATGAAAATGAATTTATCAAGTTAAGCATGGGAATGCCCGCCTCAGCTAGATCATGAAAATATTATGAAGATAATGTATTGTATTGTATCTTATTACAGGTCACCTTCCAGTGCGAAAAACCTCGGATCCTCCTTATAAAGCATTTCACCTAATATCAAAAGATTTATGACCTCATGCTTTAGGGGGCAACTTTTATATACATATTTGGGCACTGCAACCCCAATCACATATGTCCATAAACCAAGGGATTCTAAGTCCCTAAAAGTGTTGTTTCATACCCTAAAGGAATAAGGTCAGCTGATTACATCATATCAGAAGTTTTCCATGAAAAACCACTCAGAACTGGTCAAAGCAGGACCATACAGACTGCCCAGTGCAAAGGGTATGATGCATCTCACCTGCCTCATGCAAAAAGTGTGATGCATACTAGAAATCCCTTTTGTAGGGTGCGATGAGCGAGAGCATACAAATGGAACAAGCAGTTTGCTAGGTGGAGACCCTGATAATCTTCTAGAAGATGCGCATTTGACACTTGCCTCCCGGAATTTGCCCAAGGATGAGTAAGAGGTCATGAAATCTCCAAATGGAACCAAGAACTATTAGAGAGATGACACTAATCAAAATCCCAGAAGCTGACTCACCCCCTTGCAAATATCTATAAATGGATCCCTCATCCTAGAGATCCAAAGGTTGGAATTTGGTAATTTGCAAAGAAGTGCTATTGGTTTCTCTTTGAATACATTTTTGGGTGATCTTGCTTTGCATGAGGTGAAGAGGGCTTTCAAGCTGGGAGGGTGGCGCTGGGTCAAACCAAGTGTTTGTAATCCTCTCTTATACTACTTTTACTAATAAAGCTACTTGAGTTTTCCTCCATATTCTTGTGTATCTCTAAATATTGTGTTGATATATGCATTTGTATGGTCAATATATATCTGATAATATATTGTTTACAGTGATAGATCTCTATGCTTTGATGGTACTATGCTGCTGTGAATCTACAGGTGCTCTTTGAAGCGAGACAAGTAAGGAAGCAGTGGGGAGATTCCGTCAAAGGAGAAAGGAAACAAGCAAGGAGCCAAGTAGAAGACTGAGGTTGGTACTCTTTGCTTCTTTCTCATCTCTCTCTCATAAAGGAAAAACAAGTGACTTTAATCTGTTTGTTTCTAAGAAATCTACCCGTCTTAGTGGGACTAGCAGCTTTGAATAGACACTAGATTTCCCGATAACAAGGAAAGCATGAAAATTATTAAAATTACATTTTATAGAGCCTAGATGGTGAAATGAATGAAGAGGAACTTTGAAAAATGAATTTTGGTGGTAAAACAACAATTTTGAACAACTAAGCCCGATGTGCAGTGAAGGCCTCCTGTGTGTGGCGTGTCGTCTAGGTGCGTAGTGTGTGCTTTCTGTGCACAACGAGGTCCAATTTTTTTCCAATGAGGGATATGGAATCATAATTGCTTACAAGGGAGAGGGGGAATCTTAATGCTAGGATGGTATACAAGTGCAAATGAGTGTGAATGATCTCCTCCATGTGCTTTTATAATTTTCTTTTGGTGTCTAAGGGATTAATGAGGTAGGATGGCCCACCTCACCAATTCACTTTCCTTTTTAGTTTTGTAGCCCTTAGGACCTCTTCATGTAACTTTAGAACCTTAGGAACATTATTACATATAAAAACATAATTACTTTTCAAATCAAGTGTTATTGAACAAATTTACCTATTGCCACTCCTCATTTGCCAAATTTATACATGAAATGACTAATTTTTTGACCTTAACCGTAATGACCTAATGGTGACACTGAGTTGAATGGAAACCATGGTGATATGACTGAAGTGATTTTAATGATATTTTTATGATGGTAGACTCAATTGAGTGATGAAATTTACCGACATATGAAATTCTTGAGAGAGTGGAAATATCCCTAAACACACTAGCCAATGACCAATTTTTTAGTTGAAGACTCACTAAAATGACAAAAAATTGAATTAAGACCATAGTAAAAAACTTTTTAGGAGCACATTTGATCATCGGTGAATGACATGATTGACAGGCACTAACGTTGGCTCCATTGAGGATGACAACTCCTTAGGAGGTGTGAAGAACACTGTAGACCAAGTAGCCTTATTCACTGGTCATGGACTCAAATTGAAAAGACCAAAATGAAAACTAAAAACTGACTGACTAACTAACTTTACTATAAAAAAGACACTGGCTGAAATTACTTATGGCAGTAGACCATCGAGATTGTAGGGACTTCACCCCAGGCTTCAAATGCTAATGATAACCACCCACTTGGTAAAGATATATATACAATCATGTGAAACGATCCCTCCAGTGTAACCAATCCAACAAATGGATACTTATTTGGATCATGCTCATACTTTCCTTGAGTAGGAAGAAAAAAAAAGATTGGCCACTCCATGTGTCCACTGAACCTGTGCTCATGATCCAAAAATACAAGAAAATTCATCTTCCTAGATGGTTGCAAAAAATTGTCAATAAGTTCTATAATAATCTGGAACATTAGCATATCTTAAAAGTTAGAAGAAATACAAGAACACTCTTTATTTTTTGAATCTAGAGGAAGATCATCATGTGCAAGAGGTTCTAAAGCAACCTCTTCTTTATTTCTTCTCTCCACTTCATAATTTGCTTGCAATGTTTGATGATTATTCTCTTCCATAATTACATTGTCTGGAACCTTCACACATGCCAATTCAAAATTATGATTCTTACGAATTCTGCCCTTGAAATAGTGCTTCAGAAAATGGATGAGATGGAGAGACATATGAGTGGTGAATGTCTAGAGATCCTTATTCATACATTTCATTGAAAACCACATCTTGGTCTTCAAAAACTTGATAATGAAATAAAAACTCAGAGAAAGAACAATATGAAAAAACAAGTGAATGAGTATCTTCATACCTCTCATCCAAAAGACAGGGTTTTGGATGCTCATGGAAAAATTTAAATGCAACAAACAGTTCAAGTATATTTGATTTCTCATGTGCTTCAACATGAAGAATATCAATTTGATTGTCACAAGAATCAAGGAAAACAACTTCTTCTTCACTATTTACTTGCAAAAGTAGATGATCATTTTCATAAGATGGTTCAATGCTTAAGTTTTCTGTACATGCAATTTCAGAATTCTGACTTGGACCAATTTCTTCTTGACTCTTAGGGTGTAGATCTATGTCATATTCAAGCAAAGAAAGAGTTGATGTGTGTTGTGAATGAGTCTTTGTATCCAAGAAACTAATCTTTGTTATTTTTGTTTGGGAAGAATATTCAGAAAGGGTCTCTATGATCTCATAATATAGACATTATTCATCACCAAAAGCCTCTTCAAGGTATTGAATGAAATTTTCACAGGATTCACATCAAGAATGAATGATGAGATTTTCCATCAAACCCAAAGAATGTTATGTGGAATTCTTTAAGAGGGAATAAGCTATATGGCTTCAATCCTTCATACCATGATCTTGCTCTCCCTTCCAGGGTAGCCATAATCATCAAACAATCCTCATGAAAACTAATTCCAAGGTTATGTATATGCCAATGAAATTTGATTAGATGCAAAATAGCCTCATCCTCATTTGCATATATGAATTTAGGCAGAGTAGTTTGCCAATTTATGCAAGGAATTCAGTTTGGAAAACCAGGAATATTAGTTTGATTCATAGGAGCATACCTTCGTGAAATTGAATCCGTCTTGAAAATAATTAAGTCACCAAGAAGTTCTTCAAACTACTAGTTTTTGAACAGTGGAGTCTCCATGAAAATTTTGAAGCTTTGGATTCTTTGACACTGGAGTCTCGTAGTGAAAGATGCACAACCTTTCTTATGTCTGACCATTTTTCACCATCAATAATTAGATCTGATCCTTGTCATTCTTTCCCAGTGAGTATATGATCTTTTGTTCCCCGACAATGGCACCAAATGTTATCCTCCACAATTTCCCAAGTTGAGAGGAATCAACGGAGGTAACCACAAACAAATCTTTTAGCTTGATAGCTAGCCTTACCAAACTAGAGAGGGCTCTCTCTATGAGATCACACCCAAATAATTGACTAGAATGTAAAAGGATTTTAGGTTATATATGCTAGGCTCATGTAGGTTTTAAGTTTTTAGGATTTTGATGTAAAGGATGAAAACCAGGTAGCTAGGTCAAAGGATCAAAAGGGCAACATCAACAAAGATATAAAGGAGCAAGGTAGCAACAGTTTTGTGATAGTTTAGTGTTTGTATGTGTGGTGTAGTGTTAAGAAAAAAGAATAGGTCTTAATGAGAATATATATCATGAATTCATTCAACAAGAAAGAAAATAACACATAATGGTATTCCCATCAAAATAGAGATTTATGAAAAGAATTTTTCTTATAAACTTAAGGAAAAACCACTGAAGAACTGATGAATGGAAAGAGAAGATGAATATATTTCATATGAAACTATAATAGATAAAATGCAAGATTAGAGAATAACTACACATGAATTCCTATATAATCTCCGGAACTATTCCTTTGATTTCCTGAAAATTCTCAAATGCCCAACCCTTCTCTCTGACTGAGAAAATGATACAGATAGACCAAAATAAACCAACAATAGTTCCCATCAATATCTAAACCAACAATTGAGACTAAGGCTGAATGCAAACTCTTCATTTAGACTTTGACTTGAGTTTTTCTTCTTTAATGAGGTCTAAATTTACATAAAAACAACTTAAAAAGATTAATTACCCACTATAACATCATATTTACAATAATATTACTCAATTACGTCATCCTTTTGAATTTTACCAAAGTCAAAGAAGGAACTAAAAAAAATTACACAGTGAAAAGTTTACAAAAATCTCAGAAATTTCTATGTGCGAAATGAGCTTTTGGAGGCCATTTTTGAGTGCCTTGTTGAAGTCCAAATCTAGAAATGTAGTATTTTCTATAAATATGAAAGATTTTATATGTATTTAGAGTATTTTTTCACTCAAAATAACCCAGTTTTGGCTTAGATATGGTCATTCTCCCAAGTTTTCTCTAGGTGCATAGTGAAATGGAAAACGAGGGGAAGAAAGGTGATTTTTGGCCTCTTTTTTGAAAATTTCCCAAAAAATGAGCCCTAGACCAAGAAAGTGGGAAAATGGGTTTTGAGTCGGGGTCATAATGTTTCCAAAAATTCTAAGTTTCCCTCTTTTGGAGCCCTGAGGAAGAAGCACAGCGTGCACTCATTGCGCTCTTAGACAAAACTTGCCAAAAGTTACAAGTCTACACTAGTCTCCACCAAAAAATAATTTTTTCTCCAAATCCTCCAAAAATTTGTATAGACATTCTTGGTGAGGTATTTTATGCAACCATGGATGCATCAGCTAGAAAATGTAGCTTACCCTTCTCCCCCTGGCTAATTATGGTTTCATCTAGTTTGGCCTTCAACTCCTTTAATTTTCCCTTGCAAAGTTGATTTTCCTTGTAGTAGTGGATGGACATTTTCCTTTGCACCTTGTTATCCATGTTGGACTTTTCAATGAGCTTGTCAACGTGGAAATTGACTTTTTCTAGCCAAAAATCCCTGTCCTCATTTATTTCCATGACAATCCTTTCTTCAAAGGTGATTTTTTCCATTGGTGGCTTTTGTTCTATTTCCCTCTGAAGTGTCTTCCTAAGACCCATTTTCCCTGGTATCTTCCTTTCCACATTTAATTCATGTTTCTTAATGTCCTCAGGGTCCACCACTGCTTTACATTTCATCTCCTGCTTCTTGGCTTTGAATTTCTCTTTCTCCATGACTAGCTCTTTTTCCTTAAGTTGATTGTTTTCTCGCTCAAGGAATGAAATAATGAATTTGGCCCTAGCCAAATTTTCCTTGAGCTCCATGATCTGGGAATCCTTCTCTTAGATGAATTGTTGCAGGGTTTGATGCTCATATTGTGCCTCTAATTCAACTAGGTCAAAGTCATGCTCAATGGGCTCCTCAAGATGCAAATAAACCTCAAGATGTGATGGTGATCCCTCTTCTGTTGACGTAGTTGGCTTGGTCCCTTCCTCAATTTGTGGAGAAAACACAAGCCTTTGACCTTTATGATATGTCTTGGTCACTTCAGGCCTAGGTTCCTTGGAAACCTCATCATCTTTGCTTGATGACCCCACCTCCATGGTCTATGCTAATATGGTTTAGTGCTAGCTTGGTGAAGTGGTTATATGTATTTTCAAGGTTGCCTCAATGAAGGTGTCCCATGTCATGTTCTTCTCTACCACTTGGTAGAGTATTGTAACCTTTATTAGGCTATGGTGAAAGAGGCTGGGATAATGTACTTTTCCTTTCAAATTTCACCCTTTCAGAAATTTTGGTTAGGCTCCTAAACAAGTAGCTGCACAAATTGAGAGACTTGGAAGCTGTAAAGTGCATGAGAAGCCTTATTTGGTATTGATATAACCTCGAAAATATACCCTCACAATTGAATAACTTCATTACAACCTTCATCAATGGTGCATATCTCTCCAACAAGTATCTGATTGGAAAAAATGAGAGTGAGCTCCTTTGTATTGTGATTTCAGGTAGGGTTTGTACTCTTCTAGGTCTAGGTTCATGCCTTTGAACCAATTTTCACCATGGTTTGGTGTGCCTGTAGCTTGAGAAATGGAATCCATTGAAAACACGAAATTAGTCCCTACAATGGTGATTTTTCCTTCCTTCAAGGTAAGGGAAAATATACTTGTGAGATGCTCATGGTAACCTACTTCCTGTACTCTTTGACAAAACCCTAAACAATTGACATCTTCAAAGAATTTCAATACAAATGGGGAGGAGGTGATTTCATTTCAATTATAGGGCTCAAAGCCTAGTACATTTCCACCCTCACTTTACTTCCCCTTCTCTGATGGTGATGAGTCACACTCCATACTTCAAAGTCTAGGTGAAAGGAAAGAAAAAATAGTGAAATTTCTTGTTGTGAGGAAATGAGGTGGTATGATGGACTTAGGATTTGCCTAAACTTTTAAGGAAATTTGGGAGGGTAGGGGATGATGTCACTGAGTAGGGGAAGAATATATTTTTGGAAATGAGTGAGGGGAGGAGCTGGAAAAGACAAAAGCAGAGGCTTACCCTAGAAAGAGATAGGGTAGACTATGGTTTAGAGGGAAATGATAGAAAATGAGGGGATAAGGCTTTGTGACAGATGGAGATGGTGTATTACTTACAAATAGAGGTGTAGGGACAAGGAATATAGAGTTTAGGGAAGAAATTCATCATTTGGAAATCAAAACCATGAAAATCATGTAAACCCTAAGAGAAGAAGTATTTGATCAATTTATTGACATATGAGGCAAAGGAGAGCATGAAAATGATTAAAATTACTTGTTATAGAGCCTGGAGGAAGAATTGAGTAAAGAGGAACTTTTGAAAATGGTTTTTTCATGGTCAAGCACCAATTTTGGACAGCTATGCCCCATGTGCAACAAAGGCCTCCTATGTGCAGTGTGTTGTTTAGGTGCGTAGCATGGGCTCTCTGTGCACAATAAGAGCCATTGTTTTTGCTAGTGAGGGCTATGGAATCAGATTTTTTTGTGAAGGAGAGGGGGGACCTCGATGATAGGATGGTAGAAATGTGCAAATGAGTGGGAATGAGGTCCTCCTTGTGCTTTTATAATTTCTTGTTGGTGTCTAAGTGATTAATGAGGTAAGATGGCCCACCTCACCAATTCACTTTATTTTTTAGTTTTTTAGACTTAGGAGCTCTTCTTGTAACTTTAAATCCGTAGGAACATTATTCAATATAAAAACATAAATTACATTTGAAATCAAGTGTTATTGAACAAATTTACTTATTGCCACACCTCATTTTCTATATTTATACATGAAATGACTAATTTTTTTACCTTAACCCTAATGACCTAATGTTGACACTTAGTTGAATGGAGACCATGATGATATGACTGAAGTGATGTTAATGATGTCTTCATGATGGTAGAATCAACTTAGTGATGAAAGTGACCGGCATATGAAATTATTGAGAGAGTGGAAATAACCCTAGACACACTAGCTAGTGACCAAATTTTTATTTGAAGACTCACTGAAATGACAAAAAATTGGCTTAAGACCCTAGTAAAAGAATTTGCAAGAGAACATTTGATCACCCGCGACAGACATGATTGCTAAGAACTAACAGGCCCTAAAAAAAATACCCCAAAAAGTAGAGCTTGTCCTCTTTCTGTCACATTTTATGAAATTTAAATTTGATGCACAGAGAGAAAGTTATGATGATTTTACCAAGGTCACCGGTTTGAGATGGAATTCTGGAGCCTGGAAAAACCATAACTTGCTCAGATCATATCTCCAAACATCTAGCGAGACAAGATATTAAATTCATACAAGAGGTTCACCAAGATTGTGGCTCCACGTGGTTTCAATTTAAGCTACTAAATCTTCGTAGAAAAAAAGTTATAGCAAAAATTCCATGATGACATGCTTGAAGCTGTGAAACCCTAGAATTCAAAGCTCTCATACAAAATGTTATGCAACAAGCTCATAAATAGATAGATGAAAGGCTTAAAAATTATCCTCTTCAAGGGGTAAACCTCCTTTAGATTACATAAATTAACAATTCCTATTGTGACAGGGTCCCTTGGGGTTAAATTTTGTAAAAGTTTTGTTATTGTTGTAAAGTCTCCAGATTTTGAGGAGTGGAGCATGCAGGTTGATAAGTGTCAAAAGGGATTTAGAAATTTCAAATACCCTTAGTTTTTTAAGAATTGAGATGTTTTCTGACCCACCCATGGTTCCCGGACCATGGTATTGTAATGAAGTATCATATAAAAAGAAGTCATAGAAGAGTTATAAGGAGATAACGAAGAGCATAGATAGGAAAGTTTTTGGTTTGTATCGTCTATTATGTACTTGGGTGAAGGGGAAGGCTCCTATAGCTATGCACACAGAGACCTTGGTAACTCCAAAACTAAGTGTGTGGGCCCCTGCAGGTGTGTGCACAAGGTTGAAAGAGTCTATAATAGAATATATAAGCATAATAAAGGTTTTTAGTAGAGGAGGAATGACCTGTTATAGAGTTTTGTGAACCCAACGTTTCAGACTACTAAGTGAGTCCATCATCAGGGGATGCGTCAATAGATATTTTCAGATCTTAATGATGTATCCAAGAGCTAGAATTTAAGTTATATATATAGGATATTAAAGAAAATATGTAATAAAATAGGTCGGCTATTATTTTACTGGTTTCTACTTTATTTAATTAATTAATTAATTTAATCATTCTTGTCATTATTAATTATTATTATTATTATTATTATTATTATTATTTAAAGGATAAATTAATTGATTAATAGGTTAAAGGGATAACTTAATTAATTTTATTATTTATATAATTCCTAATTATGTTTATTAATTTGCTTTAATGTTTTAATTAATTTTTTTTTTTTTTTTTTAATTGATTTATTACTTATTATAAATTAATTGGTTTAATTAATTAATTAAAAGAATATTGATAAATTAATTAATTTTACTATTTATTTTTTATTGATATGTTTATTAATTTATTTTAATAATTTGTTTATTTGATTAATTATTTGATTTTATTGTTAGTTTTTTTTTATTGTTATTTATTATTATTATTATTATTATTATTATTATTATTATTTTAATGTGAAATTAGTTATAGTTACTTTTATTAATATTTTTAACTAATTATCTAATTTGTTTGATTAAATTAAATTTATTAATTTATTATTTATTATTTGTTAATATGTCTATAATTTTAGATATCATTTTTGGGATTCAACTGCGTTAAGTAAGTCATTCAAACGTATGACCATTTCCATGAGAGGTAGTCGTAACTGACTAATTTCTCATGATTTTTGAATAGTTCACTTAGCACTCATTGCATCGGGTGATGCTCACAGGGGTGAAGAAGTGGGATTGAAACTAGTGAAATGTGGAGAACGAATCACATAGCATCAATCATCACTTCCGGGGCTTGCACCCGGTAACCAGGACTTCCCAGGAGGTCACCCATCCCAGAACTCCTCTGGCTCAAGCGCGCTTAACTGTGGAGTTTTCCCCACAATCAAGCCCACTTAGCTTGCTACCCCATTTTTAATTTTATTTTTGTTTTTATTTTATGTTTAATTATTTATTAATTTTAATTAATTGATTAATTTATTCAATTTTTAATTGATTAATAAATCCTTATAGATTTCTTATAATGTTATCTATCAATCCTACAAATAATTTAATTTTGTTAATATGTCTATAATTAATTTTTAATTTTATTTTTGTTTTTATTTTATGTTTAATTATTTATTAATTTTAGTTAATTGATTAATTTATTCAATTTTTAATTGATTAATAAATCCTTATAGATTTCTTATAATGTTATCTATCAATCCTAGAAATAATTTAATTTGTTATCTATCAAATTAAATTATAGATAACAAATTAAATTATTTCTAGGATTGATAGATAACATTATAAGAAATCTATAAGGATTTATTAATCAATTAAAAATTGAATAAATTAATCAATTAATTAAAATTAATAAATAATTAAACATAAAATAAAAACAAAAATAAAATTAAAAATTAATTATAGACATATTAACAAATAATAAATAATAAATTAATAAATTTAATTTAATCAAACAAATTAGATAATTAGTTAAAAATATTAATAAAAGTAACTATAACTAATTTCACATTAAAATAATAATAATAATAATAATAATAATAATAATAATTAAAAAAATAAACTAACAATAAAATCAAATAATTAATCAAATAAACAAATTATTAAAATAAGTTAATAAACATATCAATAAAAAATAATTAGTAAAATTAATTAATTTATCAATATTCTTTTAATTAATTAATTAAACCAATTAATTTAAAATAAGTAATAAATCAATTAAAAAATAAAAAAATTAAAAATAAAAATAAAAATAAAAAATTAATTAAAACATTAAAGCAAATTAATAAACATAATTAGGAATTTAATCAATTAATTTATCCTTTAAATAATAATAATAATAATAATAATTAATAATGATAATAATAATTAAATTAATTAATTAATTAAATAAAGTAGAAACCAGTAAAATAATAGCCGACCTATTTTATTACATATTTTCTTTAATATCCTATATATATAACTTAAATTCTAGCTCTTGGATACATCATTAAGATCTGAAAATATCTATTGATGCATCCCCTGATGATGGACTCACTTAGTAGTCCGAAACGTTGGGTTCACAAAACTCTATAACAGGTCATTCCTCCTCTACTAAAGACTATTTTCACCTGTATGGATTCATTATTTAACATAATAAAGGTTGTTCTGCAGAATTATTTGTCTATTTGTGTATCTTTGCGTATCTCTAAATTTATTGTATTATTGATTTGTTTATGCAATTTATCTTGAAAATGTACTTAATAGATACACAGAGTGAGTAAATCAGTTTAGTTACCTGATGTTATTAACATTTAGAACAATCACCGAAGTGTTTGACTCTATTATCTATTAGTTATTGTAATTTCTAGGTTTTAAGGGTTAGGGTTCGCGAAGGTCACAATAAAGCCATAAATATAAGAGAAACACATCACATATTCCTTTGGATGAAGAAGCCTAGTTCTAACATCCCCCAATACTTCATCGGCTGTGACTACAACCTATGCTACACACGTTGTTACAGAAAGCACCGATAGTGTAGGGTTTTGTTGGTTAGCACATCTAACTCTGAACGTGGGTCCAAGCCCCGTCAAGCCAACAAATGGTTCCATTGCAGGGACCAAGATCTATCTAATGAATGTGTGATGTGGCATAAGTGGATACCAACAAAAAAAGAGATTAAAAGTGGATAGAGTAGAAGTTGCACAAATTTGCAGCGTAAGAAAAAAGGAATATGTGCCTATCGAAAGACGAGTGGTTGAATAGATACCTGTATACAAAAGAACACAAAATTTTCCTCTGCTCTTTTCTGTGAGAATTGTATGAGTGGTTGTCTAAATTGGTGGATGGTCAAGGTACTTGGAAGTTAGATAACCATATTGTGTGGACTCCAGAGTTAGTAAGGCTCCTGGAAGGATCAAAAAACAAAATCACGAGGGCTGACGATTACTCGGTCAATAGTATTTTGGGTCGATTTGTTAATGAGTTTGCTTAGTTATAGCAAAGCTGAACACTATTTTTTCAAGGACGAAGAGGTAAGTATCTTAACTCCCTGAAAACTTGGATTAAAATGATATTGTGTGAGAAACAGGTTATGCCATTGAACTGATGTTTAGACGAGACTTGAGGGGAGCTACACAAAGTGGGAAACCTTTCAGAAGAGATCCAAATTCAGGTGTTGAGTATAGTCCTTTGTTGGGAGCATCTGCTAGTGATGAAGAAAGTAGTAGTCTCAAGAAACCTTAAGGTGTGCCACAGATGGTAAATCAGGGTATTGCAGGAATACCACATCCATCCACTCCACCTTCACCTCAAACACCTATGACTACACCTCTAACTCGACCTCCACCTCCACTATTTAGTATGGTGAATTCTATGAAGATGGCTATATTTAAGGGTCTAGGGATAGAATACCCTGAACAATTTTGGTTTGTAGAAAATATTGTGTGGGAGTCATAACAGACAATAGATGATGATATGAATAAAGTGCAACTCGTCACAACATTGCAAGATAGGGAAATGAGCTGGTACATTAAGTATAGTATGACTCATCCAGCTGCAATGTTGAAAGATACGAAAGAAGCATCGAATATGAATTTAGGAAGGTTAAGTCACAAGCCCAGTTTGTAACGGAGGTTAAAGAAATCAAGCAGAGGGTAAATGAATCTACATGGGATTTGGATCAAAGATTGAAATGTTTGCTACAATAGGATAATCTACAGATCATGGATGAAAAACATAAGGATTGGTATATTTATTTGTTTTCACCTCATCTAAGATTGTCGTTGTCACAACGGAAGATTGGAACGTAGGTTGAGGTGCCAGAGATTTCTATGAAGTTAGAAGCCTCACCTATTCGGTATATGAATATGGGAGTGCCACAGATTCAGTCGAAATTGGCTAGCCTTCATATGGAGTTGCAGAGTCTCAAAAAAAGAAAAGAAGTCCAAAATGAGACCCGTGTGGAAGTATGGTGCTTAAAATGCAAAGGCCAGGGTCATGACAATGATCATTTCTTGGTGTATCAGAATTATGTATTTGTGGGAGGTCATGTCCCCATGAAGCTAGAAAATACTATTGGGACGAGCACCAGTGTAGTTCCATGGTGCGCTATATGCTATATCACAGGAAAACATATGACAAACAATTTCGACTTGTTACAAAATTTTTGTGCAGACTCCCCGCAACTGTTTTGTAATTTTTGTAAATCTGTAAGTCATGAAGAGCACAATTGTTGAAGTTATGAATTAATGATGGAAAGAATACCAACATATAGAGTACAGACAGAGGCACATCCTCAACAAGATCAATGAGAAATTGTAATGCACGGAGGATTCTAGGGACAAGAAAGAGGATGAGGGGGAGGAGATGGAAGAGGTTGTGGCTAGATAATTTGTTATAATTGTGGAGAAGAAAGTCAATTTGCATGAGACTGTCAGAATCCAATGCACCTCTCTTGTCAATATTTTCGATAGTTTGATTATGTCATAGAAGATTGTCACGTGCTGATCTCAAAAATGCAAGAAAACAAGACCCGGACCCAAAAACCTACTCAGAACATCCAAATGATGACATTATAACCGGGTGAACATGGGCCTAGTGTTAATATCATCAAGGGAATGGTGGTCCCCAATTCAGCTGCAAATGGTGAACCAAAAGAAGATAATTTTGATGGGGCACTTACACAAATTTACTGTAGATATTGAAGGGGTACGTGCCCTCACTGATTTTGAAGTAATCAAAATAGTGGATGACAATAATCCCTACCCGGTGTTGCTTGGAAATGATTGGGAAATTGATATGAGTGTAGTCGTCAACCTGAATAAGCATAACATGATATTTGAGAAGAAGGAACTGAGAGTGATTGTTCCATTGGATCTAGCTGAGGGTGCGCGATATAGTAATCCAGTCTGAGATTACTATGAGGAGGATGCCATTGAACAAATATATAACGTTACTGGACCTGATCAGGATTGGATCAACCCTATGACATATGGGTGAATTACTTTGGATAAGGACAACTCCTACAACTCAGATTCAAATGAGCAGCTTGAGAATTGGCATAGTCGTTTTCATGAAGTATCAACGTTGTGAGGAAACATCCTTACTAAGTCAGTATGAAGTACATCCACTGAGGTACACAACTTATTGTATTATGATAGCTTAGAAGATGTAAATTTATTTCTAGATAAATTTGAAAGGGATGTACTAGAGGAACATTAGTTCTAGGCACTAGACATCGAGATGAGACCTACACTTGCTAGATGGTGGGTTACACATAAGAACAAGTTTGCAGATTGGAAGGAATATCGTAGGATGATGAAGTTGCAGTTTGCGTACCCCAATAGCCGCATGAATGAAAAATATACAGGGAAGGATGATCAGTGCAAGCATATGGCTCATTGGATGAAAGCATGGGGAGACTAACCACAACCTGAATGGGTTCACATTTTCTGCCACACTTTGGATACTATCTCAATGAACTAGTATATAGAAACAGAGTTGGGACATGGAACCACAGAGTGGGATGTTTTAAAGGAAATTTTTCTGCTAACTTTCATTTTTGAGGATAGGTTTGAATGTATTGATGATGCATTACAGGAAATTAAGACTACAATATTCAGGATTCTGGAAGAACTTGTCACATGGGTACAACTAGAATAGAGTACACAGTTCCACTATGCTATAGAATTCTACAATGTGACGACTAAAGAAGGTGAGGAAGATCTTAGAAATATTAGTACCCCTCAGTTCGAGAGATAGTGAAAAGTTGTGGGGCCTAAATATAAAGTCCCTAACATCTCCAAACCATTGAAAACTAAGCACGTAAACATTGGGTTAGACGCGTAGCCAAAGTTCATGAATACAGGTGATTACTGGGATGAGGAAACAATTGAAAAAGTCACGAAACTATTATGAAAATATCAAGAATTTTTTTCCAACAAAGTTCTATGATCTAAAGGGGATAGTAGGTGATCTGGGTGTTATGAACATCAATATAAATCCATATGCAAAGTTGGTAAAGCATTGGCCATACCAGTTGAATCCTAAGTACAAATAAAAGGTACATGGAGAACTGGATAAGATGCTTGCAACAGGGTTTATTGAGCCTGTACAAGAATCAAACTAGGTGCATCTTATGACTGTTCAGGATAAAAAGATGAAAGATAAATCAAGATCTACATGGAAATTGAATGATTCTTGTGTACATGATCCGTTCCCTACACCATTCATAGATGTAGTATTGGAGAATTTCAGAGGTCAAGAAGCTTATTCATTTACAGATGGATTCTCTGCATATCAAAAGTTCAAGATCACGCCAGAATATCAAAGTAAGACTACCTTCACCACAGAATGGGGTTTTTTTCAGTATACAATTATTCCTTTTTGACTTAATAATTCCCCTCCAATCATTTCTAGGGTGGTATTCGCAGAATTTAAAGAATGTGTTCTTAAGTTCTTGGAGGTTCACTTTCATTATTGGACAAAGTTTGGGTTAGTAAAGAAGAATGTTTCTAGTCTACATCTAATGTTGGATACTTGTAAGAACTATCATATATCCCTTAGTCTAAAGAAGTGCATATTTTGCGTACCTTATGGGATACTCTTGGGCCATGTTGTTTGTAAGCAGGGGTTGATGGTGGACCCTACCAAAATTTTAGTGATTACCAATTTGGAACCTCCAAGGAATTTCAAACATTTAAGGGCAACGTTGGACCATACCAGATACTATAGGAAATTCATCAAGGCATATGTGTATATCGCTGCACCCATGGAAAAATTATTGAAGAAGGATGCACCATTTTTTTGGGAAGATGATTGTGAGAAAATTTTGGATGTACTGAAGGAAAAGATGGTCACAACACCTATTCTAGTGTTCCCTGATTGGAATAAATAATTCCATGTACATGTAGATGTGTCTTGCATAGAGTTAAGAGAAGTGTTAACCCAACCAAGCATAAGTGATATCGACCATCCAATTGCATTCGCGAGTAGGAAGTTATCTAAGGCAACGAAGATTTTTTTACCATGGCAAACGAAGGATTGGCGAAGGTGTATGCACTCCAGAAGTTCAGACATTACTTGCTTGGTGCACACATCAAAATGTACACAGATAATTCTACTTTGAAGTACCTGGTCAACAAGCATATGTTGAGGGGGGGGAGGGAGGAATCTATGGGTGGTTATTGCTGCTTCAGGAGTATGAATTTGAGGTATTTGTGAAGCCAGGAAGATTAAACACTGGACTATATCACCTTTTGCGAATTTAGCATGGTGAAGAATCTACAGGTATTAAGGATTTCCTGATGCGCGACTATTTATTATGCGCGTTTCCGATGAGAACTTTTCAAATATCATCCAATTTTTGTCTATGGGTATAGCTCCTGAAGGGTATACGACGCAACATAATAAAGAGTTGGTGGTCAGGGTTGTGTATTTTTATGTCATCGTAGGGAACTTATAGAAAATGGGATCGGATGAAGTTTTGCGCAGATATGTATCAGATTATGAAGGAGAAATTATCCTTACTAAAGCACATGGAGGAGATGTTGGGGCATTATGATGGAAGACAAACTGCACAGAAGATCCTATGAGATGGGCTATGGTGGCCAGCTATGCACAAGGATTCCAAGGAATATTGTAGGGCATGTGATGTATGTCAGAGGATGGGGAGGCCATTGGGACAGTATGAGTTGCCTCTAAAGTTGTAAGTATCATTACAGGAATTTGATAAATGGGAAATAAACTTTGTGGGATTAATTTAGCCACCTGGAAAGAATACATGAGCATGGTACATCATCACAACAAATGAATACTTGAGTAGAGCGGCTGAGGCGTAGCCTATAAAGAATTACAACATGGATACAACTACAAAGTTCATATTTGAATATATTTTGTCTCAATTTGGCTGTCCTAATATTTTGATGAGTGAAATAGGTTCACACTTCTTGAATGAAACAATTTCTTCTCTGCTTGAATAATTCTAATGTATCGTCAAAAAATCATGCCTTATCATCCTCAAGCGAATGGTACAGAGGAATCCTTTAATAAAATCATGGAAAGTGCTTTGATGAAGATTTCTAATGAAAATATTAATCATTGGGATATGCACATACCAGTTATCCTTTGGACATATAGAAGTACCTGCAAGAAGTTAACTAGACAAACACTGTTTAGACTGGTTCATGGATAAGAGGAAGTAATGTCGATGGAGCATATTGTGCCCAGTTTGCAAATTTCTATAGTCACAGAAATGGTAGATTAGGATACTATGGAAGAATGCTTTGCGCAAATCGTTGAGTTAGAAGAATATCACTTTCTGGCACATTTTCATCAGCAGGTCTAGAAGGATCGCAAAAAATTATGGCATGATCACCACAATAGCAACACACCATTAAAAGTCATTTAGTATTTATTTATGATAATAAGTTGACGAAGTTTCCCAGTAAATTTCAGATGCATTGGATGGGACCATATATCATCAAGGAGATTACAGATGGAGGCGCATTTCAACTCGCAAAGTTGAACGGGGAACCATTTCCAAGAAAAGTCAATGGGACCTAACTTAATTTTTAGCGGGAGATCCCACCCCTATGCAATGACTATATGGATGCAGGACAATCTTAGTGCTTCATAAAGTTACAAGGAAGTACGAGAATATAAAATACACTTCCAAAAGGAATGTTTGGGGAAGGAGAGTGGTTGCGCAACAATTGGAAGAAAGGCACAGAGGAGATATGTGATGAAGGAGCTGCACTAGCATGGTTGGTCCCATGTAGCCTAGCCAAAAAGTGACCGTTGAAAGCACTCTAGATGATTGGATGGAACTTTTTCCATTAAAGAAAGCGAGGGAAGAACATTTAAGGAGCATATCTTTGTAAATATGCCACCAAAAGCACATTAATGATAGTGGTCTAGAAGGAACAAATGGATTTGAATTAAAAATTCTCTGTAAATAGAACATCTCACCCCACATTTAACCCTTTGCTTCCTGACAAATTATCTTGACCTTTTGCACTTTAGTTTATGTCAAGATAACTTTTTTAGTTGAGAGAAGTTTTTGTAGCAAGGATTTGGGTCAGAGGTGACTTTACCTGAGTGGCAGCGCAAAATATTCGAGGAGAGGACGACTAAAGCCTAACCTGACCTGACCCAACCTGTACCTGCCATAACCCATAGGTCACCGAGGTCTAAACCCATTGTTTTCACATCAGAGACAAGAAGTAGAAGAAGCCCCAGCAGGAGTTGGTGTGGAAATATCTGCACAAGAATCCAATAGAAGTCTGATAGAAGTTTAAGATGGATGAAACTAAGCAGCCGACAAAACCCTTAGCCTTAGATGAGGAGGAGTTAACTATGGGATTCAAGGATATTGATGCCAATGAAGTAGTGCCGATTACTCGACTAAAACCTTATGTACCCCCTAGAAAAGCCACGACCAAAGTTCCTAAAGACTCTGATTTAGGAAAATTCCAGTTCTCCATGCCATTGTTATCCAAGGAGGCACATTTTGAGGGGAATTTATTAGGTAGGATACCATATTTGAATATAGAGGATGGGGACTTGGGGGATCACGTGAAGTTCCCATAGTTCAAACCGAGAAAATATCTTAAGAAGGTCTACTATGAGGAGTAGGAGGTTACTCGACTTGAGCCAATGAAGTGGGTGACCAGATTTGAGTGCACGAGGTTGCTCAATATGTTTTTGGTGCCACATTTTAGCTGTAACACCATTAACACTGTCTGTTTGCATTAGTTATTGGGGTTGGTTCATGAAGGTTGTCTTTGGTTGGGAGGGCTCATTCCCATTACTGATATGTTGATCCATCGAATAACAGTGTTGCCTTATCAAGGCATGAACCCTATTGATACTTTTGTGAAAAGTGAATTTAGATTGGTGAAGAATTCACGCAGCTATGCAATTCACTCCATCTCAATTGGCAATGTGCAGTTTGCTACAAAAATATTGGTTAGGAAGATCATGAGGAAGTGTCGAGCTGATGAAGTGCCGATGTGAGTAGTATATCTGGTTGCGTAGTGTGTAAAAGGATTCCAATATAATTGGGCTTAGTATCTGTGTCATGACTTCCTACAGGATTTCTAAGAGGCCTAGGATGATGGCAAGGCATTCCACTACGTGTGGCTACTTTTTATCTTTTCTTGGTAGACACCAGAGGAAAGCCAATTCCCGCAACATGATCTTGACTTATGCAAGGCCATGAAATTAGCCTCACTGAGGGAAATGAGGGAACCTAAGCACGTCATGGAGACAAAGATATTTTGGGTCCTATTTGAACCTAAATTGAGGTTGGTGATTAACCATCACCCATGGTTATCACTAAGCTTGCATGCACAGTACACCAACATTACATATTTCAAGGAAAACTTTCATAATCTATCTATCTACATGGAGAAATATGTCATGGGCACATGGCATAAGTTTCCATACTTGGTTGCCAAATAGGATATTAATGGGGGCATCAGTAAATGGCTAAAATATTAGCTCACCCCATCAGATGTAGGAGCAAGAACCAGTAAGGTTAGTGAATGAGAAACTATGAAAACAGTAGAAAAATACTAGAAGAAAGAACCACAAAAATATTCTACGAAGGAAAAGATGGTGCAACAAAAAGAGGCCTCTACAAAGGAGAGAGAAGCACAGAAGGAATAGGTATTTGGAAAAGAGATAGATGCACCAAAAGAAAAAGCAACCACTTCGCACACCACTATTGACCTCGAAGAACCATAGGGCATAGATCTACAGGTCGAATCTCAGGATGAAGAGGAAGGGGGTGCAAACTCGTCTGCCTTCATAATCAAAAGGAGGAAGAAGTGAAGTTCCATGGGACCTTGAAAAAAGTATAAATTTGACAAGAACACGAGTGCATCACCATTGGTCCTCATGAAGGGGGACCTGGATGAGATCTGCGATATGGTCTACAACACAATGGAGACTATTTGGAACCCCATTGACAATGAGTACCATGAGACATTATACAAGGTGTAGCAGGGCCTGAGGGAATTGCAAGTCTAGACAGGGTCGATTCAAGCGAGCGTAGGGCAAGCGAGCCTACGTCAAGTGACCCTGAAGAAAAAGAGCTTGGTAGCATTAGAAACATAGATCACCATAGACCAAAATGTAGTACAATTACCAGAGGGGTCCTTGCACATTAAGAATTTAGAGGACCTGGCACACCTATTACATCTAAAGAATTTGAGGCTTAACCTTGCGGTGCTCAAAATTCAAACATTGCACAAGCTGAATCAAGGAGTATGATATGAGCTCAGGATTCAGGAACGATGAGCATTACTGGTTATTAGTAAAGTCAACACTGACAACCAATATATTTTTGAGGAAAAGGCACAAGCACTCAAAGAACGAGAAGAAGTCATTGCGCTTAGTGAGAAGCTGGAAGCAGCAACAATGTAGGATTACAGTGAGCTTCTCGATCTCTAGATCCCAATAGAAACAAACTTTGCAGACAAAATCTATAAGTTATTTGTTGCGGTAAAAGAGTCAAAGGAGGATATTTGCAACATTCTCTTTGAGCTACAACTACAGATATATGAGCTTCAACTTAAGCTGCAGCCAACTACTCCTCCAGAAGTCAGAGAGAAGCACAAGGCTACTATTAAAGAAGAGATGGTTACACTCAAGGGTGCAGTCAAGGTTCACTACGAGTTGTTTGAATAGACCATGGAGATGTGGACCTCACTGCAGGAGGATCCACACTTGTAAAAAATTGAAGTAGGTATTCGAGAAAAATAGGTGAAGTTTGACAAAATCAGAGCTACAACACAAACCTTAGGACTAGTGCAAAGGTTCACTAGACTATAGGAGGGAAAGTTCATCTTGACCTAGATTGATGGGTTATGTCGAAAGGCATCCATCATATCCTTAAGGACACAACTGTGTGTTGATGAGGCAATCCAGTTTACACAGATGGTTCATAACAAGATGAAGGTTATGTAGCAGACACATATTACCATGCGCATTGCAACTAAAGGTCCAACTACATAGAAAGTGGTTGGGGAGGTCCATCAGGTCCATGCACACGGAGCAGTCAATATTCAAGCATTGAAGACATAATTCAATGGTCTACAGGTGAATATTGAGGCAACACTAGCAGAGTGACTCGGGATGAGTCATGACTTTGTGTTGGGAGCCTGTTGTGATAGGGTCCCCTGGGGGTTAAATTTTGTAAAAGTTTTGTTATTTTTGTAAAGTCTCTGCATTTTGAGGAGTGGAGTGCATAGGTTGATAGGATTCAAAGGGGATTTAGGAATGTTGATGCCCCTTAATTTGTAATAATTAAGCTGTTTTGTGACCCGCCCATGGTTCGCAGACCATGGTATTGTAGTGAAGTATTATATAAAAATAAGTCATAGAAGAGTCATAAGGAGATAGCAAAGAGCATAGATAGGTAAGTTTTGGATCTATATTGTCTATCATGTACTTGGGCGAAGGGGAAGGCTCCGGCAACTGTGTGCGTGAAGACCTTGGTATGTCTGCAGTTGAGGGCGTGGGCCCCTACAAATGTGTGTGTAGGGTTGAAAGAGTCTGTAATAGAATATCTAACTATAATAAAGGTTGCTTTGAAGAATTATCTATGTATCTTTGTATCTTTGTGTATCTCTAAATTTACTGTATTATTGATCTGTTTATGCAATTTATCCTTAAAAGGTACTTAATAGATGCGTGAAAGGAGTGGATTTGTTTATTTACCCAATGCTATGAATGTTTAGAACAATGGGTGAAGTGTTTGACTCTGTTATCTATTAGTTATTGCAATTTATGGTTTTTAAAGGTTAGGGTTCATGAAGGTCAAAATAAAGCCCTAAATCTAACAGAAACACATCACATAGTCCTTTGGATGCAAAAGCCTAGTTTTGGCAGCCACCAATATTGCCTCAGGTGAGATTGTAGACTACGCTACTTGGGTTTTTTTCTAAAAGGGCCCATAGTGTAGGCTTTTGTTGGTTAGCGCAACTAATTCTGAACCTGGGTCCAAGCACCCTCAATCCAACAATTCCTCAGTGATACAAATGACAAGAGATCCTTTGTATAGATAGGGGTCTAAGGGGTCACAATATAATCAGACACTACATAACAATAATAATGTAAAGACGCAACAATAAAAATAGTTGGCTTATATGGGGTACAACGATAACAATATGGGGGCTACATGGGCACAAAAATAAAAATAAGGGGGATGCACTAGTATTATAGGTACCTCAGGAGTTAGGTTTGTTCATGAATACTAGGAACATGTCCCACACACTTAAATGCATTGAAATTTGATGTGCGATGAGATGATGTGAAAATAAGACATGCATTGAGATGACATGATGTGCGACAAGGAAAGTCGATGTGCATTGAGCTAAGATGCCATGTAGTGGGGTGATCCAACATTCTTAAGTGAGGTGAGATAGCATGTTGAACATGCAGGCCAATGCTAAAGCCAACTGAATCATATGGATGTATGGGATTTTTCTCCCTTAATATCCCTATACAAGATTTGTGAAAGCCTAAAGAGTGTCCCATTTGTCTCTATCCAATTTCCTAGACACATTTATGTCCTCAATTGCAAATGCTTGAGTTTAATTAACCAAGATGGATGTATTGCAGGACAATCATGTTAATATTGTGTCAAATGGTTCAACCTAAAGGGTTTCCAAATGTTTATGACCATTCAAATTCCCCTACCATGCAACATATAAGTAAGAAAAGGTTGAGAAATATGGAGAAGTTGAAGAGGAGAAATACAAAATGTTATATCATATTGCATAACTAGAAGATAGAGTGAGGGATGGGATATGAGGACCACCACAACCAAATTTGAGGTTTCACTTAGGAAAGGGATGCACTCAATGGTGTTCTATTCTAAATGGTATAGACCCAACCCTTAGGTATGGTCCTAGTGTACTAAATGGTGTGATACCTAAGGGTTGGGATAGACTAGAAGGTTGTTGTATGTGGTGTATATTGTTGCACTTGGACCAAGAGTTGTTGTGTGTGGGTGGAATGAATTGATAATTCTACATTGGTTCTTATATTGAGATAGTTGGCGTCAGTAGGTAACTTGAATTGAAAATTTTATAGCCCTTATACTTTGGCACATATGTATATGTAATTTTTAGGAGTGTTAGGTTGTGCACCACTTTTCCTAATTTTAGTGTTCCATGATATAAATGATACATGACATGTTTATGGAATCAATGTGTTATATTTATGGTCATGATGATATATGTAATGTGATTTGAGAATGTTATATGTGAGACAAATATTACTTGGGTTTAAGTTAGGAGTAATTCCATTGCTATAATTAACTAAGGAATTCCAACGAACTAATCTGATTTTGAGACATAGTCTAGGTAAAGTACTACTAAAGTGGTTGATCCATTCATGGGAAACATTCTAGTGTCACACAGTTAGAGACTTTGGGGTACTCAAAACTATGTGAAGCCTATATGGGAGTGACTGGTGGCATAAAATATAGTCCCCATAAAAGTGGCTTAGTAATGTGGATATCAATGTTTACAAGTGCAATGTTCTGAGTAGAGAGCAAAGAAGTTATCATTTGGATGAGACATGGTCTAGGTTTATTAGAAAGGATATATTTAAGACAATTGTGTAGGAATATAATAATATGGGAGGTTCATAGCCAAGAGGGAGTGATTCAAAAAATGAGATGAACCCCAAGTTGATGGAGATAGTCTCTACTATTGAGGAATGTATGGCTAAGGTGATGCATGCTATGCCAAAGCAAGGGAATCAGTTTGATGAGATAAGGATGGATATGGAAACTATCAGGGCATATTTGTTTTGGATAAATTATGAGCTTGAAGGCACTTCTCAGACAATGGAGGAAGTCTGAGATGGTCCCTCGAGTGATCATATGAACCAATTGGATGATTAGTTACCTTCTCCCATAGCCCTAACTCTACAGAAGGTAGAGATGATTGCAATATTTAAAAATGAATTAGTGTAGGCTTCATCAAGTAATTTAGTGAGAGTGAATATTAAGGAACGAAAACCATATTATGGATTAGGAGTGGTAAATTTGTTGGGAATTGGATGATTAGTTGCCTTCTCTCATAGCCCTAACTCTAGAGAAGGTAAAGATGATTGCAATATTTAAAAATGAATTAGTGCAGGCTTCATCAAGTAATTTAGTAAGAGTGAATATTAAGGAACAAAAACAATATGATGGATTAGGAGTGGTAAAGTCGTTGGGAATTTCTATTGGGATTTGGAGTAGAACGTAGATTATGTAATCAAATGTTCATATGAGGTTAAGGTTAATACTAGAGAAATATATTTGACAGGCACAACTAATTTTTGGTTGAGGACATGAGTGGAAGATTTGGCATCTTATTGTATCACATAGAGTATTTCCACATAGACAGAGATAAATGACGCATTGTGTGTGTATTTTGGTCTAGGGAACTGTTGTGCTGTACAACAACCCCCCATTTCATAAAATTTTTCTTTAAAAATCATAATATGAAATGGGTCCCTTTTAAACATAGATGTGTGAATAAATTGGTATTAACTTATTATTAGAAAAAAACCTCATCAAAAGGTCAGACTGAAATATGATATCCCTTTTAAACAATGATAAAAGAGGCCTTTTAAACAAATCATAAAGCTTTTTATTATTACGATAAAGCGATTGCAAGATCGCATATCGCAATAATAAAAGGAATATAAATAAAGGCCCAATGAATTACTCCGATCCGAAAATGGAAATCGCTATCGGATATCGTGGAAAAGTAAAGCACATCATTTATAAGGCATCCCCCATTCCTCCGATGCGATAAAAGGCATCGCTATCGGCAATCGGCTGTGGTAATCAATGCGTTAATTGTGACACCTTCAAATCCCCCAATGCGATAAGACGTATCGCCATTGGTGATCGGCGATTTCGCAATGGAATAAATAAAGTGACCCGAGCCCTGTCCCGATTGCGATGCATTAAATTAGGGCGCGTGTTTCTAAGCATATTAAAGATTGGCATGCATTATATCACCTTTGGTGATTGAACGATATTTTGGACTATTATGAAAACCCTCCCTTTCATGTCGCCAATCATCAAATGCGATTAACCGCCAAGAATCTAAGTGATGCTTGAACCAATAGACGTTATGATGGATTATTTGAAAGCCTTCTTATCATGATTGGCAGGTGAAGCGGCCAATTAATGAAGCAGTTATGTCGATATTTTCCACTTAGATTCTATCTACGACAATTTTACCATGATCTTTGATTATTCGTTAAAAGATATAACTCTTTCATATTGGCTCTTGCTATCTATTTCTCTGTATCACACTGGTTTCCTTCCTTGTGCAGAATTTCGTCGAAGTATCAAGTTTTAAGCAAATGGGAAAGAAATCTAAGAGATCCGCTATGGCAGCGGCCCCTATAGTAACAGTCCAGCCCACCAGTGACCCAGGACCAAGCAAAAAGGGCCTAATTTTGGAAACTACATGTCTCGGCCTTGGAAATACAAGCTGGAAAAGCATATATAATTTGATTGAGGTAGAAGAACCGAAGGAAGTGTCGGAAGAAGCTACGACAGACTCAACTAGCGAATTAGAAGCCTTGCTAAAAGATTTGGCCGACTCCTTTTTACACAGGATAGCGGCTCAGGAGAAAATTCTTCCTTACACTGATGTGATCAAATGGGTGGTCGAACAAATTCTTGTTTCTAATAGGACCTTTTGCACAGTTGATGGAAGAGTTTTTGGTTCATTTCAGCCTGACGACTCAAGGAAAATGTACCATTTGCCCGAACCTGAAAAGAAATACAACAAATCTTTTCTAAAGAAATTCACAGAGGAGAATGAGACGAAATCAGCCCTGATTAGACAGTGGAGACAGAATCCCGCAAAGCACAAACATGAATCATCGGGTAAGTACTCAGTGGATTCCTTAGCATCTCCTTACTGTTACGCTGGGGAAATGATGTGTAGGATATGGGGAATGCATGATTCAGCAAAATTTGATATCGAAATGGTTCCTTTAATGGAAGCGGCAACTACTAGTTATGTCATGGATTGGGCCAATATATTGTCTGATAAATTAGCCTCTGTAATTCTTGATTTTAGATTCAATTCATGCAAAACCACCAGGACTATTCCTCCCTTCTATTATAGTGCTTATGTTATGGATATGCTTTATTTTAATTACGAATACCCGATACTTGGGTGGAGGTGGACGCCACAGGACCCTAAGCCAATCCACATCTACCATCAGATGTTATGGAAAGCACATTATAAAGACCACTTGTATCAAATCTGTAACGGTTTCATGTTGCCTATCTATTATGCCATTTGATAAGCCTTCCCCAAGGATTCCCGAGGAGGCAGAAGTTGACTTGACTGCCATGGGAAATTTGGTTCGGGGAAGATAAATTCACATATATACGGGTGTTTGGTAGTGCCACAAAACCCGATGTCCTCCCATTGTATGTACGGGATAAACTGTTGGCACGAGAATTAGCTTACCAAATCACAACCGCTGGAACATCCAAAACTCTTAGGACTTCCAAAAAGCAGATATGGCCCGTATTTCCTTTCAGATGCAGTGTTTATACCATAATTGATTGGAAGCATGCTGAGAAGGAGGCAGGAAAAATAAATATGCTCAATATTGAGACCATCCCTAACAGGCAATTCGATCCCCAAAAGGTTGCCTATAATGTACTTGAACAAGCCAAACTTACTAAGTTTGACCATGAAAAGGATGAATTTCACGATTTATTTTCTTCAGAAGAATCATTTTCTTAGGTTAAAACATTGGCCAGGATGAAATATAATGATGAAGGGCTGGTAGAATTCAATAGGCTCAGAGAACAGAGGTTGCAAACTCTGCCTCTGGACTTGTTGGCTACTACACCAACAACTAAGTCAAGCGAGCCTGGGCAGAAGAGTATTGACGAGTCTCCTGCTACAGAGAAAATTCCCGAAAAGGAAACAGAGCAGGAGAAAGGAAAAGAGCAGGAAACAGAGCAGGAGAAAGGAAAGAAGCAGGAGAGTGAAGTTATTGATTTAGAGACTCAAATTGATCCCAAACTCCTCCAAGAGTGGCAGCAATTTGACTCTATTATAAACAATCCTAAGATTTCTCAAGGATTTGGTACACCCCAAGTGATAGTCAGTCATGAAACAACCACAACTACGGTTACGATGGAAGGAACCAGTGGCCTACCCAGTAGTAAAGATGCGGAAATAATTCCCAAAGATACATTTGATCAGATTGTTTTACAGATAGAAGACATACCACCATTAGACGTCTTTTACGGTCCTAAACACAAGGCTGTGGTGAAAAGATAGAAGAAAAGGAGGAGACTTGATCAATCTTCCCTTTTTCCAGATCAAACAGAGATGGCTAATGTGGTGTGGAAGGAGGAATTGAACCCTTCCGATGACCTTACGAAACTCTCCCATTATGCCGGAGCATATTCGGCAGCCACCATGGATAAAGCCTTGGAAGTGAGCAGTATCCTTAAGGAAAAAGATCAAATGATTGATTCATTGCAGTCGTAGGTGTCTGAAGCACAACAGAAAATAGAACAATTGTAACAACAACTATCAACACAGCGGTAGACAAACAGCCAATTAAATGACCAATTGCTCAAAGAGAAACAGAGGATAGATTCGAGTGCAGTGTAGAAACATACGGAATTATCTGAAGCATTGGCCAGATTAAAGGCGATGAATGAACAAATGAGCAAGACTAAGGATGAGAAAATCGCTCATCTGTCACAAGAAGTAGAAAAGTTCAGGAGCCTTCCTCAAGTAGCAGAGTTCAGAACAGAAGCTCTACAAATCAATAAGGCATTGATTACACAACTAAAACTGCTATGTCATAACATTTCTCTGGCTGAACCTCTTTGTGAGATTACTACATCAATAGTTGATAAATCAGTTGAAGCTAGACAGGATTTAGAATAGGCCGATGAGACCTTAACCAATTTTCTTGCTTGGCAAGACTCCCTTGAAGGACAGGCTTCAGATCTGCCCAAAATTCTTGAGTAACACAAAGAAATCCTGTTCCTAGAATGGCAGATGCAACTAATGAAGGTAGAAATAGAAACCTCAAGATGTCGGTTATCTACTAGCAATTTAATTGAATTTGTCAATGACACCCTTTATCTATCTAATATGATTTCACAGTGTAATCTAGGAAAACTGACATCGGCCAAAGCCTTGGAACAAACATGCAATCAGGAATTGGAAAATAAAGGAAGACTAATTGCTAGCATCCAAAGTTTAACTTGGGATACCTTTTGGTTTTTCTTAATCAAGCCATACAATCAGAGGGCCACACTCAAATGTTTAACTGATGCTATCAGTTGCATGATCCCCGAGATCCAAGATGCCACATATTTAGCTCAACTGAATTCTCGCCTAAGCCGCCCCCCAGAGTTGCAACCGATGCTAGATATCTGCCAGCTCAAGCCGAAGGGAGATCATCCGAAACAATGAATTATGTTGCCGACTGAGGACAAGCCGATTTTGAGGAGATATTCATAGCATAGTTGTACCAATTAAATAACACTTTTGTTTTGTAATTAGTTAGCTCAATTAATATTTATAGGCCCTTCCATGCATTTGGAAAGGGTCCTCAGTTTTTGTATAAACTCAAATCAAGAAGTCACACTATTGTGCTTTTGATCTATTTTTATAAAGACTGGGCCAATATTCTGAATTTTGATGAAGAAAGCTTTGATGATATGTGCACTATTGCCTTTTGTCGAAGTGTTTCTAAGTTGGAAAAAGGAATTTGAATGCGATTGATATCAGGAGTGACTCAAACAACATATGGTACTATTATCTATGCTCTTGTGTCATTTTTATGTGAATCGACATTCTTTTAAATTTTGCTATCATTGAATATATGTATGTGTTTTAACAACAATCCTTGTACTTTTCACTATTGAATGTCTGAGGACTGTTATTCTTTCAATCATATCTATGTCTATGATATATATGAAGAATAGTGTAATAATGTTTTCTTGATTGCTTTGTTCAACTATTTGGGCTTAGTAATTATCATATGAATAAACATCTTTGCTTACCAACAAGAGTCATCTATATGCCTGTTTGTGAATGAAGACCATCCAAAGTTACACTAAAAAGCAGCAATTTCTCGGGATAGAATAGTTGTTTATAATTTTACTTTTAGATTAAATCATTCATCCATTATCATTAGATATTAGAAAATCAATTATTTATCCATCCTATTTAACAATCATTGGGAAACTATTCCCATTATATCCAGTTGGAGCCACCACAGCAAATGGAAAAGGAGTTGCCTTTAAGGTCTGAACTGGGTGGTTATCCCCGATGTTGATGCAGTGATTTTCGAGGCCCCAACATTTTTGGTCCTAGAAGGAGGGCATGAACTGTGAATGGCGAGTAAACCCAAACCTATAATGCATTCTGCGAGTAAATCTCCCTCCACCTCACCTCGTACCTCCCGTTTGCATGCTAAATCTCCAGTATCGAAGCAAGAAGAAGAGGAATCAACTACCACTGCTCAAACCCACCATACTTCAGAATAATTAAGTCCTGAGTCCCCTGAAGTTTAGTCTCTCATCCATAAAATTCAAGGCTTTTCGATATCACCACAGAAACCTGAGGTATCTCAAGGAAGTGAGACTTTGCAATTCAATCTACCTCACCCTCTCACCAGACTTCAGAGTGGAAAGCTCGGTATCGAACCTACTGAGTTGCATTTACCTAAAAGGAAATGGGCAAAAAAGAATACTGAAGGATCTAACAGTGAAACATTCTCATCAACATCTTCCATCTCATCTTCCCCAGTGCAAAGTCAACCATCCACTCCTTCATTACATATTGTTGTCCATCAAGGATCAGGAACTTCAACATCCCAACCTATTCAATCCTCAATATCAACTCCTTCCCAAACATCTGGAATTTCATCAGCAATATCATCCACTACTGGTGTTTCAATGGTGAATCCATGGAATAGTCCCGGTGCAGTCAACATGCCTGCACCATTACATCCATTGCCTGATTCTCCTGAAAAATGGTTACCCAAGTTTAACCCAGATGCTGGAACACAAGCCAAAGAACATATTAATAACTTCATGTTATTAGTTACTTTGAAAGGAGTGACAGAGGAAGATGTTGTCATTAGGCTTTTCCTTTATACTTTGCAAGGATCAATGAGATCTTGGTATTTTTCCCTTCCCTCTGGATCCATTACCAGTTGGAGCATTTTCCAAGAACAGTTTCTTACTAAGTATGGCGATGATAGATCTTTAGCCACATTAATCAATGATCTCTCCAATCTTAGGATAGAGCCTAAAGAACCTATTAAGGAATTCACCTCACGATTTAATAAAATCTTGAATAAGATTCCAACCGCCTCCAAACCAAGTGAGCAAATCAGAAGTGAATGGTATATAACTTCCCTACCCTCAAATATAGCTATTTTCGTAGACAGGGCTGCAAAACCAACTTTAGCTGAAAACATGAAAGAGGCGCTTGCGGTAGAGAAACATATTAATGCTTTAGAAAAGAAAGCTGCTCTTGAAGATAGAAAATCCAAAAAAGTTTCTTTCAAGGATGATTCAAAGAAGAAAACCCCTAAAGATCCATATGATATGGAAGGTTTACAAAAAGTCCTCAAGACTATGTCAAATGAAATGGTCGAAATCAAGAAGCAAGTAGCTGAAACCTCAACAAAAAGGCCATTTAGAAATTTTAAGAAACCTGAATCAAAACCACCAAATGTTATATCCAACGCTGATTCAGATCCTGAAGAAGAAGAAGAAGATGAAACAGTCTTGCCATCCGAGGAACCCGAAGAAGAAGAGACTGTCGAATGCCATGGGATGTGGGATTTTATTTTACCCACCTCTGACACAAAAAATGAACAAGAAGCTTTCCCTGTGACTACCAGGAGTAAAGGTACTCCTGAACCTGTCCAGACAACTTCGAAGAAAAGGAATGCAGCTTCCACTACTACCAAAGAAAAGATTCCTATTGTTAGAGTCGGTCTGGTCAGACCCTCCGTCAGAGATCAAAACTCTTTATGCATTTCATTTTTAGGTGTCCTGCTCCGTTCACTCAGCTGCATTCCACTAGGGGCATACCAGGATCTGACGGAGAAGGTCATGCTAGTCATTTCCCCTCATGTCTGGCTCCTGCTAGCTTATGTCTTTGTGTCAAACAATCAAAAAGTCCACAACAGCCAAGGTCTGGTCCTTTAATGGACAAAAGTCATTTTTGGTCATTAGGTCTACGGATTGATCAATTTGGTCTTTAAATATGTCCAGTAAATCCATTCAGGCTAGAGGGATGCTCTTGCAACGTAATGATCCGCAAAGTTTCACCATCATATTGACAGACTTCGACTATTCTTCAAAACTATGTTTTGAAGAAAAGTCAAATAGTGTCATTTGTGACAAAATTTTCAAAAAGAGTCGAAAATTGATTTCTTCAAGTGCAGTTATGGTTTCTGTGGCCAAAGTGATCTGTCATGCAATCCCTGCGAAAAGTGTCGAAAATTTCATCATTTGAGCCCAAAATTTAGAGAAAAGGTGAAAATCAGGGTTATATTAAAGTCAGTGAAAGGTGTTTAACAAGACATTATAAAAATGGGTTTTTTAAAAAGGTTAATTTAAAAATATGACCTCCAAGCCTATATACACAAATATCATCATAAAACAAGTTCATTGTGTAAGCAAGGCATTGGAGGAAGGCTGCAAGGTCGTGAGTTCAAGGTTGGAGTGATTTCAAGCAGCTTGGGGCGATTTCTGGGTGCGCGGCACACACAGACAAGAGCACAGCGCACTCATCGGGCACGGCGCACACAGAGCCTACCCACCGTTTAAAATCACCACTGGCACGACGCACTAAGAGCACGTGTCACACTGGGCTTTGCGTGTGGTGCACAAGGGCAAAGCACCTAGAACTTACCAATTTCACTCAAAAATTTTTGTGGAGCTCATCCAATTGCAAGGTAGGCAACCTACATCCACTTGTGCATCAAATTTGAAGAAGATACGATGGTTTTATGATTATAATCAAATGAATTTTTTTTTTATAAAACAAACACAAGAAGACATCAAGAAAACCATGATGCTAGGGTTTGTGCTACAGTGATATTACTGCCAAGGTGTTTTTCCTACCCTACCCCTATCACTCATTCCCCTATGCCATTTTCCCGATAATCGCTACCCTAACACTACTCAAATCATACTCCCTTTCCCCCTCCTCATATTGCTCAAAAAACCCAAACCCTACCTTGCCAACAACACAAACACTACCCTATCAAAATACCCCAAAACCCCTTGTATATCCCTAAATAAAATTTTCCTATAAACCCCTATTCCCATTATATTGTCCCCCATCCTAATGCTCCCTTTTTAATTGTCCCCTTGGTGGCAGATTGTCAAAGAAACTACCAGCTTCATTTAAATCAAAGGGTAGCCTAAATTTAGTTTACAAAACAGCAGTTATGGCATCCGAGGTTTCATGAGAATATGAGGAGGAGACCCACAGTGATACAGCTTCAGGAGAACAGCCCCCCAGGAGACATCACCGGAGTGGCAAACATGTTAGAGATGAGCCAAACACACTCGCCGAGTTGCAGGCATGCCCTCTTGCTATGTCATGCTTCCATCACTTAGCATGTTTTGAATTTTGTCAGAAGGTGGCAAATGTCAGAGTTCATCATGAGTTGACCTATCTTTTTGCACTTCACCTACATGGAGGACAGTCTATCTTGCTTGGGGTCACTTTCACATTGACACCCGAAACCATATCAGTGGCAACAGGCATACCAAATGTTGGAGAATAGTGGCATAAGAATAAGAAGGTGGAGAGGCATCATTATGAGCCTTACATTAAGGCTAGTTGTTTGAGTCAGATTACAAGATTCTTCCCGTTCAGATTTTTGAGAGATGAGTATGCTTCGCTCATGAAATTGATCATGAAATACTTTAGTTGTGAGGGGAGGCTTTCTCGCCTTTATGCCTATCACATCAGGTTGCTCATGCACTTTACCAGGGTGTGAATAATGAACCTCCCATTTTTCATCTGCGGGAACATAGAGAGGATGAAAAATTTCATGCAGCACAAGACCCCTCGACAGCAGCTCAACAATGCTTATCACTTTTCTCTTATCCGGATTTTGGTGGACCATCAGTTGGGATCGCAGGGTATTGCTTGGGAGGACTTCATCTCTCATGACTTCTTCAGCACTCCACAGGTAGTATCAGAGGTAGAGCATGAGATAGGTAGCGGTTCTCATCAGTATGAGTGACATGAGATTACTACTATGCCAGTATACATCACCTATCAAAGAGGTAGTAGACCCTTATTTGCAGCAGCAAAGCGAGTGTTATCTCCACCCGGGGTGGAAGGGGCCTCGCTTCCAACATCAGCATCACATGAGCAGGGCAGAGGTAAGGAGCCAGTGCAGCAGGAAGGGCCATCAGGTGAATGACAGACCGAATTCGTTCTCCTCCATGATGATGAGACAGATGAAGAACCAACAAATGTAGAGCTTACAGAGATCATCCAGGAGCAGCAATCAGTGATTGAGTCATTATCGCTTGATTTGGAGAGGGAAAAGTGGAACATGAAGTACCTAGAGTAGAGAAACAATCAACTTGAGGATCAGCAGGTGATTATGGAGCTGCAAAACATTCGTGAGCGTCGCCAAGCTGCTCAAAGGAGAAGGGTTGAACTCACATCTTTGGAGCAAGAAATCAATGAGGATTGGGAGGCCAACCTTGAGAGGGTCAACATGCACTTGGAGAGGCTGCTGGACAAGGCTGATTAGGACCTTGCTTTACTGAGACACATGGATTATCATTACAGGACACAAAATATGAGTGCAAAGGCCCAGATAAGGAGCTTGAAGGCAAAATTGAGCAAAGCAGCAAAAGAGGAAAAAGAGGAAAAAGAGCAAGATCAGATTCAAATATTGGTTGATGCTTCCTTGGCCCATCATAACACCCCATAAAGAACCTCTAGCCCAAATTTCAAGAAATTTGGGGAATTTTTGGTCACATGACAAATTTTTGGGCAAAACACAGGGTTTTTCTCCCTGTGCACCACGCCACTGGCGCGGCGCTAAACTTCTAGAGCTCCAAATGAGGAATGGTTTGCATTTTTGTATTCAACATGGAAAATCACAACTACTGGTGCTTAGAAAAGAAATTTGAGCAAGATATGAGTCTCCAAAAGGTCAAAAAACACCCAAAAATGGCCTCTCTGCCCCTTTTTTGACACACAGGAAGAAGTCTTGGGAGAATGAATATTTGGAGGGGAAAATGAGCACCAAATTCAAAAATTCTAGTGGGGTTAGAAAGTAGACATGACAGGCTTTCCAACACACCCACTTGGGCACATTTTGGACACATGTATGTGCCCCAAAATAGGCCCCAAAGTAGCGCGGCGCACAGAGGAAAAATTGCCAAATTTGCTTCCGTTTCGCGAAATTTCGGTTTGTGACTTCTCCAAGTGGGCCCGCTCATCTACACTTTGGTTTTTTGGCACTAAAGGTAGCATTTAAGGTATTTTTTCTCAAGATTGGCTTCTATCCAAGTGGCGAAGGAAGGAAAACGGTCACCGAAGCCAAATGTCATGTTTGTAGCACTGCACCTGTAGCTGATGGTTGGCTCTTCATCTCCCTTTTGAAATGATTCGAGTAACTCCCCAACCCTTGGGCGTTCTATCTCTTCCTTACACATTCTATATATTGTATGCAAGCTATTTTCAAAGGGTTGGTTGGCTTGTAACTTCTGAGAGCTTGTGGGAAAGAAACTCTGTTTCTTCACTGTGTATTTTTGACAGAGAATTAATGAAAGCCAGCGGCTCTGTTTCATGAGATTATTGTGGTTGTGAGTGTAGCAAATGTGTCTCTTATGTTTTCATATGTATTTCGTTATGTTTCATAATTCAATTCATGTTCATTTCCAGTGAAATTTTCTGAGTGAGATTAGGTAGAATTCAATTTTATTGCTCTGCCTATGGGAAAATTTCATGTTTAGTGTTTTTCCTCTGTTGAAAAGGATTCATGTAACTATGCCCTTTTCACTTTATTCAGCAATCTATTCATTCCGCATTACCTCAAACTAAATCACTATATTTTCCGCCTGCCTTGCCTCATTGAATAATCTGTGCCTTTGTATTAAATTCTCTGTTCCTTGCTGACCGTTGATCCCATACCATCCCAGAAGCTCGGTCATTCATGAAAATGGTTTCTTGTATACCTATTCACTTACTAGCCTAAGATCAATATTTCACTGTAAGTCATCTCAGACCATTTTTGCTTATATATTCACTGAGCGTGACTCGGAGAGAGCCCTCTCCTGTTCTGGTAGGGCTAGCTACCAGACTGAGTGTGGTTTGTGGTTACCCTAATTTTTTCCTTCCTTCAGCCTAAGGCAAATTTAAGTGCTAACATAGTGGCGACTCCACTGGGGAGAAAATGGTTTTCTTGAAGATTTTTTTTCCCTCGTACATCTATCAAGCTCAGATCTGATGGTTGATGGTGAACAACGATCAGACATAAGAAGACCACTGAAATCATGCACCTGGCGACTCCATTCACTGAAGGAATCCAACAATCGGTGCTTCATGGTGACTCCACTGCAGAGAGGTCAGTAGCTTTTAGATTTTCAAGATGGATCGGGTGCAAGAAGATATACTCCCATGAGCCGAGATAACATTAAAGGCTTTCCAAATAAGATTATGAAAGTAGGTTGGTCAAGGAATTTGCCTACGTTTAAAGATGATGGTAAGAAGGACGTTGCTTTACATCTAGTTCAATTTCACGAGCATATTCGCAAGTTGAAGGTTGATTTTCCTGAAGATTGCTTAATGAAGATATTCATGGCCACTCTAGAAGGTGAAGCCCAATCTTGGTATGAAAGTTTGCCTCCTACTTGTATTTACTGTTTAAAGGATTTTCATGCCATGTTCATTGAGAAGTATGAATACTCTTATCCATCATTAAATTCAGTTCATGACTGTTGCAAATACGCTGATGGTTTTATTGAAAGCCTTGAAAAATATCATGAAGATGATGATTTCATGGATGACGAGATCATGGAAGCCCTGTGTGAAAACCCATTTCAGCAGCATAAAGATGATCATGAAAATATGCAGCAGGATCAAGAATGTAGTACGGTGGAAGATGAAAGAATTTTGCAACTTGACAGTCCACAGGAACTACATGAAATGGATTAGCAGTATAAGGAATATTTATATACACCTTCACTTGAAATTAATGAAGACAATCATTGTCTGAGCGAAAGGAAACAAAAGGTCTTATCTCCTTTGTCTGAAGACGAGATAGGTCAACTCTTGCACGGTTATGTTCCAGCTCAAGCTAAAGTGGATTTGCAGTGCACACATGGTGAAGAAAGTGTTGGTGAAACTTCTTCCTCTTTTGAAAAGGATGACAGTCCGGTGAACAACTTTATAGATCAGCAGGTTGAAGAATTCCATATGGCTGAAAGTGATGAAAGAAAAAGTGTCGTTTCGGATCTGTCCATAGAAGAAGATAGCATGCAGGAAAGTCCAGTTCTATTTTCAAAATGTGATAACGTTAAGTCAACCCTTTCAGATCCAGATTTAGATTATGGTGACCAAGAAAACCTTGTACTAAGTCCCGTGAAAGAGAACTCTGCTGCTGAAATCATCTGGGATGAAGAAGACAGAGCTTTGGATCCAAATGTTCTCATGACATCAGAACACAGTCTTGTTATAGACATTTTTGTGCCTTACATCTATAAGCATGAAATGTCCATAATTCAAGGGATCCAAAGTCCCTAAAGATGTTGTTACAACTCCTAAAGGAGCAAGGTCACCAATGACAACTTCTCCCAGAAGTTCTCCACCAAAAACCACTCAGAACTAGTCAAATCAGGATCAATTCAGAAGCTCCATTAGCTGCCTGCGTTGCAAAGCACCCAAATACACTGGCTAGGTGCGTTGCAACGCACTTGAATGCACTACCCAGGTGCGTTGAGCGGGAAAGGACAAGTGGCAGAGTCATTCAACGAGGTGCGAAGACCATGGAAGCTTCCAGAATCTTCTCCAATGACACTTGCCTCACTGAATTCAACCAAGTGATGAGTAAGAGGCTCTCAGTCTCCAAGTGGAAGCAAGAACTGACAGAGAGAAGCCATAAGTCAAAACATAAGCTGACTCATCCTCTTTGCTTACATCTATATATGGATCCCTCATCCCAGAGATCCAGAGGCTGGAATTTTGTACTTTGCAGAGAATTGTTGTTGGTTTGAGATTGAGATTAGTACATTGGGTGATTTATGCTTTGTTGGAGGAGAGGAAGGGATTCCTTTGCTGGGAGGTAGATGCTGGATCGGAACTCACTTGGTTGTATCTCCTCTTGGACTTTATTATTCTATCAATAAACTATTTGAGTTTCTCCTACATGCTGTGTATCAATGATGTTTTTTTATATTTGCATGTTTAGCTTAATCTGATCTTGAGCTTTTTATGAATGTATATCTGTATCTTCATGTAGTTTCTCTCTCTTGTGATCTTGCAAGAATTCGGTGAAGCTGGGCTGGTAAGGGAGCAGGGAGCTGGGAGCTATTGAAGAGAGGAGCGATTGGATCAACAAACTAGCGGAAGACACATGTTAGTTACATCCTTCCTCCTCATTTACATTTCATAAAGAAGAACACTCAAGTAGTTTTCCTTGTTTGTTGCTAAGGCACTATCACACCTTAGAGTGGGACAGGGGCATTCCGAATGGATAATTTTCCCAACAACAAATTGGCGACTCCGCTGGGGAACGTATCTAGTTAGTTTATTTGTGCTTCTATTGTTGTTCTTCTCATAAACATAGGAGTGTTGAATCGAACTGCATTTGCCATTTACAAATGCAAAGTAGAGATCTGCCACTCTAGTCCAATCACTGGGCTTGTTTATGATCTGAACAAGCTGATCCACAAATGCTCTAACTGCCCTTTGTGATAGCTCTTAGTCCTCCTTTAAATCATCCTTCTAATTGTACCTTATTGATAGCTTTTATCCGGCCAAAAACCTTAGATCAAACTGCAAACCATGACCCAGAACCCAAAGACAATTCTCGTTTCTGCTTCAGCGCAGGCTCTGTGAAGAGACTCTGCATTTCAACGCAGGTCCCGAGAGGGCTACCTGCGCTGCAATTCAGTTTCTCTGTGCTGCAGGTGCGCTGATCAGCCTTTGCCCTGTGCATCTGTGGTTCTTTGCATCCTTGTGTTGAGTTTTATCTCTGTTTTTTTTGCAGCCTGTTATCAGTGTGTGTACCTATCTGAAAACCCCTTTTCTCTGCCTTAATTCCGCCTCAGTTGTATAAAAGAAACTGTATTTGTTTTTGTGTATTTGTTACATCAATTTCAGTTTCCATTACAAAAGTAAACTAGTCATACTATCGCCCTTAGATCTAGACCTGTCGTAAGTGTCGTTTTGATCTTAGGAGAAAGTTTGTTTGCTGTTGACAGTTGATTGCGCTTTTACTTTTGTCTTTTGGTTTGAATTTATGAATTTCTAGTGTCGAAACAAGTGTTTACTTCAAAATCATAAGTGTCGTAATCATCTTTTTGGATTTCAAAAAGAAACTTGTTTGTGTTTTCACTTGAAATCAAATTCAAATTTTGTACAACAGCTTTCTTTTTAGGCATCAATATTAAGAAAGCGAAAACAAATACATGCATTTGTGCATTTGCATATTGATCGTTTGTATGGTTTGATTTAGGAAAAAGTGCATTTACAGTGTGCTCTATGCTCTTTGAGAAAAGATGGTGTCTTTCTTTTCCCCTTGTAGCTAGGATTTTCATTGTTGAAAAGAGATAAATGCTTGCTTATCATCTTTAGACTGCATTTAGGAATTGTATATACATCTCGTGGTGATCCAAAAAGGCAAACTTCTAAGAAAGATCAACCTAAAATAAATTGAATGAACTTAACAACGCTTTGTAACTTAACGCACAACATAGAGGTCTAGGCTAGAGACGTGTTCCGGCATCGTAAAACCTGGTGACTTTCGATCTCGCTGATTGTTGGGTGATTCCTCCTGAGAGACGATAAGCACCAGTACGGATTGTGCTCCCACGTACCGTCGAGTATATATTGGGAGACCCCTATAGGCATAAAACCTTTATCCATAGGAAGCCGTGTCGGCCGCCCTACTGATCGCAATGCACTGAACACAGCATTCGGGAAGATTGACCGCCCGTACCTTAAAAAATATTCTACAGTTTTGCGATTGGTTTGGCACACCCTCTACCTAGATCTCCAAAGCAGTTCCTTTTGGCCTTTTTCAGACTCTATAACGAAAAAAGTCCATCCAAGCATTTGTCACTTCGGGCTCGTTAAAATATCGAAGGAGACTAGAGTCATCTTTTGCTTTTTCTCAACTCTTTAAAATTGGAAAAGATAGTTGTGTCCAAGTGTCGTTAAAATTTATTTTAAACGGAATATTCATACCCTTTTTCCTGCGTTGATCTTTAGGTTGAGAAAATGGAGCCTACCAACCAAGGAATTCCCCTGGGTGGAAATCCTAGTCCCTTCTCCTCTTGGGGAGATGTTGGTGCGCCCCATATGGCCACATTGTCGCTTCCAGGACTGACAATTGGCTTGCCGGTCTAGCTCTTCTCAACCAATGTCGTTCAGAACACCACTATTCCTGAACAGTCGAATCAGGAGTTAGACCAGTCCAGAGTTACCCACCAGCCTTCTACTTCCTCTAATTATTCCTCTCTCCCTTCCTCTTCGCTTGACGGAACTGGTAAAACTAAAAACCAAGTTCCTAAGGAGAAGAAGGAAAAGAAGAAGAAAGAGAAGAAGAAGAAGGAGCCAAAAGCGACTGGGGGAAAATGAGTGTCGTCTAACGAAAATCCACACACAGCACTGACTAGGCCTAAATCACCATGTGTCATATGGAAGGGAGACCACTTTCACAGAGATTGTCCCTGCATCCCTCGGATACTAAGGGATTGGTCTCCCCATTTGCACAATCCGGTGGCATCAACCTCTGATAGCCATGTTGAATGCACACCGTCAACTAGCGAAAGTGAAGTCCCTGGACAAAAAGGGAGAGCTAGATCTCCCTGTAGACTGTGCGAGGGCAACCATGCCATCCACCGTTGTCCCTTCTTAGACGAAGTGAAAAGAGTTTTGGATGATCGTTCGGTTTCACCGTTATGACTCCCTCCTGGATATAAAAAACTCTTGCAAGTCCTTCATTAGTTGAAAATCTAGCTGGCCCGCTCAAGTGGTCAGCTGAAGTGCCGGTCATTGAAGATGAACCAGCTGAATCCATTCCCGATGAAAGTCAAAAGGTCGAGGCGGCAGTTGACGCGGTCTTGCCTTCAGAGGTTTTATCTTTGAATGATACAGTCACTAAGGAGAATAAGGACGACACCGTCCAAATTCTCTTCATCATCACAGACTCCGACGAGCATGGGGGCAATCCCCCCATTCCTTTATCGCAGGAAGGAAGTTCGTCAGAGCGATACCCGGTCGTCTACTTGGTCCCACCACCAAGCAACCTAGTTGTATCCTTCGACTGGAACCAACTAGGCAGACCCCGTTTGCCAGCAAGCATACCATTCCGAATTATCGTTCAAATATACAGAATGGTCATGGCTGGCACCATCATAGATGAGGGGGCATCTGTGAGTATCCTTTCCTCTATTGCTTGGAAAGCGCTTGGTTCGCCATCGCTTTTGCCTGAAATGAGAAATCTGACAGGCTTTGATAAAGGAACCAGTCGACCTTTAGGGATCCTTCCCAATGTGCCCATAACATTGAAAGGGAAGACCGTTCAAATGAACGTGATGGTCGTTCAAGGACCCTTGGATTATAACCTACTCCTTGGACAAGACTATATTTATTGCATGGGAGCCATCGTCTCCTCACTCTTTAGAGTAATGTGTTTTCTGCACAAAGGAAGAGTGGTCAAGCTCGTGGACCAGCTTTCATTTCCCAGATCACGCATCAAAAATAGTCATATACCATCCCTAAATGGTCTCTTCACGCAAGAAATGTCTCAACCCACGGTCCATCCTCCCGATGAGTGCGAGTGATTTGGAAGGATATGACTGGAACCCAGGGGGCATGTGTCCTGGTCTGCTTTTGCAGAAAAACTTTGGGTATAGGGTAGGTTTCCGCGGGAGAATATGACTAGTCCGTACCCCGTCCGTGATTGGAAGAGGGGTTGTTCTAGAATAAGATTCTCTTGTCAAAGTTATGTGTGTGGCGCTCGTTGTCACTCACCTTTGTCTATCTCGGTAGACATCGCCAGAGAAGTGTTTTGTTTACACTGTAGATAGAATAATCTTTGGGTAGCCTGTAAGAGGTAGTACCCTTCCTGATAGAACAAATGTTTTGTCAGCTCGAATAAAGGGTGACCCTTCGTGATAAAACAAATGTTTTGTCAGCTCGAATAGAGGGAGACCTCGAAACTCTGTTTTATACCTGGGGGCATGCAAACCTTTTGGAGTGCAAGCAAGGGGTGGCTATTTATTTTTTAAATTTTTAGGACCTCTAACCCTTTAAACTCGTAGGATTAGTCGTTTCCGAACTTGCATAACAAAAGGATGCGGGGCATAGCTTTGTAAGGTGCAAGCTCCATAAAAAATGGAATCTTACATGAGACATTCATATCATATGACTGGATTATCGAGCCGTTTTAGCACATAGTTCATGCTCGTTAAAAAATAAACATAAGATCGAGCAAGTGTTTCAACCCGCGTTTAAGCTCGTTAAAAAATGAACTATCCTCTGGTAAATAACCACCGTGAATGTAACATTATCAGCCATTAAAACCTTGGTCGTGTTTGCACCGTCACCTCCACTTTTCCATTGGCCGATCATTCACCTCCATATGATTGTTTACCCATTTTGAGGAATAGCTGCGAAGAGTGATTCCACTAGCCATCCTTGTGACACTGCCGTGCTTGGAAAATTCCAACCCTTACCTGGAATCAGCTGCTACCCATTTTATCACTCGTTCCTCAAAAGACGAGTCTTCTTTAAGCTCTTTCCATTCGACTAAATATGAAAAGATTGCCGAGTTTTGGCCTTCCAGCTCGTTAAAGCGACCGGAAGAGCTATCCCTCCTCTAGATTTTAATCTTTTTGGACCTAAGGGATTATTTCACAAAAAGATCGAGCGCTTGTTTTGTTCGGCTCGTTAAAACTATCGAAAATTCATCCCTTCTGTATTGTTTTATACTTTTTCGGACTTAAGGGATTAGATGACGAAAAAGGACTTCCGGAGTTAACTTTATGTACCTTTTCAGACTCTCTAAAAATGAAAAGGACTGAGTTATCTTTGTCGTTTGACTCGTTAAAAATATTAATAGCAACAAACTTGTCTTTAGACGAGAACGAGTTTCACTATCGCTAGGCTCGTTAAAACATAGCGATGGGTTTGCCCGAAGGGCAAATTATAGAACAAGCATATGTTATCCTCCTCAAGCTTGACAAAAATAAAGAGGTACTGGTCAGCAATGACTGGGGAAAAATTTGGAAGAAACTCAAAGAACTTTTATTGGTAGCAAGTTGCTCTTGAACATGACACTTCCACTCCGTGCCTGAGTCGGTTTGGGTTGTTTCATTCACCGGTCACATCACCATGGTCTCGCCATACCATCCACCTTTGGGGTAAATGCTACCAATCCATCACATAAGTGTCACCAATATGTTCAAGAGAAGTCATCCAGAGAAGTCAACCGTGTCCCATCCACTACCATACATTATCCTTCATTCTTTCATGACCGCCACCCTGAACCATATATCATCAGATCGTTTTCACCTCCATCAAAATCAGTTGCTCTGTTCCGTGTCACTGATGTGGGATACATCAAGGCCCTCCTTTGACGGATCGCTTCTTGTCGACATCAGCTCATTATCCAAGAAGTTGATCTAGGAATAACCCCATCAGTACTTTGAAGCTTGCATGCCTCAATGGCAAGTTTCTCACTTCCGGCGACAGGTATACATCAATGACCTTCGACCGAAAGATTTTGCGTGGTGTTCGACGCCAAGTCCTTTATTCACACCACGTGAATTGTACTGCAGTACCTTGAGGGTCATTATCATTATCGGTGATTCCTCTCGCGCTTGTTAACAATTTACATCATTGACTGGTAATCAAGCAATGTCTTTCCATGTTCGACTTCAAAACATTTCTCACATGGATCGACTTGTACTTAGAGTTAAGATCGGACGAGATTGAAGACCCCGGATCTAGTTTCATCCATCCGGGCTGCGATATATATTCAGGAAAAATAAAGACATTGACATGTACAACATTGCAGAATAGATAATCATCCTACCAAAAGGATGATGATTTCATCAGAATCGTCAGTCTACCATCAGACGATTGTCTGTCCTATGTACATAAAAATGAATTTATAAACCTGAGCATGGGAATGCCCGCCTCAGCTAGATCATGAAAACAAAATGAAAAATAATGTATTGTATTGTATCTTATTACAGGTCTCCTCCCAGCATTGAATGAACTTTGGATCCTCTTAATAAAGCATTTCACCCGATAAACGGCCTCATACTTTAGGGGGCAACTGTTTTAGACATTTTTGTGCCTTACAGCTATAAGCATGAAATGTCCATAATTCAAGGGATCCAAAGTCTCTAAAGATGTTGTTACAGCTCCTAAAGGAACAAGTTCAACCAATGACAGCTTCTCCCAGAAGTTCTCCACCAAAAACCACTCAGAACTAGTCAAATTAGGATCAATTCAGAAGCTCCATTAGCTGCCTGCGTTGCAAAGCACCCAAATACACTGGCTAGGTGCGTTGCAACGCACTTGAATGCACTACCCAGGTGCATTGAGCGGGAAAGGACAAGTGGCAGAGTCATTCAACGAGGTGGAAAGACCATGGAAGCTTCCAGAATCTTCTCCAATGACACTTGCCTCATTGAATTAGACCAAGTGATGAGTAAGAGGCTCTCAGTCTCCAAGTGGAAGCAAGAACTAACAGAGAGAAGCCACAAGTCAAAACATAAGCTGACTCATCCTCCCTGCTTACATCTATATATGGATCCCTCATCCCAGAGATCCAGAGGCTGGAATTTTGTACTTTGCAGAGAATTGTTGTTGGTTTGAGATTGAGATTAGTACATTGGGTGATTTATGCTTTGTTGGAGGAGAGGAAGGGATTCCTTTGCTGGGAGGTAGATGCTGGATCAGAACTCACTTGGTTGTATCTCCTCTTGGACTTTATTATTCTATCAATAAACTATTTTAGTTTCTCCTACATGCTGTGTATCAATGATGTTTTGTTATCTTTGCATGTTTAGCTTAATCTGATCTTGAGCTTTTTATGAATGTATATCTGTATCTTCGTGTAGTTTCTCTCTCTTGTGATCTTGCAAGAATTCGGTGAAGCTGGGCCGGTAAGGGAGCAGGGAGCTGGGAGCTATTGAAGAGAGGAGCAATTGGATCAACAAACTAGCGGAAGACACAGGTTAGTTACATCCTTCCTCCTCATTTACATTTCATAAAGAAGAACACTCAAGTAGTTTTCCTTGTTTGTTGCTAAGGCACTATCACACCTTAGAGTGGGATAGGGGCATTCTGAATGGATACTTTTCCCAACAACAAGTCTTCATGAAGAGGTAATCCAGTCAGCTCGTGAACGGCAAGATGAGAATTTTGTTCAAGTAAGTGAAAAAGGTTCCTTGGATGAATCGTTGGTAGATGATATAAATGTCATGCTTGGGTTTCAAGAATCACTCGAAGTTTCTTTTCTCATGATTGATGAATGCAAAGACAATATGGCTGTCATATCATATGAAGGTGACCTACAATACATCCAGGCTACCGAAGATCAAAACATTCAGGATTGTCTTTCAGACTCTTCCTCATATGTTTCATGTTTTAAAGTGTTCTTTGAAGAGGAACTCCGCTCATTTGCTTGTTCAGAATGTTTTGAGGACCAGGAACATACTTTTTCTGAAGTACATTATGAAGGAAGATTAGAATCAAAAGAAAAAGACATCTTGTTTCCTCAGCAGGAGGTAAATCTTCATGTTTTTCATGATCCAAGGGCAAATCTGTTACAGTCAGCAGTGAAGGTCATTATTGCAGTATTTAGTGATGAAGGAGATCATGGTCAATTATGTTTTTGGAGGCCCAGTTACCAATATATATTGTTGACCAAAAGATCTGATCCGGAGGATCAATCAAGGAGGCATCTACTTGATTGGTTACATTGGAAGACACATTACACATGATTGTACATATTGCATTAGTATGCATGTGGCTGTCATCATGATTTGAAACCATCGAATCTTGATGGACTGCTGCCATTGAATACGTTTTGTCATCCTTTGTTTTAGTTAAGTCAGTCATGAGTCATTTCCTTTTGCATAGAGTCAAGTTTCAGTCAATAAATTGAGTCATGTTGGTTTGTCGAAATGATGACTCCATAGCCAAATGGACAAAAGGCACTGTTTAGCTCCTCCAGAGATTTGTTGTTCTTGGCACCTCCAAGGAGCTACCATCCCCCATTGGAGCCAATGTTAGAGTCGGTCTGGTCAGCCCTCCATCAGAGATCAAAACTCTTTATGAATTTCATTTTTAGGTGTCCTACTCCATTCACTCAGCTGCATTCTGCTAGGGGCATGCCATGATCTGACGGAGAAGGTCATGCTAGTCATTTCCCCTCATGTCTGGCTCCTGCTGGCCTATGTCTTTGTGGCAAACAATCAAAAAGTCCACAACAACCAAGGTCTGGTCCTTTAATGGACAAAAGTCATTTTTGGTCATTAGGTCCAGGGATTGATCAATTTGGTCTTTAAATATGTCCAGTAAAGCCATGTAGGCCAGAGGGCTGCTCTTGCAATGTAATGATCCGCAGAGTTTCACCATCATATTGACAAACTTCGACTATTCTTCAAAACTCTATTTTGAAGAAAAGTCAAATAGTGTCATTTGTGACAAAATTTTCAAAAAGAGTCGACAATTGATTTCTTCAGGTGCATTCATGGTTTCCGTGGCCAAAGTTCTCTGTCATGCAATCCCTACAAAAAGTGTCAAAAATTTCATCATTTGAGCCCAAAATTTAGAGAAAAGGTGAAAATCATGGTTATATTAAAGTCAATGAAAGGTGTTGAAGAAGACATTAGAAAAGTGGATTTTTTAAAAAGGTTAATTTAAAAATATGACCTCCAAGCCTATATACACAAATATCATCATAAAACAAGTTCATTGTGCAAGCAAGGCATTGGAGGAATGTTGCGAGGTCGTGAGTTGAAGGTTGGAGCGATTTGGAGGAGCTTGGGGCGATTTCTAGGCACGCGGTGCACATAGACAGGAGCGCGGCGCACTCACCGGGCGTGGCGCACACAGAGACTGCCCACCATTTGAAATCACCACTAGCATGGCACATTCAAAGCGCGCGTCACACTGGGCTTTGCGTGTGGCGCACAGGGGCAAAGCGCCTAGAACTTACCAATTTCACTCAAATTTTTTGTGGAGCTCATCCAATTGCAAGGTAGGCAACCTACATCCACTTGTGCATCAAATTTGAAGAAGATACGATGGTTTTATGATTATAATCAAATGCAAATTTTTTTTATAAAACAAACACAAGAAGACATCAATAAAACCATGATGCTAGGGTTTGTGCTACAGTGATATTGCTGCCAAGGTGTTTTTCCTACCCTACCCCTATCACTCATTCCCCTATGCCATTTTCACCATAATCACTACCCTAACACTACTAAAATCATACTCCCTTCCCCCTCCTCCTATTCCTCAAAAAACCCAAACCCTACCCTGCCAACAACACAAACACTACCCTATCAAAATACCCCAAAACCCCTTGTATATCCCTAAATAAAATTTTCCTATAAACCCCTATTCCCATTATATAATCCCCCATCCTAATGATCCCTTTTTAATTGTCCCCTTGGTGGCAGATTATCAAAGAAACTACCATCTTCATTTAAATCAAAGGGCAGCCTAAATTCAGTTTACAAAACAGCAGTTATGACATCCGAGGTTTCATCAGAATATGAGGAGGAGACCCACAGTGATACAGCTTCAGGAGAACAGGCCCCCAGGAGACATCACTAGAGTGGCAAACATGTTAGAGATGAGCCAAACACCATCAATGAGTTGTAGGCATGCCCTCTTTCTATGCCATGTTTCCAGCACTTAGCATGTTTTGAATTTTGTCAGAAGGTGGCAAATGTCAGAGTTCATCATGAGTTGGCCCGTCTTTTTGAACTTCATCTACATGGAGGACAGTCTATCTTGGCTGGGGTCACTTTCACATTGACACCCGAAACCATATCAGTGGCAACAGGCATACCAAATGTTGGAGAACAGTGGCATAAGAAGAAGAAGGTGGAGAGGCATCATTATGAGCCTTACATTAAGGCTAGTTGTTTGAGTCAGCTTACAAGAGTCTTCCCATTCAGATTTTTGAGAGATGAGTATGCTCCGCTCATGAAATTGATCATGAAATACTTCAGTTGTGAGGGGAGGTTTTTTCGCCTTTATGCCTATAAAATTAGGTTGCTCATGCACTTTACCAGGGTGCGAATGATGAACCTCCCATTTTTCATTTGCAGGAACATAGAGAGGATGAAAAATTTCGTGCAGCATAAGACCCCTCCACAGTAGCTCAACAACTTTTATCACTTTGCTCTTATCTGGATTTTGGTGGACCATCAGTTGGGATTGCAGGGTATTGCTTGGGAGGACTTCATCTCTCGTGACTTCTTCAGCGCTCCACAGGTAGTATCAGAGGCAGAGCATGAGATAGGTGGCCCATATCATCAGTATGAGTGACATGAGACTGCTACTATGCCAATAGACATCACCTATCAGAGAGGCAGTAGACCCTTATTTGCAGCAGAAAAGCGAGTGTTATCGCCTCCCGGGGTGGAAGGGGCCTCGCTTCCAACATCAGCATCACATGAGTAGGGCAGAGGTAAGGAGCCAGTGGAGGAGGAAGGGCCATCAGGTGAACGAGAGACCGAATTAATTCTCCTCCATGATGATGAGACAAATGCAGAACCAACAAATGCAGAGCTTATAGAGATCATCCAGGAGCAGCAATCAGTGATTGAGTCCTTATCCCTTGACTTGGAGAGGGCCAAGTAGAAAATGAGGTACCTGGAGCAGAGAAAAAAGTAGCTTGAGGATCAACAGGCGATTATGGAGCTGCAAAACATTCGTGAGCATCGCCAAGCTACTCAAAGAAGAAGGGGTGAACTCACATCTTTGGAGCAAGAAATCAATGAGGATCGGGAGGCCAACCTTGAGAGGGTCAACATGCCCTTAGAGAGGCTGCTGGACAAGGCTGATCAGGACTTTGCCTTACTAAGAGAAATGGCTTATCGTTACAGGACATGAAATATGAGTGCAAAGGCTCGGATAAGGAGCTTGAAGGCAAAATTGAGCAAAGCAACAAAAGAGGCAAAAGATGAAAAAGAGAAAGATCGGCTTCGAATCTTGGTTGAGGCTTCCTTGGCCCATCATAACACCCCATAAAGAACCTCCAGCCCAAATTTAAAGAAATTTGGGGAATTTTTGGTCACATGACAAAATTTTGGGCAAAACACAGGGTTTTTCTCCCTGTGTGGCACAACGCTAATATTCTAGAGCTCCAAATGAGTAATGGTTTGCATTTTTAGATTCAGCATGGAAAATCACGACTACTGGTGCCCAGACAAGAAATTTGAGCAAGATATGAGTCTCCAAAAGGTCAAAAAACACCCAAAAATGGCCTCTCTGCCCCTTTTTTGAGACACAGGAAGCAGTCTTGGGAGAATGAATATTTGGAGGGGAACATGAGCACCAAATTCAAAAATTATAGTGGGGTTAGAAATTATATAGGACAAGCTTTCCAACAAGCCCACTTGGGCACATTTTTGACACATGAAAGTGCCCCAAAACAGGCCCCAAATTAGCGTGAAGCACAGAGAAAATGGCGCGGCGCACAGAGGAAAAATTGCCAAACTTGCTTCCGTTTCACAAAATTTTGGTTGGAAACTTCTCCAAGTGGGCCCACTCATTTACACTTCGGTTTTTGGCACCAAAGGTGGCATTTAAATTATTTTTTCTCCATATTGGCTTCTATCCAAGTGGTGAAGGAAGGCAAACGGTCACCCAAGCCAAATGTCATGTTTGTAGCGCTGCACTTGTAGCTGATGGCTGGCTCTTCATCTCCATTTTGTAATGATTCAAGTAACTCCCCAACCCTTGGGTGTCCTATCTCTTCCTTACACATTCCATATATTGTATGCAAACTATTTTCAAAGGGTTGGTTGGCTTGTAACTTCTGGGAGACTGTGGGAAACAAACTTTGTTTCTTCACTGTGTATTTTTGACAGAGAATTAATGAAAGGCAGTGGCTGTGTTTCATGAGATTCTTGTGGTTGCGAGTGTAGCAAATGTGTCTCTTATGTTTTCATATGTATTTCGTTATGTTTCATAATTCAATTCATGTTCATTTCCGGTGAAATTTCCTGAGTGAGATTATGTAGGATTCAATTTTATTGCTCTGCCTGTGGGAAAATTTCATGTTCAATGTTTTTCTTTTGTTGAAAAGGATTCATGTAACTATGCCCTTTTCACTTTATTCAACAATCTATTCATTCCGCGTTACCTCAAACTAAATTGCTACATTTTCCGCCTACCTTGCCTCACAGAATAATCTGTGCCTTTGTATTAAATTCTCTATTCCTTGTTGACCGTTGGTCCCATACCATCCCAGAAGCTCAGTCATTCATGAAAATGGTTTCTTGTATCCCTATTCACTTACTAGCCTAAGATCAATATTTCACTGTAAGTCATCTCAGACCGTTTTTGCTTATATATTCACTGAGCGTGACTCAAAGAGAGCTCTCTCCTGTTCTGGTAGGGCTAGCTACCAGACTGAGCGTGGTTTGTGGTTACCCTAATTTTTGCCTTCCTTTAGCCTATGGCAGATTTAGGTGCTAACACATACAAAGAAAGCTTCAACGATACCATCCCAAAATCGACCATCATCTTCAAATCTACCTTCAACGTATAAGACATTGGTAATATCAGATTCTATGGACTACAATATTATCGAAGATATGAAGAAGACTAAGGCGAATATTACTATGTTTGAACTTAGCAAACTCAAACATTAGTAGGAGTTACTTCTTAAGGAGTTAAATGCCGTTCCTTCTTGACGCAAGGCAAACCCTGCATTACCTAGAATCACAACTCACCCGATACATATAGAATGTATCTCGAATCTGCCAAATAAAATCATTAGATTTATGGCAATTTCCTGTACTATTGTTGTGGAAGCTTATAGTCATCATTTCACTATAATTCAAAATCCCTCAGCGTTTACATTCCTTTCTCGAACCCAAGTTCCTCAAATTTACATATGCGCCTTTTCCTCTTTACAGCATACCAAGCTGTCTCACGCAACCATGCATCCACATCACCATCTCACAATTGCTATTTAATACTACAGCTCAGCCTCATGTGAAAGCTACAGTTCACTACATTTACTTCATATTCACAGATCTGACCGATCCGATGATTCACTTCAAACTGCAAGTCGACAATTCTAATATGTTTTCCCAGTCATCGACAGTTCTAACAATTTTGATGCAATGTAACTCAAATTACTTTGCAATCGGCAACCAACACAGCGCTATATTTGATACACTTTGACACCAAAAATTGTTGCAGCAGTAGCTCTGGATTCTTCCCCCGATTACTCACACTTGGATCTGCTGTCAATAATTTCACTTTGAACAGATCGGACCCAAAGTTCCTTTTATAAATCAAAGAAATTTAACTCTTTATTAACTCCGATCCAATATACCTTTTGAACTGTATATAACATCATTAAACGCCTTTTATATACAAAACTTCATTTGAATACTGCGCTATCCATTTAAATGATTGAACAATTCAAAACATTTCAGAACTCGAAGGTTGGTAATACATTACAACTTCCCTTTGCGTTCACTACAGCAGCTACAATATGATGTCAAATTAACAATCGGAAGTCGCAGGGAATTAGATATCAAAGCTTCCAATTCGATCCAGTCGGAAGTCACCAATCTCCCTCTTACAATGCATTCTTACTTTCAGTGCTACAAGGTTCCGATCCGATACCATCGGAAGTCACAAGTCGCCGAATTCTTTAATACACAAACTTGGCAATCGTTCCTCAGGGCCGATGCGATATAATTCTGAACATAATTTAATTTCTAACTTGATTGATAACTCTACGCGTCCAGTTTGATTGTAATATGGTGAGATATGGAAATCTCTTCTGCTCCAATGCGTGCTAAGATGATCTCAAGCAGCGATTACAATCACTATGATTAGTGTCACTATCGATTGTTGACAGCTTTTAGAACCTCGATATGAAGTCAATAGGAATTCGGTGATGGCTATGTATCCACGTTTCCTTCCGTGATCTTAGCGATATCATCTGGCCTAATTCACTTCAACCCCGACTTGTGTTATTTCATGTCCCATTTCCATATTTAGATGCTGAGATATGGATCGCATCTTCAATCCAATGCGATAGCTATACGGACCAGAATTATTTCAAAACTGGTATATATGTCATTTGAAAAAGTGGTACGAGGTATTCCTTTACTCCTGTTCTCTGCGTTATCAGTTTTCTGCTCGTGGACTTAACTAATTTCACAGTGACCAATTTGCAACAAATGTTGACCTCGTATTGGTTTTTAATAAAACACAGTTTGAAATTAATTCAACAATCAATCAGAAACAAATGCATCACTTATGCTCATCACATCGATGTATGTAACATTCAATTTATTATAGCATAAAAGGGCAGAGTTTCAGCATCCGCCAATTACACCAGAAAATAACTAAAATAACTCCACTCACACAACACAGTTCTTCGCTATTCTCTCTGGGCTGTCACTTCATTCCAAACCATACACTAATTTCTAATTTCTAACAAATCCACCCACGGCTTACACACAAAAACTATATCTCCTCCCCCTACCTCGCTCTCTCCTCTTTTAAAAACAAAAGAGATTACACATATCTAAATTAACCATCTCCTTCATATTTGGAGGAATAAATTAATTCACACTTTATCCTAATCTAAACAAATTATACTACTTGGCTTGATCTCCACGCAGGGAGGATTACTTGCCACTTTATTCCCAATTTCTATTCAAAATTAGCCCACTCTTAACTACTTACATTTAATTAAAATTAATACAATTTTAACAACCAAGTCTACCTCCAACCTTGTATTAGCCACAACATGTGACCATTTCATCACATTGCTGGCTAGGTCTAGATGCTCCTGCATCAGAATCCCAAAGTTTAAATTAACCATGATCTTCTGATCATGCACTTCTGATCTGTGTCCCCCTGGATCCCATACTTGGTTTGATGGTCTGTCCTTGGTTACTGTTGTTGTTGTTTGTCCCTCAAGTCTCTCGCCTTTGTGCTGTAATGCCTCACTATCTGCTACTATCCTTTTCACATATCTCGCTGCTATTTTGTTCACTCTAATTTGCAATTCTTCATTTCCTTCACCTGTACCATTTCTTCCAGCCAATCTTCTTTTCTTCTTTTGTCCTGTATTAGTTCTACTGGAATGTTGTAGTATGAGTTTCCACAACTCATCCAATTCTTTGTCCATTTCACTTCTCATGTGTTGAATATTATTCTCTTGTAACTGATTGTGTCCTTGAATTAGAACAACATAATCTCTGTGCCAATAATCTTCCATATACATTTCTGAAATGTACAAATTTCTTTTCCCAGGTTCTTCTTCTGGTTTCTCATTCATGACTTCATCATTTCTTGCTTCAAATTCCAGCATACCTTCCATTAATCCGATTTGTTCTTCTTGGTTCAGATCGACTTCACACTTTCCTTTTCCTGCATATAAATCTTCATCAAAATTAATCAACTCAATAAACACAAATGTTTTACCTGGCTTCCTCATCAAAAGATTTGACTTATACAAATCCACCATCTCATCTGGAAGTTCTCTCAAAAGTTTTGCACCATCTTTACTAACTGCATTGTCCACAATATCTATCTTTAATCCTCCTTCACTCTGGCTTTCTTCAAGATCAATGATATTCAAGGACTCAGTGTATCCTTTGAATTCAAAAATTATTTTGCCATCCTCCTTATTTTGCATATGACTATGAGTAGCCATTTCTTCAACAGTCTTCAATAACTGTTTGTCTTTCCTCAAATCGATATGACCTGCAAACACACAACAACCTTTAGTTTTCAAAATACAATACCTTCCATTTTCTTTTGATGCTTCAAGCACCATTCCTCCATCATAGATCTTTTGGATTTCAGCTGATCCTTCTTGCAGTGACTTCAAATTAATATGAATTTGTTCTAGTTTCCTGAACTCGTTCATCAATTTGCCATTCAATCTCCGTTGCAATAACTTCCATTTCACCCTTTTCTTCAGTCTCCATTTGTATCTTCGATCTTCACTTATCTTTCTTTGTACTTCCAGACCAATTTCTGGTTCTTCATTCTGCTGCCAGCTTCTATACTTCTACAATTTAATGCCTTCCTCAAATTCACTCTCATGTAGCTGATCATTCCTTCTAAATTTCTGGTTACTTCCATCTTGTTGAGTTAATATTTCTGTCTCCCTCATGCCTCTGAGGACATAACTCCCTTGTTGCTCCTGATCTTTCATCTCACCTTCAAATAATCGCTGCTCAATTTCTCTAATTTCAACATCATATTTATTAATGCTGTTTTCTACACCTTTTCCTCCATCAGGTTCAGTAAGATTTTTTTCTCCTTTGGGTTTCTCGAGTAATCTTTCCAAGAATTCTATCTCCTTGTGAAATCTCTCTAGCAGATAATCACAATTTTCCTTCTCAGCTTCATCCTTTTATTGGCAATCCTCCTGAGTTGACCTGTTTTCTACATCATCATATTTCAAGCATCTTTCATTAATTCCATTAAACAAATTCATCGGTTTACCTTTTTGTAGTCCCACTATGGAATTGTCTTTAGACTGCTGGTCTATATCAACCTCATCTGACTGTTTCATACCAAACAGGATTTCATCTATGAACTCCTTCTGTTGCAAATGATCAACACCTTCTTCCTCTAAAAAGGATTCTTCATCATACTTTACCTCAAGAGCTTCATTCTTGGTTGTGACAATTTCAATCGACTGTCCATCATCCTCTGCATATCCTGCAAACATACACAAACTGTAAGAATCAAAATCACAAGGCTTCATTGCCTCATCTGCTTCCTTTGTCAACATATCTTCGAATTGTTCTGAACTCTGCCAATAGTCCATGAGATCTTCAGCTGACCTCTCATTATCCTCTTTCCCTAACATCTCACCCTATTCTGGTCTGCAAATGGAAACTTCCAATTCTACCTCTGCTTCTCTGAGTTTCTCTGATTCCTCTTGAGCACTCAATATCTGCTCAATCTTTCTCAATTCTTCTACTATCTCTGACTTCACTTGCTGATTTCTCCTTTCCTGTAGCCTTTGCCATTTTACTCTTTTCCTCATGGTCCAACCAGTTTTCTGCAGCATCTTCATCAATATTCCAATCTGGAAACCTATCTCAGCTTTCTCTCGGTCAAACTCTTCTTGACTCATCCTCATGCTATTTGCTTTGGCATCTTCCCTTCTACTGTGGCTTCTTTGTGAACTTCTGCTATGACTATCTGTAGTCATTTTCTTCTCCTCTCTTTCCATGAGCTCTTCGCACCTCTGCAACAAGCCTCTGCACAGCAAGTCCTTCTTACTGCAACCTTACCTCACTAAGCTCTCCTCACTCAGTCTTTTGGTAAGCACGATCCCCTATCCGAAATCTTCTATTGAGCAACTCCTTTTCTCCCTCTAGGATTTTGCAATCTCTCACTCTTTCTTTCGAGAACACCTCAATTGTCCTCTCTGTCCAATCTCTTGTTGGATTCTTCAGGTTCACTGCCACTTCTATCTGGTTCTTCTCTCACAACTTCTCTTGATTTATATTGCTGCAGTCTTGACTCTTTCAACATGCTACTGTTTCCATACCTCTGTAGTTTTAAATCTTCATCAACAAACATTCTCTTTGATTTCCACAGAGCCAAGCTCTGATACCAACATTGACGCAAGGCAAACCCTGCATTACCCAGAATCACAACTCACCCGATACATATAGAATGTATCTCGAATCTGCCAAATAAAAACTTCAGATTTCTGGCAATTTCCTGTACTATTGTTGTGGAAGCTTATAAGTCATCATTTCACTATAATTCAAAATCCCTCGATGTTTACATTCCTTTCTCGAACCCAAGTTCCTCAAATTTACATATGCGCCTTTTCCTCTTTACAGCATACCAAGCTGTCTCATGCAACCATGCATCCACATCACCATCTCGCAATTGCTATTTAATACTACAGCTCAGCCTCATGTGAAAGCTACAGTTCACTACATTTACTTAATATTCACAGATCTGACCGATCCGATGATTCACTTCAAACTGCAAGTCGACAATTCTAATATGTTTTCCCAGTCATCGACAGTTCTAACAATTTTGATGCAATGTAACTCAAATTACTTTGCAATCAGCAACCAACACAGCACTATATTTGATACACTTTGACACCAAAAGTTGTTGCAGCAGTAGCTCTGGATTCTTCCCCCGATTACTCACACTTGGATCTGCTGTCAATAATTTCACTTTGAACAAATCAGACCCAAAGTTCCTTTTATAAATCAAAGAAATTTAACTCTTTATTAACTCCGATCCAATATACCTTTTGAACTGTATATAACATCATTAAATGCCTTTTATATACAAAACTTCATTTGAATACTATGTTATCCATTTAAATGATTGAACAATTCAAAACATTTTAGAACTCGAAGGTTGGTAATACATTACAACTTCCCTTTGCGTTCACTACAGCAACTGCAATATAATGTCAAATTAACAATCGGAAGTCACAGGGAATTAGATATCAAAGCTTCCGATTCGATCCAGTCGGAAGTCACCAATCGCCCTCTTACAATGCATTCTTACTTTCAGTGCTCCAAGGTCCCGATCCGATACCATCGGAAGTCACAAGTCGCCGAATTCTTTAATACACAAACTTGTCAACCGTTCCTCAGTGCCAATGCGATATAATTCTGAACATAATTTAATTTCTAACTTGATTGATAACTATACGCATCCAGTTTGATTGTAATATGGTGAGATATGGAAATCTATTCCGCTCCAATGCGTGCCAAGATGATCTCAAGCGGCGATTACAATCACTATGATTAGTGTCACTATCGACTATTGACAGCTTTCAGAACCTCGATATGAAGTCAATTGGAATTTGGTGATGGCTATGTTCCCACGTTTCCTTTCGTGATCTTAGCGATATCATCCGGCCTAACTCACTTCAACCCTGACTTGTGTTATTTCGTGTCCCATTTCCATATTTAGATGTTGAATATGGATCACATCTTCAATCCAATGCGATAGCTATATGGACCAGAATTATTTCAAAACTGATATATATATCATTTGAAAAAGTGGTACGAGGTATTCCTTTACTCCTATTCTCTGCATTATTAGTTTTCTGCTCGTGGACTTAACTAATTTCACAGCGCCCAATTTGCAACAAATGTTGACCTCGTATCGGTTTTTAATAAAACACAGTTTGAAATTAATTCAACAATCAATCAGAAACAAATGCATCACTTATGCTCATCACATTGATGTATGTAACATTCAATTTATTATAGCATAAAAGGGCAGAGTTTCAGCATCCGCCAATTACACAGGAAAATAACTAAAATAACTCCACTCACACAACACAGTTCTTCGCTACTCTCTCTGGGCTGTCACTTCATTCCAAACCATACACTAATTTCTTATTTCTAACAAATCCACCCGCGGCTTACACACAAAAACTATATCTCCTCCTCCTACCTTGCTCTCTCCTCTTTTAAAAACAAAAGAGATTACACATATCTAAATTAACCATCTCCTTCATATTTGGAGGAATAAATTAATTCACACTTTATCCTAATCTAAACAAATTATAGTACTTGGTTTGATCTCCACGCAGGGAGGATTACTTGCCATTTTATTCCCAATTTCTATTCAAAATTATCCCACTCTTAACTACTTACATTTAATTAAAATTAATACAAATTTAACAACCAAGTCTACCTCAAACCTTTCTATTAGCCACAGCATGTGACCATTTCATCACATTGCTGGCTAGGTCTAGATGCTCCTGCATCACTTCGTCACCTCTTCCCAATGTTGTATTGTCCAATGCTGCTAATAATTCAGGCCAACCACCTTGTGGTAGAGTGGAAGCTACTGATGCAGTCTTAATTGGGGATAGATCAAATTCTCATACTCCTCCCTTCCTCTTAACCTATGAGATCTATAATAGAAACCTACACAACTGTTTGATTGACTTAGGGGCTTCCTCTAATATAATGCTAGCTTCAGTTTGTTCCAAACTGAACATCGAACCCGAAAAGTCTACAATTCATATTATATAGTTGGATAGAAGAAAGGTCCAGGTTTTAGGGGAAATCATCTCAGTAACTATCAGGTTATCAACTGATCCTAGAGTGGTTCAAAGAATTGATATTTTAATCGTTGATATACCTGAATTATATGGGTTGATTTTAAGTAGAGATTGGTCCGAAAAGCTCCATGGTTATATTTCCACTGATTGGTAACATATGTGGTTACCTTATAAAGGAAAACCAAATCAGATCAAGATTGATCGGGAGAAACACATGACCCATACAGTTACCGAGTTTGAACAAAAAAACCAACCAATAACATTCAATAATAATATTATGGGGAATTATTCATCTGAATCATTCTTTCGCAATTTCGTTGCCCAACCTTCTCCTTTCCCAGTTAATAATTTCACATCTCATATCGAAAACTTTTCACAAACATATAGGTCAAGATGTTTTAATGTTACTGAGGAAACTATGAATAAAATTGTTGATAATTCTTTATTTTTGTCACTATATTTTGATGGGTCTAAATCTAGTGAAGGCTCAGGAGCAAGATGTATTTTAGTTAGCCCTTAGGGAGAGAAAACCATGTTATCATGTAGATTGGAATTTGAATGCACAAACAATATAGCTGAATATGAGGCCCTAGTTCAAGGACTCTACAAAGCAATTGTCCTCAAGGTTAAATATCTGAAAGTGTTTGGTGATTCAAAAATTGTTATTAAACAGGTTAGAAATGCAATTCATTGCCTTTCTGGTCATCTCAAACACTATCAGTCTCTGGTACAGGAACTCACCTCTCAATTTTTATCATTCAATATTTCTCCCATCCCTAGGTCGCAGAATGTAGTAGCAGACCTACTAGCTAATATTTCTTCTGACTCCTACCATCTGAAGATTACAGCCCAGATAGATTTTCAGTAGAGTTAATTTTTAGACCATCAATTCCTGATAATGTCACCAATTGGAGAGTGTTCAATCGTGATGAAGAAATTTTAAACTTCTTGACTTCTGACAAGTCTTACGATGACCAAATCATTGATGAAAGTGATCATGACCTTTAGATGAAAGAAAAGCAAGAGGAAAACTCAATACCAAAACCAGTGGTCAAGCTTGAAGATATTTATGATATTAAAGAGAGGTTTAAACAGGTGACCAATTCAAAACTCCAGAGTTCCACTTTAAGATTTGAATTGATAAACCTAGGTACTGAGGAGAACCCTCAAAACATCAATTTGGGACTAGGAGTTTCTATAGAAGAAAGAAAAACATTCATTAGGCTGTTAACAAAAAAGAAGTATGTCTTCGCTTGGAAATATGATGATTTGAAAAGATACGATACATCAATTATTCAACATACTATTCCAATCCTTTCTGAACAAAAACCAGTGCAACAGAAGTTAAGAAAGATTCATCCTAACCTAGAGAGTCAAATAAAGGTTGAATTAAATAAACTCTTGAAGGCTAAGATAATTTTTCCTGTGAGAAATTCAAACTGGGTTTCCAACATGGTGCCTGTTCGGAAGAAAAATGGCGATATCAGGATTTGTATTGATTTCAGAAATATTAATAAGGCAAGCCAAAAGGATAACTTCCCTTCACCTACTATGGAGCAGACATTACATTCAATAGCTGGTTCAGAACTAATGTCCTTTTTATATGGTTTTTTAGGATATATCCAAATTCTGGTTCATCCTGATGACAGGCTTAAAACTACCTTCAGAATTAAGTGGGGAACTTATGCCTACCAAAAGATGCCTTTTGGACTCATTAATGCAGGAGCTACATTTCAAAGAGCCATGGACATAGCGTTCAAAGGATTGCTCAATAAATTAGTAGTTGTCTATTTAGATGATATTACTGTGTTTTCCAAGAAAAGGTCTAATCATTTACAAGATTTAAAACAAATCTTTGAACGTTGTAGAAAGTATGGTATCTCTCTTAATCCAAAGAAGTCCTTTTTTGCCCTTAATCTAGGAAAACTTTTAGGCTTCATTGTTTCAAAAGATTGTATCTATGTTGATCCAGACATAATTAAAGAGATTTCTGAAATTCCATTCCCTCATAATAAAAAATCCATGCAGTCATTTTTGGGTCAAATTAACTTTGTTAAACGTTTTGTTCCAGATTTTTCCCAGATTATTTTACCATTGTAAATGATGATTAAGAAAAATTCAGTGTTTAAATGGGGATCTGTAGAAAAGGAGGCATTTGATTCCATTAAAAGATCAATAATTAATGTCCCTTCTTTAAGCACTCCCAATTTTTCTAATCATTTCATACTATATACCCTCGCATCCGCTTCGTCATATGCAGCAGTGTTGACTCAAATTAATGATCAAAACTTGGAAGCACCAATTTCATTTTACAGCTCAAATCTTCAAGGTGATGAACTAAACTATTCGGAAGTTGAAAAACATGCCTTTGTTGTGTACAAAGCCATAAAACACTATAGGCCCTTCCTCTTAAAATCTCACACAAAAGTTATAGTTCCTTTTTCAACAGTAAGACAATTACTAGTTCAAAGGGAATTAGGAGAAAAGAGAGAAAATTGGGTCACAACATTACAAGAATATGACTTCGAAATCAAGCCAGCAAAGATTGTCAAAGGCCAAGGTTTTTGTAGGTTGTTAGTAGGAGCATCCAACATTCAAGAACCTGAAAGTACAGAAGATACGGAAGAAATCAATCAGATAAGTACCACAGGTTCTGAATCACAATATACAAATCTGATTTTCTATTTAAAAAATGGGTATGCTCCTTCCAATCTCTCCTATAAAAACAAACGTGCCATTATATTGAAAGCAAAAAACTTCACAATTATAGATGATGTATTGTTTAGGCGAAATTATAATTCAATTTTATTAAGATGTTTAGAAAAACCTGAAGCTCAAAAAGTTGTGCAGGAACTTTATAATGGACCAGTAGGAGGACATTTTGGAGCTGACACGACAGATCACAAAATCATTCATGCTGGGTACTATTGGCCCACCTTGTTCAAAGATACTCATGAATATGTAAGGAAATGCCAAAGCTGTCAAACCTCCAGTGGAAGACAAAGAAAGCCAGCTTTCCCTTTGCAACCAGTCAACATTGAGCAACCATTTGAGCAATGGGGATTGGACATCATTGGAGAAATCACTCCACATTCATCCAAACGGCATAAGTATATCCTTACTGCCACTGATTACTTTACTAAGTGGGTTGAAGCAATTCCTTTAAAGACAACAAACTCTGAGGCAATTATGGAATTCATAGATCAATTCATTATTACCAGGTTTGGTGTCCCGAATGCTCTTGTTTTTGATAATGCATCTTATTTCTCTGGAAATTCTATGTTTGAGTTTGCTATCAAAAGAGGATTTAAATTGAGGTATTATGCAAATTACTACCCCTAGGGCAATGGTTTGGCAGAATCCACCAATAAAAACCTTATTAAAATTATTAAGCGAACTATTGAACAGAATCATAAAAACTGGCATAAATCTTTGATATTTGCACTATGGGCTGATAGAATAACTCAAAAAGCCTCTATAGGAACTTCTCCATTCAATCTACTATATGGAAAGGAAGCTACCATACCAGCTAACTTAGTGCTTCCATCCTTAACTTTAGTGCAGTTTATTGAAGAAAGTCCCTCATCTTCTATTCAACTAAGACACGATCAAATTTTGAAACTAGAAGAAGAAAGGGTAAAAGCCAGAATTATTCATGCAAAACATCAGCAAATTATCAAGTCATCTTTTGATACAACTTCAATCAGTTCAAAACAATTACAAGTTGGTTATCTAGTTTTGAAATGGGACAAATCCCATGAGGATAAAGGAAAACACACAAAGTTCCAGAAAATGTGGCTCAGACCATTTCAAATCAATGAGAAGATAGGCCCTTCTACCTTCATTCTGCAATCTCTATCAGGAAAGAGAGACTCTCTTCCTGTTAACGACCTTATCTTGAAAAATTCTTCAATTGAGAAGGTAACCCCTTCTCCCTTTGTAAATATTCAATTTCCAGCTAAAATTTTGTACATAGCTTAGATTTTTAGGATTTTAGAAGAATAAAGTTAGCCTTCCATTGGTCTTTACTATATTGAAAAGTTTCTCAAAAGAAACGGTTATGATATTTGATTTTAAAATGGAAGCCTTAAACGAATGGAAGATTTATATGAAATTAGGTATTTTTAGATTCTGAAACCCCATTTTATTTTTGTAAACTCTTCTCAAAGATTAGAACTACTGTAAACCATTTTAATGTTTTTAAGCAGCCTGAAAACAGTTATCAATACAAAACAGATACTGATTCAATTTTAGCATCTTTAACTCTTATCCTGTCATCCATCCTCTATTAAGGATAAAATTTTTCATCCCATTCATCAAGGGTTATAATTACTCAGAGTGTAATTCTAAAATATATTTGAGGTAAAAGATAAGAGGTCTTATCACAATCCTTCTTACCATGATCATAGGGAAATAGTTCAACTGACATTACTAATACTGCATACCAAAACAGGGTAATGGCTTATAATTATAAGATGAGGGGTCTCATCACGAGCTAGCTTGTTCAGTTAAATTATCACCAGTGGATGGCATTGTCAAATAGCTAGCTACCAAACCAGGACAATGGCTTTTTATCTTACAAAATAAAGAAAAAGAAAAAATGATACAAAAATATGAAAACATATTTTTGGATTCATTCTTTTTAATTATACTCTGAAATGGATGGGATAATGAAGGATCAAATGGTTAAGTGGTATCCCTATTGAGACTATAGATGTTTGCTGACAGTAGAGGCTCTACCTATGGCAAAGGAGTCATTATAAAGCTAAGTTGGAAAAGTTTTTGTTTTATCATTAACAACCAATTAAGGCTCATTTGAAACATAGAATGTATTTAATTGTAACATGAGAAGAGAATAGCAGAAATAACTATCATTACATTCAGAATTTAAGTTTGCCTAGTTATATTAAGATTTTTTTCGCTCGGATAAGATTTTCAGATTAAAAAGTTTAAATATTTTAACTTTTCCTAGAGATAACTGTTTCTCCCAGTAAATTGCCAATTGTTGTGTTGTACAACAACCCCCCATTTCATAAAAGTTTTCTTTAAAAATCATAATATGAAGTGGGTCGCTTTTAAACATAGATGTGTGAATAAATTGGTATTAGCTTATTATTAGAAAAAACCCTCATCAAAAGGTCCGACTAAAATATGATATCCCTTTTAAACAATGATAAAAGAGGCATTTTAAACAAATCATAAAGCTTTTTATTATTACGATAAAGCGATCGCAATATCACATATCGAAATAATAAAAGGAACATAAATAAAGTCCCATTGAATTACTCCGATCCAAAAGGGGAAATTGCCATCGGATATCGGGGAAAAGCAAAGCGCATCATTTATAAGGCATCCCCCATTCCTCCGATGCGATAAAAGGCATCGCTATCGGCAATTGGCTCTGGTAATCAATGCGTTAATTGTGACACCTTCAAATCCCCCAATGCGATAAGGCGTATCGCCATCGGCGATTGGCGATTTCGCAATGGCATAAATAAAGTGACTGGAGCCCTGTCCCGATTGTGATGCATTAAATCAGGGCGCGTGTTTCTAAGCATATTAAAGATTGGCATGCATTATATCACCTTTGGTGATTGAACGATATTTTGGACTACTATGAAAACCCTCCCTTTCATGTCGCTAATCATCAAATGCGATTAACCACCAAAAATCTAAGCCACGCTTGAACCAATAGACGTTATGATGGATTATTTAAAATCCTCGTTATCATGATTGACAGGTGAAGCGGCCAATTAATGAAGCAGTTATGCTGAGATTTTCCACTTAGATTCTATCTGCGGTAATTTTACCATGATCTTCGATTATTCGTTAAAAGATATAACTCTTTCATATTGGCTCTTGCTATCTATTTCTCTATATCACGCTGGTTTCCTTCCTTTTGTAGAATTTCGTCGAAGTATCAAGTTTTAATCAAATGGGAAAGAAATCTAAGAGATCCGCTGTAGCACCGGCCACTACAGTAACAGTCCATCCCACCAGTGACCGAGGACCAAGCAAAAAGGGCCTAATTTCGGACACTGCATGTCTCGGCCTTTGAAATACAAGCTGGAAAAGCATCTATAATTTGGTTGAGGCAGAAGAATCGGAGGAAGTGTCAAAAGAAGCTATGACAGACTCAACTAGCAAATCAGAAGCCTCGCTAAAAGATTTGGCTGACTCCTTTTTACACAGGATAGCAGCTCGGGAGAAAATTCTTCCTTACACTGATGTGGTGAGATGGGTGGTCGAACAAATTCCTGTTTCTAATAGGACCTTTTGCACAGTTGATGGAAGAGTTTTCGGTTCATTTCAGCCTGACGACTCAAGGAAAATGTACCATTTGCCCGAACCTGAAAAGAAATACAACAAAGCTTTTCTAAAGAAATTCGCAGAGGAGAATGAGACGAAATCAGCCCTGATTAGACAGTGGAGACAGAATCCCGCAAAGCACAAACATGAATCATCGGGTAAGTACTCCGTGGATTCCTTAGCATCTCCTTACTGTTACACTGGGGCAATGATGTGTAGGATATGGGGAATGCATGATTCAGCAAAATTTGATATCGAAATGGTTCCTTTAATGGAAGCGGCAACTACTAGTTATGTCATGGATTGGGCCAATATATTGTCTGATAAATTAGCCTCTGCAATTCTTGATTTTAGATTCAATTCACGCAAAACCTCCAGGACTATTCCTCCCTTCTATTATAGTGTTTATGTTATGGATATGCTTTGTTTTAATTCCGAATACCCAATACATGGGTGGAGGTGGACGCCACAGGACCCTAATCCAATCCACATCTACCATCAGATGTTATGGAAGGCACATTATAAAGACCACTTGTATCAAATCTGTAACGGTTTCATGTTGCCTATCTATTATGCCATTTTTGATAAGACTGCCCCAAGGATTTCCGAGGAGGCAGAAGTTGACTTGACTGTTGTGGGAAATTGGTTCGAGGAAGATAAATTCACATATATACAGGTGTTTGGTAGTGCCATAAAACCCCATGTCCTCCCATTATATGTATCGGATAAACTGTTGGCACGAGAATTAGCTTACCAAATCACAACCGCTGGAATGTCAAAAAGTGTCAGGACTTCCAAAAAATAGCTATGGCCCGTATTCCATTTGAGATGCGGTGTTTATACCGTACTTGATTGGAAGCATGCTGAGAAGAAGGCAGGAAAAGTAAATATGCTCAATCTTGCGACCATCCCTAACAGGCAATTCGATCCCTGGAACGTTGCCTATAATGTGCTTGAACAGGCCAAACTTACTAAGTTTGACCATGAAAAAGATGAATTTTATGATTTATTTTCTTCAGCAGAATCATTGTCTCAGGTTAAAACATTGGCCAGGATGAAATATAATGATGAAGGGCTGGCAGAATTCAATAGGCTCAGAGAACAGAGGTTGCAAACTCTTTCTCTGGACTTGTTGGCTACTACACCAACAACTAAGTCAAGCGAGCTTGGGCAGAAGAGTATTGACGAGTCTTGTGCTACAGAGAAAATTCCTGAAAAGGAAACAGAGCAGGAGAAAGGAAAAGAGCAGGAAACAAAGCAGGAGAAAGGAAAGAAGCAGGACAGTGAAGTTATTGATTTAAAGACTCAAATTTATCCCAAACTCCTCTAAGAGTGGCAGCAATTTGACTCTATTATAAACAATCCTGAGATTTCTCAAGGATTCGGCACACCCCAAGTGACAGTCAGTCAAGAAACAACCACAACTACGGTTCCGATGGAAGGAACCAGTGACCTACCTAGAAGTAAAGATGCGGAAATAATTCCCAAAGATCCATCCGATCAGATTGTTTTACAGATAGAAGACATACCACCATTAGACGTCTTTTACAGTCGTAAACACGGGGTTGTGGTGAAAAGACAGACGATAAGGAGGAGACTTGATCAATCTTCCCTTTTTCCAGATCAAACAGAGATGCCTAATGTGGTGTGGAAGGAGGAATTGAACCCTTCCGATGACCTTACGAAGCTCTCCCAGTATACCGGAGCATATTCGGTAGCCACCATGGATAAAGCCTTGGAAGTGAGTAGTCCCCTTAAGGAAAAATATCATATTATTGATTCATTGCAGTCACAGGTGTCTGAAGCACAGCGGAAAATAGAACAATTGGAACAACAACTATCAACACAGCGGCAGACAAACAACCAATTAAATGAGCAATTTCTCAAAGAGCAACAGAGGATAGATTCGAGTGCAGTGCAGAAACAGACAGAATTGTCCAAGGCATTGGCTAGATTAAAGGCGATGAATGAACAAATAAGCAAGACTAAGGATGAGCAAATCGCTCAACTGTCAGAAGAAGTAGAAAAGTTCAGGAGACTTCCACAAGTAGCAGAGTTCAGAACAGAAGCTCTACAAATCAATAAGGCATTGATTACATAGATAAAATTGTTATGTCATAACATTTCTCTGGCTGGACCTCTTTGTGAGATTACTACATCAATAGTTGATAAATCAGTTGAAGCTAGACAGGTTTAGAATAGGCTGATGAGACCTTAACCAGTTTTCTTGCTTGGCAAGACTCCCTTGAAGGACAGGCTTCAGATCTGCCCAAAGTTCTTAAGTCACACAAAGACATCCTGTTCCTAGAATGGTAGACGCAACTAATGAAGGCAGAAAGAGAAACCTCAAGATGTCGATTATCTACTAGCAATTTAATTGAATTTGTCAATGACACCCTTTATCTGTCTAATATGATTTCACAGTGTAATCCAAGAAAATTGACATCGGCCAAAGCCTTGGAACAAACATGCAATCAGGAATTGGAAAAGAAAGGAAGACTAATCACTGGAATCCAAAGTTTAACTTGGGATACCTTTTGGTTTTTCTTAATAAAGCCATACAGTTAGAGGGCCGCACTCAAATTTTTAACTGATGCTATTAGTTGGATGATCCCCGAGATCCAAGATGCCACATATTCAGCTCAACTGAATTCTTGCCTAAGCCGCCCCCTAGAGTTGCAACCGATGCTAGATATCTACCAGCTCAAACCGAAGGGAGATCATCCGAAACAATGAATCATGCTGCTGACTGAGGACAAGCCGATTTTGAGGAGATATTCATAGCATAGTTGTACCAATTAAATAGCACTTTTATTTTGTAATTATTTAGCTCAATTAGTATTTATAGGCCCTTTCATGCATTTGGAAAGGGTCCTCAGTTTTTGTATAAACTCAAATCAGGAAGTCACACTATTATGCTTCTGATCTATTTTTATAAATACTGGGCCAATATTCTGAATTTTGACGAAGAAAGCTTTGATTATATGTGCACTATTGCCTTTTGTCAAAGTGTTTCTAAGTTGGAAAAAGGAATTTGAATGCGATTGATATCAAGAGTGACTCAAACAACATATGGTACTATTATCTATGCTCTTGTGTAATTTTTATGTGAGTCGACATTCGTTCAAATTTTGCTATCATTGAATATATGTATGTGTTTTAACAGTAATCCTTGTACTTTTCACTATTGAATGTCTGAGAACTGTTATTCTTTCAATCATATCTATCTCTATGATATATATGAAGAATAGTGTAATAGTGTTTGCTTGATTGATTTGTTCAACTATTTGGGCTTAGTAATTATCATATGAATAAACATCTTTGCTTACCAACAAGAGTCATCTATATGCCTGTTTGTGAATGAAGACCATCCAAAGTTACACTAAAACGCAGCAATTTCCCGGGATAGAATAGTTGTTTATAATTTTACTTTTAGATTAAATCATTCATCCATTATCATTACATATTAGAAAATCAATTATTTATCCATCCTATTTACCAATCATTGGGAAACTGGTCCCATTATATCCAGTCGGAGCCACCACACCAAACGGAAAAGGAGCTGCCTTTAAGGTTCAGACCGTGTGGTTATCCCCGATGTTGATGCAGTGATTTTCGAGGCCCCAACAGGAACTAAGCATGGGTTTCTAGGAATCACCTTATGGATTTGAAGACTACAAGGAGGATCCAAGCATACATTAAATACATTTTGATCTTTAAATTGGAGTTTATAGAGATTGATGAATATTGGTTGTACCATTCTATCTGTTATCACCCAGAAATTTCCCTAGAAGTTATTAGAAGAAAGAAAATGACCGAGGTAGCCACAAACCAACATTTAAGCATAGGCTCTATCCAACCTATGGCTCAGAGAGGGTTCTCTCTATATGATTTGGCTTTGTTTGCTGCGATTTTAGGCTAGTTCTGAATTTTTAGGGGGTTTTTGATCTGTATCGAAGATTGGATGGTGGAATCTTTAAAACAGATGGATAAAATGAGGTCTTTAGACCATTGGGATATGGAGTCAACAGAAGGGCAACAGAACTGGAATTAAATCACTAAAGGGAGTGTTCAAAGGGTAAGCTAGTAGAGTACAGTACAGGTCTTTCGGCCAGAGGGGTGAAATGGTCTTAACTAGGGTGAGAGAGCAATTAAGAATTCCTAGACCAGGGTCAAAACGAGGAATAGAGGATAATCGAAAACAAAGGGAAATTAAGAATCCTTTGCTATAGATTATAGAGACAACCTAAACTAAGGAGAAATTAAGAATTCCTTAACTTAGATATTGGTTGAAAAAATTTAAATGCCTATCTGTTAAAACAAAGTTTAATTAAAAAAATTCTGAGATATTGTTCCAGTTATAGCATTCAGATTCAGAAATACATTAAAGATTGTGGAAAAAAATTTAAGAAAGATAACAAAAACATGAGAAAATACTTGTCTGCAATTCCCTCAACATATGAATCCTATGAAATGTATGGTCTTTATTCATTAATCTAGCTTGCTGGGTCAGTCAATGCTCCAATATCTTTACAGTCTTTTGATCAAGAAGTCTATAGAAATGTCTAAGAATCCACCCTACATACTCTGAATTGTGAAGTATTTATAAAAAACTTTATTACAAAATATCCCAAACTAACTTGAGATTTAATATAGGAAATAAAAATATCTATTTGCTAGAAGGTAGAGACAGTTAGTGAACAACTTTCATGCTATCCCTTTTATTGTGATATTGCTGGCCTTTATAGTTTGGCTTATGGCCCTTTATGCTCTTTTCTGTTTGAACTTTCACACTGGAGGCTTTAGTTACTTTTGGTTTTTATCTGATACTCTTTGGCACTGATACCTTTTAACCATACTGACCTGCCTTTACCTTTTACCCTGCTGACTATACATTAACCTTTTTACTACATTTTACTATAGTAAACCAGTCAATATTTTCAAAAATTTAGCATCAGGTAACTTGATTTCCAGTATCCTCATATATATCTCATCTACCTCGATATACTTAGGAAAAGTAGGCCTAGTGATGAATAGGTGTTTTACCTCATGCTGGAGGAAAAACAGGTTTTCAAATGTCCGGTAAAGAACTTTGCCTATTGGTAATGCCTTTATCGATGATGTGCTGGCCTGTTCTTTAGCTAGCTCTCTAATTTTGTTGTCATAATCCTCTTGTTTCATGATCTTGTCATTTATGACCAAGGGACTGGGTAACCCTTTCTCTCTCAAAATTTGAAACTTGGCCATAAATCTATCAACTGTTACCTACATATTTTGACACTTGTCCTCCATGTTTAACATTAAGTTTCTCTTGGAAAGGACCTTTCTTACCTCCAAAATTGTTTCTGTCCTATCATTTATATCCAATTCCTGAAGTTCATACTTGCTTTTACTATTTAGGAAGTGGATAAGTCTGGTTGCATCTTCAGGCATGTCTCCTAGTTCTTCTTTGACTTTTTGGATAGCTTCTATAGCTATCTTTGTCAGGTCTATCTGTTCAAAAATTACTTGAATGGATGGCCAAATATCATTGACAGAGTCAATGATATTGTCCCATAATAGTTACTTGGCTTGCCCAAGGGGTTCCTTTAGTGTTAGATATTTCTCCATAGCCTCTAATCTTTCATTTATTTTGGCATATTTCCACACTTCTTACTTGTGCATGATCTTGGCAAGCTTGCAATCCGTTTCCAAGCTTTTTACCTTTTCTTTTAGTTTGTTCATTTCTGTAACCTGAATAGACATTTCGTTCATGGCTTTGACCAATTTTGCTGCTTCGTTTCCTGATGCACCTATTGTTGATGTAGATTCTGTTGAAACTAATTGTGTTGTACGCATGTGTTATGAAACCAGCTCAAGAAAAAGATAGAAAAGATAGATCAACGCCTTATAATTCAGCCTCTTCGAGGGGGCAACCTCCTTTACATTACATAAATGAACAATTCTTGGATGATTCAAATGACAAAACCTCATTTCTATATATAGGAGTCTAAGGAGTCACAATATAACCCAGCCGACCTAACAATAATAATATAAAGCCACAAAAATAACAATAGAGGGATTCTATGGGGCACAGTAATAACAATATGTGGATAATAGGGGCACACCAATATTAATAAGGGGTACAACTACAATAGTAATGGGGTAGTCACTAGTATTATAGGGACCCAACATTCCCCTCTCCTTCAAAAAAGTGTTGTCCTCAATGCTTGAGAAGTTCTGGATGCTTCTGTATAAAATTCTCATCCTCCCATGTGGAATCTTTAGTGGATAAGTTCTTCCACTTGATAAGATACTCCGAAATTGATCGATTTCGTAGCTGTCGAGTTCTTGTTTCTGTGACTGCTTCTGGTTCTAATATAATTTTTCCTTCCTCGTCAAGTTCTGGCAATATTGTTTGAACTAGGAGCTTTTCGCCTATAACCTTCTTTAAACATGAAACATGGAAAACTGGGTGCAATTGAGAAGCTGCAGGAAGCTCCAATTTGTATGCCATAGTACCAATCTATTGCAACACCTTGTATGGATCATAATACTTTGGTGATAATTTATTATCCTTCTTAGCTTTCTTGAGTGACATTTGCTTATATGGCTCTAGCCGTAGGAATACCCAATCACCTACATCAAAACTTCTTTCTCTACGATGTTGATCTGCCTGTTGTTTCATTCTATTCTATGCCAACACGAGGTTATCCTTTAAGAGTTGGAGGACTTGTTGTTGATGTTCAATGTGATGTTCCATTGCTTGAACCTTAGAATTTTTTCTTAAATATGATGTGATGGATGGTGGCTGATACCCATAAAGTGCCATAAATGGGGTCATTTTTGTTGTTGTATGGAAGGAAGTGTTATACCACCATTCAGCCAGAGGCAACCATTTGACCCATTGTGTCCGTTTATCAGATACAAAGCAACAAAGATATCCTTCCAAACATTTGTTTACTATCTCAGTTTGCCCATCAGATTGAGGATGATAAGATGAGCTATGAGCTAACTGAGTACCAAGACAAGAAAATAATTCTGTCCAAAAATTTCCAGTGAAAATGGGATCTCTGTCACTTACAATAATCTTTAGGTTTCCATGTAGCTTTTGAATTGTTTCCATAAATGCAGTAGAAATTGTACTGGCTTTAAATGGATGTGATAATGCACAAAAGTGTGCATACTTGGTAAGTTTGTCAACTACCACCATGATGACACTCTTTCCCTCAGACTTGGGTAAACTTGTGATAAAATCCATTGAAACCTCCTCCCAACGTTGGCTTGGAATGGATAAAGGTTGTAATAGACCTGGTGTCTTAATTGTTTCAACTTTATTTTGTTGGAAGCCCAAACATTCCGCCACAAACTTTTGAATATCTGCTTTAAGGCCATCCCAAAAAAATTCCTTCTTAACCCTATGGTAAGTTTTAAAAATCCTGAGTGCCCTCCTAAGGGAGAAGTGTGCAATTCCATAAGAATCTTTTGTTTTAGCTGGGAATTCTTACAGAGGTATAAGCGATCTTTGTACCATAACGAATCATTTTTCCAGCTAAATGTATCAGATATACTGGAATCTTGTTGTAACTTTCGAATAAGTGCCCACACTTCTTCATCATTCTTCCATTCCTCCCTTGCTTCTTTTATCCAATCTGGTTGGATAATAGAAATGGCGCACAACAATGCTTCCACATCCTCATCCTTTCTTGAGAGTGCATCTGCCACCACATTTTGCTTCCCTTTTTTGTAGATGATTTCAAAGTCATAACCCAACATCTTTGTGACCCACTTTTGTTGCTCTTCAGAGGATAATCTTTGTTCTAAAAAGTATTTAAGGCTATCATGATCCATTTTTACCTTGAAGTGTCTTCCCATTAGGTAGGGTCGCCATTTCTTAAGTGCATGGAGTATTGCCAACATTTCCTTCTCATAAATAGCTTTGTGTAAAAACTTTCCCTTGATTGGATGACTTTCAAAAGCAATGGGTCTTTCATCTTGCATTAAAATAGCACCAATTCCATTTCCTGAAGCATCACATTCCACAATAAATATTTTTGTGAAGTCCGGTGTAGCTAAGACCGGTGCTTGGCACATTGCCTCTTTAAGATGTTCGAAGGCCTTTGTTGCTTCTGGAGTCCATGAAAATGCATCTTTCTTCAATAATGTTGTTAGAGGTGCTGCTATTCTCCCATAATTCTTAACAAACTTGTGATAATACCCTGTCAACCCGAGAAATCCTCGCAGATGCTTTATGGATGTGGGAATTTTCCATTCCTTAATGGCTTTAATTTTGCTAGGGTCTACCTTAACTCCTTCATGAGATACAATATGACCCAGATATTCCACCTCTTGTACTCCAAAGAAACATTTGGATCTTTTTGCATATAATTGTTTCTCCTCCAATAGTTGTAGCACCCTGTCAACATGTTCAACATGATCCTTCCAAGACTTGTTGTAGATTAGTATATCATCAAAAAATACTAACACAAATTTTCTAAGGAATGGTTTGAAAATTGAATTCATCAAACCTTGAAATGTTGAAGGTGCATTGGTAAGGCCAAAAGGCATGACCAAAAATTCATAATGACCCTCATGAGTTCTAAATGTTGTTTTTAGAATGTCTTCAATCTTCATTCTGATTTGATGATATCCTAAACAAAGATCCAACTTGGTGAAGTAAATTGATCCATGCAATTCATCCAGTAATTCATCAATGACATGAATGGTAAACTTATCTTTAATAGTGAGCTTGTTGAGCTCCCTATAATCTAGACACATGCACCATGATCCATCTTTCTTGTGCACCAAAATGACTGGAGCAGAGAAAGAACTTTGACTTTGTTGAATTATACCACCCTCTAGCATTTCTGTAACCATACGTTCAATTTCACTCTTTTGGGCATAGGGATATCTGTACGGCCTGATGTTTGGAGGAACACTTCCTGGAATCAGATGAATAGCATGATCATGATCACGAATAGGTGGGAGACCTTTGGGAGTCTCAAATACCTTGGAATGATTGTCCAAGACTTTTTGGAGATCTGGAGAAATAGATGATTCCAATGTGGAAACATCTAGTGAACATAATTGTGCAATTACACCTCTTTGTTCCTTTTTTAGAAGCTTTGTCATACAGTTAGAGATGATTATATTTCCCGGTTTCCCTGCAATACCCCTTAATTCAACTTCCTTTCCTTCCACAGAAAATTTCATGAAAAGTTCTTAAAATTAAAAGCTATTGTACCCAAGGATTGTAGCCATTGGACTCCTAGTACAACATCAGCACCTCCCATTGGAATGGAAAGCATTGGGCTAGTCAATACATATTCTCCCATGGATAGCTTGATATTATGGCACTTTCCTGAGCAATTTATTGTTCCTCCATTTGCAACTATCACTTGACACTCTGGTGCTGGATATAAGAAGCAATTCAATTCTCTTGCTACCTTACAATGAATAAAATTGTGGGTACTTCCTGAATCAATCAACACTATTACCTTTTTCTTCTTGATTTGTCCTTCTATCTTGATGGTTTGAGGAGTGGTAATTCCCGTCAATGCATTACAAGATATGGTCAGATTCATTTCTTCTTTATCTAGGCTTTGTCCTGGAGTATATCCTCTTCTTTTGACCTTTCTTGCTCCTTTTCTTCTTCCTCTTCACAATCTATGTAGAATAATTTCTTCTCAGCACACTTATGACCTTTAGTGTATTTTCTATCACAACTGTAACAAAGCCCTTTTGCTCTTTTTTCTTCCAATTGTTGTGGTGTCAACCTTATAGGTTGTGGAAGACTAGTGGCAACAACACTTCCGTCTTTATAGTTGTGAGTGGTATGCTTCCTGGTTGCCATAATTTTGCTTTCCATTTTTCATGCTAACCTGAATGCCTTCTCTAATGAATCAGGTTCCCAAAGGTGAACATCATGTTGGATATTATCCTTTAAAGACCCTATGAACACATCAATCCTATCCCCTTCTGGAATATCTTTTACCCTTATGTTAAATTTTTGGAACTCCTCAATGTGCTCCATTATTGAACCCTTTTGTTTGAGACTTATCAATTGGCTAAAAAAAGTGTTTCTTTTTGTATCCTCATAATGTGCTATCGATTCTTCTGTAAAAATTGCCCAAGTGATAAATTGTTTACGAGAGCAAAGCCATTGATACCATACAAACTGATTTGGTTCCAAATATAAAGTTGCCATAGTACCTTTTGTGTGTTTTGCACATTATTGAGATCGAAAAATTGCTTCATCTGTAATATCCATGTTGCTGGATCCTTGCCAATAAACTTCCTCATATCGATTTTTGGAATATGGTGGGTCTTTGATCCAACATTAGAGTCTATGGAATCATGATTAACATTTCTTTTGTTCTCATCATGAGTTTCCTTTACTACCCTTTCACCATTATTGACCCTCTCTTGTAGCAACTTATTCATATTTATCTTCAATTCTTCCATGTGTGTCTTCAAATCTATCTTCAAATCATCCATCTTAGTTTCCACGTCATTCATCTTAGCTTCTACACCTTTCTTTAAACAATCCTTCTTAGCTTCTATGCCTTTCTTTAAACCATCCATCTTAGATTCTGTTCCTTTTTGTGCAAGGGACAGTTGTTGCACTTGGTCTTGTAATTTTGATATATCATGTTGCATTCCTTCCACTTCTTCATGAGTCATGCTAAAGCTTTCAGGTCCCTTACTAGATATTTGCATTTTCTTTCCTCGAGGCATCAGTTACCAATAATAATTCTCTACTATGCCCTTTGAATTCCTTCAAAATAAATTTTCAAACCAAGCTTAAGCAAAAATTTAAGAAAATCTACACACCTTTTTTCAATTTGTAGGAGCTCTATATTGCCTCTGATGTATCTATGTATTTTCCAATCATCTAGATCTTAGTTTGTGATCTATAGTAGCCCTCCATTTCCTCTTTCCAATGCCACAAGTCGGACCCAAATTGGATTCTCCAAGGAAGAGTTATGTGAAATCTCCCACAGTGACTTGATTATAGACTAGTTCAGTAGAGCGAACTTGTACGACTTGCCACGAGTCACTGTTTCGACCTCTGGATCTGAAAAATGCATACAAGAAGCTAAAGTCCATCCTCTTTCTATACCTTCTTACAAAAGTTCAATCCGATCCCCAGAGAGAAAGTTATGATGCTTTTTCACAGGTCACCTGTTTGGAATGTAATTCAGGAGTTTGCAAAAATACCAACTTCCTCAGATCATATCTCCACAAATATAGTGCGAACCGCTCGGAAATTCGGAGCCGAGGTTCAGCACGATTTCTTCTCAAATGGGTTTTTTTTTAAACTTTTGAAACATCGCAAAAAAAAAGTTATAGAGACAATTCCACAATGACCTGTTTGGAGAGGCGAAACCCTAGAATCCAAAGCTCTGATACCAAATGTTATGAAACCAGCTCAAGAAAAGATAGAAAAGATAGATCAACGCCTTATAATTCACCCTCTTCGAGGGGGAAACTCCTTTACATTACATAAATGAACAATTCTTGGATGATTCAAATGACAAAACCTCCTTTCTATATATAGGAGTCTAATGAGTCACAATATAACCCAGCCGACCTAACAATAATAATATAAAGCCACAAAAATAACAATAGAGGGATTCTATGGGGCATAGTAATAACAATATGGGGATAATAGGGGCACAAAATATTAATAAGGTGTACAACTACAATAATGATGGGGTAATCACTAGTATTATAGGGACCCAATAGCATGGGAGCCGTGGGAGACAATTAGGATACTAGCATTGAAGGGACTAGTATTGAGACCATTGGGATGACATTTGCAGATGTAGTGGCAATATCACTTTGCTTCAATTGAATTAAAGTGTCTAATTCCTTCTCTATCTCCCTTAATTGATCATTAAGTTTTAGGACCAAGTCCATCAACTCTTCATGTATGGTTTGGCTCTCTAAGACCTCCTGTGTTTGGGGGTGTTGTAGCTGAGGTATCTTCAGTTTCTTTTTCAGTGAAAAAATGTCATCATTTTTCTTCTTTATCAGTTGTTTAATGTCTTTGATATCTTTGTGATCATGTCCCAATTCAATCACTAAGTCTTCCAAAGACTTAATTCTAGTATCCTTGGCCTGTGAGGAGGCCTTCTCTAATTGATATTGCGTTGAGATATTGATCAATGAATTCTGTAACTGATGAGAAGATATGGCTTTACCTGTAATGGTGGAGTAAATCATTTCTCCAGCCTATTTATGAAACTCAATTTGGTCTATGGGATCAATATCCCTAGCCAATACCTCAAAATAATTTTTTTTTATAGTCTGTTGATGTCCTTGGCTATTGTGCAGTTGGTCTTATGAAGGACATTTGTAATTTTCCCTCGTCGATGTCAAAAGCTGACATCAACCTTATCTCATTGGTAGGTGTGAGTTTGAGATACTGAGCGTAAGTTTGCGCTCTCATTTTCTCATTTCTCATCTTGATATCTTTATACCTATCTTTTATATCCTTATCCTTATCAACAGGACTACTAAATGAGGATACTTCTACACTTAGCTGCCTTTCCAAAATATGGGTCTGTGATGTGGAAGGCTCCTCTATTTCCCTAGATGGATCTGCGCCTTTACTTTTGTCCAGCTCAGTATCAGTTATTTCTACTAAGGCTTCTATGTCTTCCTGCTCTGAAACAGGACTTAGCCTAGGTCTTTTGCTCTGACTGGTCTCATATTATATATTTGATGTGCCCATCCATGAACTTGAGGGCTCCTCTCTAGTCCTTTTTGGGTTCTTTTCCTCATTCTAAGGAGTCTGCATGATAGGAGGGGTGCTCATGATTGCTTCTTGTTGTTCAGGTACCTGCATAAAAGAGCTCTCATAAAACTGTCTTTCTAAGTCACCTAAGGTGTTCTCTACCTCTACCCTTGTACTGTCTCTATCTACAAGAGTATTTTCCACCCACTCAGATGGATTGGCATATCTTTCTATCTCTGGTATGGGGTGGTGAATATAAGTTCCCAACTTGACCTTCTTTCTCAATCTGGTTACAAATTCTTCAGGATGATACCTCCACATGAAACTCTTTTGAAACTTCATTGGCTACAAAATTTGGTCTGCCACCTTCCCTACCTCTCTAGAATTGTAGATGAAAGGGACTAACAGGTTTTCTACTTTGAATTGTGATCATTTCTTGGCCGAGACAAAATTTATTTCATCAGAGTTCATTATTTGTTTATAGTACTCTAGAGAAAATAACTTGATGGAGAGGTATTTGGGTAGTTTATATGGTGCAAGTTGGAAACCATACATCCTTATCTCTGTGTGGTTTTGGTAAAGGTATAAATATCCCACTTTTCTTAGTTTATACAACTGGAGGACCCTTTTGATCTCTGGACTTATTCTGGGTCGAGGGCTTTTTGTCAGCATAGTCATGACTAGATGAACAAGAGAACCTATGAAATCTGAATAGGTATATGGTGAATGAAACTTGTGGAATAGTGGGGTCCAAAAAATGCTAGACCTGGGTTGGCCTTTGGTATCCAACATCTTAAGGGAAAAATAAAATCTATCTAGTTGATAGTATAGAAACATATGGTAGATGACAGATGAGTATTTAAACACTCTCTCATTATGCATCCTAGTGAGCTATTCATGCATTCTCTTAGCTATGAACTCAGCATAGTTGTACACAACAATAGGAGGTTGTCCTAGGGTATAACTTGACATGAAGGCTAGGACAAGTTCATCAACAAATTCATTAGTTGAGCAGCCAAGAACACATGATATCATGGTTCGAAGAACATGGCAGAAACATATGGAGGGGGATTTTTGCAAATAAATCACTCTTCTATAATGAATGTCTAGAATATTTGGGCTAACCTAGAGAGGCTCAACATGGGGTAATGTTCTAGCAAATCCCCAATGGAGAGTGGGGTTAGGTTTTGACCTAGTTGTATTTGCAAAATTTCATTAATGGAATCAGCTGTAATGGTGAACAAGACCTTTTGATCAGGGATCGTAATAGCCCTCTGGATGGGAATGTAATAGGCATGGGACTGGTGGACAATTTTAGCGAAAATATGTACCTCTGGGAACTGGTATTTGGGAGAATTTGACTCCCAAAGGCCAATATCATCAGCATGGTTGAGGTATCTTTCCCTACTTACATAATGGATTTTAAGTAGGTGGTTCTGGATAGATGTATCCTTAATTTGGAAATCCCTGTCAGCTAAGGGAAGGTGGTCAAGGTCCAAATGGGGAGTTGTGATAGGCCTAACGTCGAAGGCAACAAGGGAAGCCATAATTTAGTTATTGTGGATTTAAATATGGCTTTATAATTTTATTCAGGGGTTCTCAACAAAAATTGGAAACTTTCAAAAGGTTTGGCTGCGGGTTTTTATATTTAGAGTATTTTTCAATTAATTTTACTTAATAAAAACACTGAACAAGGCTAAAAATTTCCAAATTTGAAAGAGAGAGTGATAATTTGCGGTAAAATACCTAGAATTAGGTGAATAAACTAAAAATTTGGAGGTAGTTGCAGAGTTTCAAATGGTTTTGGTACAGACTGAAAGGGCGACTGGGGTCTTTGCTACTTTCTTCAGGGGTAAATTCAGAATTTAAATGGTGAATTCATGTTTGTAGGGATCACTAGTTTGCAGAGGATCACAGAGAAAATGAGCAAAAAAAAATGAGAAAAGGGGCTTCTTGGCCTTTTATGGCGCAACAGTTATTTTTTGGCAGCAATTTTATGAATGAACAGTAGGTGGTTTGGTGGGTTTGAGCGGGGAGATAGTACTGGACAGCCATCACACTGCTTTTGTGGTGTGGGTTGTTTTTAGAAGGGGTCACCCGATCTACTTTGGAGTGTGACACGTAGCATTCAGGGGGTCGGGCAAAACCACCTTATCTAGTGGGTAAAGGTCAGCTATCGGGCTCAGTTGATATGGCCGTGGTCTGCTAGATTTGGGTGCTTGTGATCTGATGGTAGTCAGGCAGAGAAGATGTGTGGAGGAAATGAACGAGAGTTGGGGGGCGCGCAGGGGTTTTAATCACATTAGTTTGGGATTAATTTAGGAATTAATCCTGGTTTAAGTGATCGGGCGGCACTTAATCATGGGATTAGGGAATCAAGTGAGGTTAATTATGGGATTAACTTAGGTTTACTGGGATTAGGTAAATTAAGTAAGGTTGTATTGGGATATGGGTAGTTTATATAGTTTTTATTAAAACTAAGGGTTGGGATATTTATTTTAGGGGTTTAATTTATATGTGGGAAAAAGGTAATTATGGGGGATTTATATAATAAAATTAGAAATTAATATGAAATGAGCAGAGTTACTATTCCTTAAGACTAAATGTAAAATATGCGCCATTCATTTTATGCATTTGATACTTAGGATAAAGTACTATTTGTGGGTTTTGGAATGAAATATAATTTATATGGTTTTTACTTTCCGTAGGCAAATGAATTTTTTCCTTAGGAAAAGGGGTTTTATTAAGCTAATGAGGGGAAATGAAGGGATATGAATTTTATGAAGGGGATTCTAGCACTTGTGTCCATAAATCATTAAGCCGAGGGTCGGTCCCACCAAAAGTCATAGAAATGCTCTGGGACTCTTTGACTTGTAGGATTTAAAGTAGTAGAACATACTTGTGGATAGGAAATTAGTAAGTAAAGGGGAAGAATGAATGAGGGGAGTTAATCATACTAACTTGCAAACTTTTGTTTTTGATTTCACAGTTGATCATACATATTGAAATATGAGTGTAAGCATGATGCATGTACTTTGATCCAATTAACTTTATACTTAATCAACCTTTCTTCTACTTACCCATTTCTTACCCTAACATTTTTTCTTCATTTATTCGAGGGCATTTAGGCTAGTACACCCTTATTCTATCTTTTCTTTAATAAACCAATCTATCTATTTCTAACCTTATATCATCCGAGGGATCAGATTAAACTGATGAGCTCCTTTTATTTTTTCTACCTATCTAATTATCTACCAAGATTAAACTGTTTAGTCAGATTTTATTTTCTAACTATAGACATAAAATTCAAATCATGATATAATCAAGATTTAACAATTTTATTACCATGGATTCTGGCATGAATAACAAGCTGCACACAATCATTATTATGCATAAAAGTAAATAGTAGTGGCATTTAGACTTGCTCACTTTCATGGTCTCTTTTTGTTTTTTGGGGTTCATATATTTTCATTTTTTGACCTTTTCTCACTCTTTTTGTCCTTTGATTATTCTTTTAGGACATACCCTCTTTATATTTTTTAATTTTTAGTATGGAAAAAATTTGCAGAAAGCAAAGGTATGTACACTGTTACAAGGCTTATCCCTAGTCATTCAAAATTATGACTCCTATTGGTATAGGAACCTAACAGGGGCTCCACTTGAGGTTGGAATTTTCTAGCAAAATGTCAAGAACTTTAAAGATCAGTGGCCTTTGAATTTTCATTGATGTTACCTTGCAAAGTGTTCTTCTATGCATCTTGATTATTGATACTTATGACAGTCAATCTTTTAAAGCTTACAGCCTTCTCTTCGGGCTTCAACTTCAAATATCACCACCCACTCCAAACTAGAGTTTTGACAATATAATATTTACAAATGGGAAACGAAAATTAGTAACTAGGTTCAAAGTAATGTTTTAGCATTCCACCATTCACTGGCCCACCTTTTGAATCTCTACCATCAATTTCTCTCAAAAAGAAAGCATTATTTTCTCTGTAATCATAAATGACATAGGGACCTTTCTTTAGGAGATAAAATTTTCCATGTTTACCTTTGTCTTCCCTCTTTGAATCTTACTTGAGCACCTTGTCCCCCAGGTAGAAATATTTAGCCTTGGTTCTCATATCAAAAATATTTTTAACCCTTTCTTGCACAACTTGAGACCTGATATAGACCTCCTCTTTGGTTTGTTATAGATGAATAGTTTGGTTGATTCTTCTTTGGATACTATTTGGTTCAACCTGCAATTCTTGAAGTATCTTCATTACTAGTACTCCCAAAGAGGATGGAAAGATAACTTCCATCCAATAAACTAGTTGATAGGGAGAAGTACCAATTGATTTCTTAGTAGTCAATCTGTGTGCCCACAAGGCATTGACTAGCTTTCTATTCCAAGTTTTCTTACTATCCTCTACTAACTTCTTGATGATGTTTACTAGGCTATTGTTTGAGGATTCTACCAGTCCATTTCCTTGAGGGTAATAGGTTGTACAATGGCCTAGGGTGACATGATATTTATTCAGAAATCGATCATTCTTTTGGATTTAAAGGTTGTTCCATTATCAGTAACGAGCTTAGTTGGACATCCAAATCTTGATAGAATATTTTTTTCAAGAAAGGTTATGGTAACAGTGTCTGTAGCTTGCCTTGAAGGTATGTCCTCTATCCATTTAGTGAGATAGTCTGTGGCTATGAGGATCCATTTATGCTAGGCAGAGCAGGGTGGGTGATTTTCACCAATGAAGTCTAAACTCCATTGTTGGAAAGGTATTTTAGCATAGATTGGCTTGAGGGGTAAAGGTAAAATCTTTTTCTTCCCCTCAAAATTTTGACATTTATGACAGGAGGTCACATATTTTTTGACATCAGCAAACAAGGTAGGCCAGTAGAAACCATCTCTAAGGATTTATTTGTACTGGTCTTCCAGTAAAGGTGTCCTCAACAATCACCTGCATGAAACGCTTGCAAAACTTTGTTAGGTTCATATTTTAATAAGCAATTAAGAAGAATACCTTCATGATCTCTCCAAAATAGAGCATTATCTAATATACAAAATTTCCAAGATTTCATCTTCAAAAACCTTCTTTTAGTTCTAGATAATTTAGGAGGATCTTGTAAGTTCAGTAAAACATAAATAATATCAGCATACCAAGATGATTCAATAAAGGCTTGGCTGATTAGTGGAGTTGCCATCTCCTCTCCATCATCTATTGTTGCAATAAAGTTTATATCCAAGGCCTGGTAGTTCCATTCAACCATGAGCTTGGCTAAACCTTGGCCCTTGATTAACTTAGTAGGTTTGATTTCTATATCATACTCTAAAATAGTAGCAATCCACTTCCCCCTTTTTCCATTAGGACCACCTTGAGTTAGGATGCATATGATTACTGAATTTGGAATGTAAGCTAATATATGGGAATATAAGATGTATACCGTAAAGTCCTTAATGGCTTTGACTAAAGCCAATGCTTGTTTTTCCATTATATTATATTTCAAGGGGGCATCTCTCAGGGCTTTTCTAAAGAAAGAAATGGGTTGTTCATAGTCGTGGTCATTTTTCTGCAATAGAACTACAACAATTGTGTGCTGAGAAGAAAAGAAGAACAATATGAATTTTTTGTCAAATTTGGGATTGACTAACACAGGTGTTTTAATTAAGGCTAGTTTAATATCTTCAAAGGATTTTTTTAGCCTCAACAGTGCATTTTATGGTGGAATATTTTTTCAGCATGTTGTTTAGTAATCTAATTAATTCTTCTAGATTAGATATAAATCTTCTAAGAAAGTTAATTTTTCCTAAGAAAGCTTGTAACTCTCTAATGTTCCTCGGGTTTTGTATTTGCAAGATGGCTTCTATTCTTGTAGGGTCTATTCTTATACCATCTTTTGAAATTATGTGACCTAAGAACTTTCCTTCTTCTAACCCAAACAAAGACTTTTTAGGGTTCAAGGAGATTCCAAATTTCCTACATTTAATAAAAACTTGTCTTAGATGATCCAAATGTTGATTATCAAATTTTGAAAATACAGTAATATCATATAGATATATCATGAGGAAATCATGAATTTTTTTTGCAAAGGCTATATCCATAGCCCTCTAGAAAGTGGCTCCTACATTCATTAGCCCAAAAGGCATTTTCACATACATAAATGTGCCCCAAGGAGTACTAAAAGCAGTCCTGGGTTGGTCATCAAGGTGAACTAAGATTTGATTGTAACCAGAAAACCCATCCAAAAATGAGATTCTGGTTGATCAAAATACTCTTTGTAAAATGTGATCCATTTTGGGTACAGGGTAACTGTGTTTTAATGACACTTTGTCGAGATTTCTGAGATCCACACAGAGTCTAATCTCACTAGTTTTCTTTCTAGTTGGCACCAAGTTTGAGACCCAGTCAGAAAACCTAATTGGTGCAATTATTTTGGCATCATACATCCTCTGAATTTCTTTTGGAATTGCAGGTAATAAGACAGGATTAATCCTTCTAAGCTTTTGTTTGAAATGATTTTGATTTTATTTAATAGGAATTGTGTGTTGGATGATACTGATGTCATAGGATTTGAGGTCCTCGTAACTCAAAGTGAAGACATCTTGAAATTATTTCAACAACTCAATGTATTTTACTGTTTTCAGTTGGAGGTAATGATTTTGAAAGTTTGATCAGTTTAGGATTTTCATTGGTGCCTATATTACATTCCTCTATATCAAACCTTAATGGTTCCATTTTAGGTTTACTAGGAACATCATTTGAATCAAATAAATCTTCGAGAGGGGTTAATCCCTTAGGTAAGAAGTTATCTTTGAGATTAATTACTTCAATTTCTTCACTGATTATCTCATCAACCTCAATTTTCTCCAATTTATCTACATCTGATCTGGTAAATTTAGTTGGGTTGAGTCTATTGAGTTCGTCACCTTCTATCTCATCCTTAGTGTGAGGAACTATGGATGTATCAGTATCTATATTGTTATTTACAAATTCTTCTTCTAAAATTAAAAAGTTTTTTTTATCTATTTATCATTAGAAAATATTTGCCAATTCTTCAAATTATCTGGAATTGCAGGTCTATGCCTACTTCAGCAGTGTACTGATGGTTGGGCTGAAAGGGTAATTTGTAGGTGCTGGCAAACATTGCTAAACTATGGGCTTGCATGTTATGATTTCTAGGAATTACTGCAAGCTTTGTTTCTAGGAAAGTGTTAAGTATTTCTATAATAGTATCTCTATAACAACTTAATCTAGGGTCTTTAGTCATATATACAACATCAATATGTTATACAATTAGTTCAGAGTCTCCCACGACAGAAACTGTTTTAGCTCCTTACTAGCTTAAGACCTAAAATTAATGCTTCATACTCAGTCATATTATTGTTACACTTAAATTTCAATCTATATGCATGGCCTTCTGAGTAATTATTTTCCAAATTATATATCCATACTCCTGCTCCTGCTCCTAACCTATTGACTGATCCATCAAATTCCAAATTCCATAATATCTCATGATCATAATTTTCACTATCTGGTGCAACAAAATTTTCATCATTCACAGCAATTTGACCATCTTGTTCACTGAACAGTTCTATAGTTTGGTTAGTTTCATTTTTCGTAGAGACTACAATTTCTTTAGGGTCTTCTTTAATAATGTCTAAAAGTTTTTCTTGTGTTTGATCATCATTATACAAGATAAAATAATCAGTATCTGAGTGTATGGAGTAGATGGGAAAGTTTTGAGGCCAATCCTAGCTACTTACCATGTATTTCATTAAGGTTTCATGGTATAGTTTCTTAGGTTGTCCAAAAACAAAGATTGTTGCATATGACATATCTAGTTGTAAAGATCCCTGAAGTTTGGCTCCCCATGATCTGGATAACGACATGCCATACTTTGGTGGGATGTCAGAAACCAAAATATCCATGAGGATGCTTTTGGCAGGATATTGGAATAAAGTAACACATTGGTCTTTGATCAATCCTAGGCACTTTACCTGACTGGAGTCAAATGATAACAAGTTTTTGTAAGGACTTGTAATGTCTAGGATTAATTTATCCATTACTGGTTTGGGAATTAAAATCTGAAAGGCCCCAGAATCCAACATTGCATTGCGTAGGATTTTATCATGGATACTAAGGCTAATGTAAAAAGGTGGAACTCCTCCTTATAATGGGTTTCCATTAACATCTGGACCAAATATGAGTTCTGGTTGGTCATTAAACAAATTGACTGAATCCTCATTTTCAGTGATGTTTCAGGTTTGGTTTATCTGTGATTTATAAGTTTCATTCTTTATTAGTTCTGTTAAAGAGACTGAAATCTTTAGCTTTGCTATCTCTGATCCAAGATTGAATGGAAAAGAGACTTTTTTTTTTAGGGCTCTGAACTTTTGAAGCAGGGATTTGAGAAGACTTGTCTTCTTTTCCTTTATTGGGGACTTATGTGGATTTTCAAATATAATGTTTTGAGCTTTGTCCATTGGTTACTTTGGTGGAATCAAAGTGGATGGATGATCAACAGAAAGTTGATTAGAGGTGATATCTACAATTGTTGGGCCAGAAGGATTTGGATTCTGCCTAGGGAGAATATGGAGGATCTTTGAAATAGGGGCTTCTTTTATTTTCTTCGGTTGATTTTGTACTGTTTTCTTGGTTTGTCCAGGGACATCAACATTCTTTTTTCTTCTTAGATTATATTTTTTATGTACTTCAAAGATGGCAGAATCATATCCCTATTTGTAATTAAATGATTCTCCAAACTATATCTGTAATTGTTGCAGCATATGCAATTCCTGCTCATCTTGGGTTAGAAAAACAGTGTCCTCATCATTTATTCCCATTAGGTTAATTTGTGTATCTTGTTCTAGATCTCCGAGATGGGATATCTTTGCATAATTTTCTTCAAAACGAGGCCTAATGTTCTGATCCAATCCATTTTTCCCAATATTTTGGTTTTGGTTTTTTCTAAATTTTGGGTTTCTAACTGGAGGCGCTTGTTGGCTATCCCATTGAGGTTTTATCTCCATATTCCCTATTATATCCATTAGTTTTTCCATACCTTTGGCTAAACTATCTATTTTAATGTCATAGGGTGAAGCTTCATCATTAGCAGTTCCTCTCCTTTCATTTCTAACTCTAGTCCTCTTAGCTAACAAATTAGACTCTACACTAACAACTACACTTTTAATTTCTTTTAACGTTAGGGTGTTTCTTTCCCTAAGTTGGTATGCCATATCTGTGTCAAAACCATCAGGGAACTTTATTAAAGCTAATTCAGTCGGGGCTATAAGATTAAATGGGATGGCGTTATATATATTATTGAATCTAGTGTAGTAATCTTGAACAATTTCATTACGTCCCCTTCTATTACTGTCATATTTTGAAAGGATTTGTAGGGGATTCTTTTTCTTTTCCCATCTGTTCAAAAATTGCTAGTGTAATTCATCTAAACTATTAATACTATTAGTAGGCAATGCTCTAGACCATTTCCTAACATCAACAGCTAAAGTTTGGGCAAAGAGTATTTTTTGAACATTATCTGTGTCAATTTCGTGCAACTCAAAGTAATATGTTATCTTATTGACATGTTGATGTGCAATGTAATGTCATGTGCCATCAAATTGAACAATTTTACTTTGGTAGTCTGCTGGCATAGCACCAAGTTGGGTAGCTAAAACAAGAGGAGCGTATCTATTTGCCATTTCTCTAAGTTGGGAGGGGCTAAGATGTGGGGTCGATATACTCGGAGATGATGCAATGGTGGATGAAGAACCAGGACTAGTAGGTAATGAATGGGAGATGATCGGTTGGTAAGGGAGAGTAGATATAAATGGTGGTGAATAATGGACTTCAGAAGGTATTATGGATGAAGTTGAAGGGAATAATGGTGAACTCAAGCTAATAGACAATTGTTCAGAAAGCTCGGGGCCTATGGCAATATTAATGGATGATTGTGTAGATTCAGAATGTATTCATCAATGGATTTGTTGGCCGGTTGAACTTCAAGATCTGCAACAAAATCAAGATCTAGAATAGTTTCACTGAATGCATTTTCAGATTTTGTTTTGAATAATGAATGTTCAAATGGAACATCAAAGGGAAGTTCGTCTAAAAATAACCACTCATCATGACATGAATTAGCTTTAACTAATGGTATCTGGCTAATTGGACTTTCTTCTTTTATGGATTTTCTTGAAATCAGGTTAGGATTATCGACTACTGGGGAAGGGTTTGGAGCTGGATTAGCACTAGTAAAATGAGTCTCCCTAGAAGCCAAAATTTCAAAATTTTTAATTGTTTTTGTGAGATTTTTTCAATATAACTTCTAAAAAGTGACTTTAAGAGGCTCAAAATATAGAATTAGAATTTTCTAAAAGCTTTATTAGGATTGAGGAGTTGAGAGTTCCCCAGTATGGTCGACACTGTGTTATCACTCAGAATTTTCTCTAGAAGTTATTAGAAGAAAGAAAATGACTGAGGTAACCACAAACCAACTTTTAAGCATAGGATCTAGCCAACATATGGCTCAAAGAGGGCTCTCTCTATATGATTTGGCTTTGTTTGCTGGGATTTTAGACTAGTTATGAATGTTTAGGGGGTTTTTGATTTGTATTGAAGATTGGATGGTGGAATCTTTAAAACAGATGTATAGATGAGGTATTTAGACCATTAGGCTCTGGAGTCAACAGAAGGGCAGCAGAACTGGAATTAACTCATTAAAGGAAGTGTTCAAAGGGAAAGCTAGTGGAGTATAGTGTAGGTCTTTGGGCCAGAAGGGTGAAATGGTCTTAACCAGGGTGAGACAACAATTAAGAATTCTCAGACCGGGATTAAAACGAGGAACAAAAGATAATTAGAAAGAAAGGGAAATTAAGAATCCTTTTCTATAGATTACAGAGACAAGCTAAACTAAGGAGAAATTAAGAATTTCTTAACTTAGATATTTGTTGAAAACATTTAAATGCCTAACTGTTAAAACATAGTGTAATTAAACAAATTTTGGGATATTGTTCCAGTTATAGCGTTTATATTCAGATATACATTAAATATTGTGGAAAGAACTTTAAGAAAGATTACAAAAACATGAGAAAATACTTGTCTGCACTTCGCTCAACACATGAATCCTGTGAAATATCTAGTATTTATTCATTAATCCAGCTTACTAGTTCAGTTAATGCTCCAATATCTTTATAGTCTTTTGATAAATAATTCTATAGAAATTTCTAAAAATCCAACCTACATACTCTGAATTGTGAAGTATTTATACAAAAGTTTATTACCAAATATCCCAAACTAACTTGAGATTTAATCTGGGAAATAAAAATATCTATTTTCTAGAAGGTAGAGACAACTATTGAACTGTTTTCATGTTGACCCTTTTATTGTGGTGTTCCTAGCCTTTATAGTTTGGCTTGTAGCCCTTTATACTCTTTGTCATTTGAACTTTCACGCTGGAGGATTTAGTTACTTTTGGTTTTTATCTGATACTGTTTGGCACTGATACTTTTTAACCATGCTGACCTACCTTTACCTTTGACCCTGGTGACTGTACATTAACCTTTTTACTACATTTTACTATAGTAAATGAGTCAATTTTTCCCAAAATTCAACATCAGGTAACTTGATTTTCAACATCATCCTATATATCTCATCTACCCTGTATACTTAGAAAAAATAGGCCTAGTGATGAATAGGTGTTTTACCTCACGCTGGAGGAAAAATAGGTTTTCAAATGTCTGGTAAAGAACTTTGCCTGTTGGTAATGCCTTTATTGATGATGTACTGGCCTGTTCCTTAGCTAGCTCTCTGATTTTGTTGTCATAATCCTATTGTGTCATGGGCTTGTCATTTATGACCAAGAGACTGGGTAACCCTTTCTCTCTCAAAATTTGAAACTTGGCCACAAATCTATCAACTGTACTTGCATATTTTGACACATGTCCTGCAAGTTTAACATTAAGTTTCTCTTGGAAAGGACCTTTCTTACCTCCAGAATTGTTTTTGTCCTATCCTATATACCCAATTCCTAAAGTTCATAGCTGTTTTTACTTTTGAGGAAGTGGATAAGTCTAGTTGCATCTTCAAGCATGTCTCCTAGTTCTTCATTGAATTTTGGATAGCTTCTATAGCTATCTTTATTAGGTCTATCTATTCAAAAATTACTTAAATGGATGGCCAAATATCATTGATAGAGTCAATGATATTGGCCCATAATAGTTCCTTTGCTTGCCCAAGGGGTTCCTTTATTTTTATATCATTCTCTATAGCCTTTAATCTTTCATTCATTCTGGTAGCTTTCTTCACTTCTTCCTTGTGCATGATCTTCCCAAGCTTGCAATATGTTTCCAATCTTGTCACCATTTCTTTTAGTTCGTTCATTTCTCTAGCCTGAATAGACATTTCTTCCATGGCTTTGACCAATTTTGTTGCTTCTTCTCCTGATGCACCTATTGTTGATGTAGACTCTACTGAAACTGACTATGCTATAGGCATGGGAGCTATTGGAGCCAATGAGGTTGCCAAAATTGAAGGGACTGCTGTTGAGACCGTTGGGATGGAATTTGCAGATGTAGTGGCAATATCACTTTGCTTCAATTGAGTTAAAGTGTCTAATTCCTTCTCTGTCTCCCTTAATTGATCATTAAGTTTTAGGACCAAGTCCATCAACTCTTCATGTCTAGTTTAGCTCTCTAAGACCTCCTATGTTTGGGGGTGTTGTCGCTGAGATATCTTCAGTTGTTTTTTCAGTGTAGCAATGTCATCATTTTTCTTCTTTATCAGTTATTTAGCGGCTTTGATATATTTGGGATCATGTCCCAATTCAATCACTAAGTCTTCCAAACACTTAATTCTAGTATACTTGGCCTATGAGGAGGCCTTTTATAAGTGACATTGAGCTGATATATTTCTCAATGAATTTTGTATTTGATGAGAAGCTATGGCTTTACATGTAAGGGTGGGGTAAATCATTTCTTCAGACTATTTATGAAACTCAATTTGGTCTATGGGACGAATATCCCTGGCCAATACCTCAAAATCAATCTTTTTATAGTCTGTTGATGTCCCTAGTTTGTTATAGACATTTTTGTGCCTTGAATCACTGAGCATGAAATGTCAATAATAAAGGGATCCAAAGTCCCTAAACATGTTGTTCCTACCCCTAGAGGAACAAGTCCAAGTAACCACAGCAATTCACAAAAGTTCTCCACCTGAAAACACTCAAAACAAGGCAATTCTGGATCATGTCAACTGCTCCACTGAGCATCTGCGCTGAATGTCAACTGCCCCACTGTCTACCTGCATTGAATGTCAACTGCAAAGAAGGCTACCTGCGCTGAGCGAGTTTGGACAAGTGGCAGAGTCATTCCTCAAGGTGTCAATGCCCAAGAAGCTTCCAAAATGACACTTGGATCAGGGAATTTGACTGGTGATGAGTAAGAGGTTCCAAAACTCCAAGTGGAAGCAAGAACCTCCAAGTGGACTCAAGAACTGAAGTGGGAGAGGGCACTAGTCAGTCTCAGACCAGTCTCAAGCTGACTCATCCTCTCTCCAATATCCCTATATATAGATCTCTCTCCATGAGGTCAGGGGAGGCTGGAATTTGGTATTTGCAAAGAATTGCTGTTGGTTTGTGGCTGGAAACATTGGGTGTGTTATGCTTTGAAAGGATCTGAAGAAGGAATTCCATTCTGCTGGTCTACGAAACCAGAGATTCTGGGTTCGATCCCCAGCGGAGTCGCCAATTTGTTGTGGGGAAAAATGCCTATTTAGGACGATCCTATCCACCTAAGGTGTGACAGCGCCTTAGCAACAAATGAATACAACTATCATGATTTCTTCCTTTATGAAATATGAAAGAGAGGAGATCGGCAGACTTACCGTTGTCTTGCGGTTGTCCCTCGAACTAGATCCTCTTCTCTTTGTGTATCCACAGCTACTTGCCTCCTCGCTTGATCAAGAGAACAGCTACTTGAATCCCACGAGATCACAAGAGAATAGCTACCTATGACAAGAGAACAACTACTTGCGACAAGAGAAGAATATAATACAAAGGCAAATATACATATTGATTACTAGTCAATGATGTAAACCGTTAACAAGCGCGAGAGGAATCACTGATAATGATAATGACCCTCAAGGTACTGCAGTACAATTCACGTGGTGTGAATAAAGGACTTGGCGTCGAACACCACGCAAAATCTTCTGGTCGAAGGTCGTTGATGTATACCTATCGCCGGAAGTGAGAAACTTGCCATTGAGGCATGCAAGCTTCAAAGTACTGGAGGGGTTGTTCCTAGATCAACTCCTTGGATAATGAGCTGATGTCGACAAGGAGCGATCCGTCAAAGGAGGGCCTTAATGAATCCCACATCAGTGACACGGAACGGAGCTAATGATTTTAATGGAGGTGAAAACAATCTGTGACATATGATTCAGGGAAAATAAAGACATTTGACATGTACATCATTGCAGCAGATGATCATCCTACTCAAAGGATGATAATTTTCACCAAAATTATCAGTCTACCATCAGACGATCGTCTGTTCTATGTACAAAAATAAAGCTGAGCATGGGAATGCCCGCCTCAGCTAGATCATGAAAGCAATATGAATCATAATGTATTGTATTGTATTTTATTACAGGTCTCCTCCCAGCAGATGGATGAACTTCAGACCCTCCTGGATAAAGCATTTCACCTGATAAACAGCCTCATACTTTAGGGGGCAACTGTTATAGACATTTTTGTGCCTTGCATCACTGAGCATGAAATGTCAATAATCAAGGGATCCAAATTCCCTAAACATGTTGTTCCTACCCCTAGAGGAACAAGGCCAAGTAACCACAGCAATTCACAAAAGTTCTCCACCTGAAAACACTCAAAACAAGGCAATTCTGGATCATGTCAACTACTCCACTGAGCATCTGCGCTGAATGTCGACTGCCCCACTGTCTACCTACGTTGAATGTCAACTGTAAAGAAGGCTACCTGCGCTGAGCGAGTTTGGACAAGTGGCAGAGTCATTCCTCAAGGTGTCAATGCCCAGGAAGCTTCCAAAATGACACTTGGATCAGGGAATTCGACTGGTGATGAGTAAGAGGTTACAAAACTCCAAGTGGAATCAAGAACCTCCAAGTGGACTCAAGAACTGAAGTGGGAGAGGACACTAGTCAGTCTCAGACCAGTCTCAAGCTGACTCATCCTCTCTCCAATATCCCTATATATAGATCTCTCTCCATGAGGTCAGGGGAGGCTGGAATTTGGTATTTGCAAAGAATTGTTGTTGGTTTGTGGCTGGAAACATTGGGTGTGTTATGCTTTGAAAGGAGCTGAAGAAGGAATTCCATTCTGCTGGGAAGGAGATGCTGGGTTGGAGCCCTATGGGTTGTATCTCTTCCTGAATCCTGTTACTTTCAATAAAGCTAGCTTGATTCTTTCCTATATGCTGGTGTATTTTGTATGATTGCATTAGTATATTTGATTTACTTCTAATCCTGAATCATTTATGAATATGTATATTTTCCCTTGTATTATATTCTTCTCTTGTCGCAAGTAGCTGTTCTCTTGTCACAGGTAGCTATTCTCTTGTGATCTCGTGGGATTCAAGTAGCTATTCTCTTGATCAAGCGAGGAGGCAAGTAGCTGTGGATACACAAAGAGAAGAGGATCTAGTTCGAGGGACAACAGCAAGACAACGGTAAGTCTGCCGATCTCCTCTCTTTCATATTTCATAAAGGAAGAAATCATGATAGTTGTATTCGTTTGTTGCTAAGGCGCTGTCACACCTTAGGTGGATAGGATCGTCCTAAATAGGCATTTTTCCCCACAACATAGTTGTTGGGCAATTGGTCTTATAAAGGAAATCTGTAAGTTTCCCTCCTCGATGTCAAAAGCTGACATCAACCATGTCTGATTAGTAGGTGTCAGTTTGAGATACTAAGCATAAGTATGTGCCTTCAGTTTCTCATTTCTAATCTTGATATCTTTATATCTATCTTTATATCCTTATCCTTATCAGTAGGCCTACTGAATGAGGATAATTTGACACTTAGATGTCTTTCCAAAATCTAGGTTTATGATGTGGAAGGTTCCTATGTTTCCCAGATAGAGTTGTGATTTTACTTCTATCCAGCTCAATATCAATTATTCATAGTGAGCCTTCTGTGTCTTCCTACTCTGAAATAGGATTTAGCCTAGGCCTTTTGCTTTGACTAGTCTCATATTGTATATTTGATGTGCCCATCCTTGAACTTGAGGGTTCCACTCTGGTACTTTTGGGGTTCTTTTCCTCATTTTGAGAAGTCTGCATTATAGGAGGGGCACTCATAGCTACTTCTTTCTATTCAGGTACATGCATAAAAGAGCTCTCATCAAACTGTCTTTCTAAGTCACATAAGGTGTTCTCTACCTCTAACCTTGTACTATCTCTGTCTACAAGATTATTTTCCACCCACTTAGATTGATTGGCATATCTTTCTATCTCTAGTATGGGGTGGTGGATATAAGGTCCCAACTTGACCTTATTTATCAATCTGGTCACAAATTCTTGAGGGTCATATCTCCACATAAAACTCTTTTGAAAGTTCATTTGCTGTAAAATTTGGTCTGCCTCCTCACCTGCCTCCATAGAATTGCAGATGCAGGGGTCTAACTAGTTTTTTACTTTGAATTGTGACCTTTTCTTGGCCGAGACAAAATTTATTTCATCAGAGTTCATTATTTTCCTATAGTACTCTAGATAAAATAACCTCATGGGGAGTTATTTGGGTAGTTTATGTGGTGCAAGCTAGCAACCATAAATTATTATATATTTGTGGTTTTGGTAAAGGTACCAATCTCCCACTTTGCTTAGTTTAGACAACTGAAGGGACCTTTTGATCTCTGGGCTTATTCTCGGTGGAGGGCTTCCTCTCAGCATAGTCATGACTAGATGAACAAAAGAATATATGAAATATGAATAGGTATATGGTGACTGTAACTTGTGGAATAGTGGGGTCCAAAAAATGACAGACCTGGGATGGCCTTTGGTATCCAGCTTCTTAAGGGCGAAAGGAAATATGTTTGGTTGATAGTATAGAAACATATGGTAGAGGACATATGAGTATTTAAACACTCTCTCATTGTGCATCCTAGTGAACTGTTCATGCATTCTCTCAGCTATGAACTCAGCATGATTGTATATAACAGAAGGAGGTTCTCCTCGGGTATAAATTGACATGAAGGCTAGGACAAGTTCATCAACAAATTCATCAGTTGAGAAGCTAAGAACACATGATATCATGGTGATGATTTGTTTGCCTTTTTCAAAGAACATGGTAGAGACATATGGAGGGGTATTTTTGGGAATAAATCACTCTTCTACAATTAATGTCTCGAATATTTGGGCTAACCTAGAGAGGCTCAACTTGGGGTATTGGTCTAGCAAATCCCCAATGGAAAGTGGGGTTAGGTTTCGACCTGCTTGGATTTGCAACATTTCATTAATGGAATCAGTTGTAATGGTGAAGAAGACCTTTTTATCAGGGGGCATAATAGTCCTCTGGCTAGGAATGTAACATGCATGGCACTAGTGGACAATTTGAGGGAAAATATGTACCTCTGGTAACTGGTATTTGGGAAAATTTGACTCCCAAAGGCCAATATCATCAGCATGGTTGAGGTATCTGTTCCTACTTAAACAATGGATTTTAAGTAGCAGGTTCTGGGTATATGTATCCCTAATTTGGAAATCCCTATCAGTCAAGGGAAGGTAGTCGAGATCCAAATGGGCAGCTGTGATAGGTCTAACTTCCAAGGCAATAGGGGCAGCCATAATTTAGTTCTTGGGGATTTAAATATGGCTTTATAATTTTATTCAGGGGTTCTGAATGGAAACTAGAAACTTTCATAGGGTTTGGCCCCAAGTTTTTATATTTAGAGTATTTTTCAATAAATTTTACTTAATCAAAAAACTGAACAAGGCTGAGAATTTCCTAATTTGAAAGGGTGAGTGATAATTTGTGGTAAAATACCTAGAATTTGGTGAATAATCTGTAAATTTGGAGGTAGCTATGGAGGTTTGAATGGTTCTGGTATGGACTAAGAGGTCGACCAGGGTCTCTGAAACTTTCTTTAGGGGTGAATTTGGAGTTTAAATGGTGAATTTAGCATTTGTAGGGATCACTGATTTGTAGAGGTTAATAGAGAAAATCAACAAAAAAATGAGAAAATGGGCTTCTCAGCCTTTTATGGCACAACAATTATTTTTTGGTGGTAATTTTATGAATGAACAGTAGGTGGTTTGGTGAGTTTGAGCGGGGAGGCAGTATTGGAGGGCCATCGCATCACTTTTGTGGCATTGGCAGTTTTTAGGAGGGGTTACCTAATCTACTTTAGAGCGCAACACAGCATTTTTAGGCTCGGGGAAAACTACCTGATCGAGTGGGTAAAGGTCAGCTATCGGGCTCGGTTGATATGGCTGTGGTCCATTAAATTTGGACACTTGTGACCTAATGGTAGTCAGGCAAACAATATGTGTGGAGGAAATGAATGAGAGTTGGGGGGGGGGCAGGGGTTTTAATCACATTAGTTTGGGATTAATTTAGGAATTAATCCTGGGTTAAACAATCGGGCGGGGATTAATCAAGGGATTAGGGAATCAGGTGAGGTTAATGACACGATTAACTTAGGTTTACCGGGATTAGGTAAATTAAGTAAGGTTGTATCAGGATATGGGTAATTTATACAATTATGATTAAAACTAAGGGTTGGGATATTTATTTTAGGAGTTTAATTAATATAAGGGAGAAAGGCAATCATGGGGGATTTATATAATAAAATTATGAATTAATATGAAAAGAGTGGAGTGACTATTCCTTAAGCCTAAATGTAAAATATGTGCCTTTCATTTCATGCATTCAGTACTTAGGATAAAGTACTCTTTGTGGTTTTTGGAATGAAATAGAATTTACATGGTGGTTTTTACTTTCCCTAGGAAAATGAAGTTTTCCTTAGGAAAAGGGGTTTTATCAACCTAATGAGGGGAAATGAAGGGAGATGAATTTTATGAATGGGATTATAGCACTTGTGTCCATAAATCATTATGCCAAGGGTTCGATCCCACCAAAAGTCAGAGAAATGCTCTGAGCCTCTTTGACTTGTAGGATTTAAAGTAGTAGAACATACTTGTGGATAGGAAATTAGTAAGTAAAGGGGAAGAATGAATGAGGGGAGTTAATCATACTAAATTGCAAACTTTTGTTTTTTCTTTCATAGTTGATCATACATATTGAAATATGAGCGTAAGCATGATGCATGTAATTTGATCCAATTAACTTTATACTTCAACAACCTTTCTTCTACTTACCCATTTCTTACCCTAACATTTTTTCTTCATTTATTTGGGGGAATTTAGGCTAAAAAACCTTTATTATATATTTTCTTTAATAAACCAAACTATCTATTTCTAACCTTATATCATCCAAGGGCTCAGATTAAACTGATGAGCTCCTTTTATTTTTTCTACCTATCTAATGATCTGCTAAGATTAAAATGTTTGGTCAGACTTTATTCTCTAACTATAAACATAAAATTGAAAGCATGATATAATCAATATTTAACAGTTTGATTACCATGCATTGTGGCATTAATAACAAGCTGCACAAAATAATTATTATGCATAAAAGTAAATAGTAGTGGCATTTAGATTTTCTCACTTTCATGGTCTCTTTTTGTTTTTTGGGGTTCATATATTTTCATTTTTTGACCTTTTCTCACTCATTTTGTCCTTTGAATATTCTTTTAGGACATACCCTCTTCAAATTTTTTAATTTTTTAACATGGAAAACATTTGTAGAAAGCAAAGGTATGTACAATATACAAGGCTTATCCTTATTCATTCAAAATTATGACTCCTATTGGTATAGGAACCTAACACTGTCAATGGATTGCAACCATGGTCATAAACTAAGTTGAGAAGGAAAAATATGTGGAATCTTGTAGTATAGCATGTCACTGAAATAGATAAACTTTTGGACTCTCTGAGTGAAGATAAGTTTGGAAGTAAGAACTAAGAAGTTGGCCTTGGTGATATGGGAAAGAAGAATAAGGACCAAGGGAAACTCAAGTCTTTAAAGCAAGATAAAGTGAAGTAGATAAGTACCACAAGGGAGAAGAGTCCTCTTTCATGTTGGATATGTGCAAAGGATCATTTGGAAAAGAATTTCCCATTAAAGAAAATCCTATTTTCTATGGACAAAGAGGATGTGCTAAGAATTGGATTTGTAGAGGTTTTAGGAGTAGCTTCTATGAGGTAGGCTATTGCAAACATGACTAGGAGAGGAATTGGCTTAACTTTTTGAGCATGAATTTCATTGGGGTTTAGATGGTTGATAATGGAGCTATAAATTCATGAGCTAGGATGTGACTAGACCAATTGGATTGAGGTTTAATCCAGTCCAATATTTCTTCAAGGCAGTTAATTTAGGAGAGATACATTTCATTTGGATGGTTGATGATGTTCCCTTTGGTATTGGTGATTGGAAAGGAAGATAATGTTTCACCATTGTCAATTTGAATGACTATGAGTTGGTTTTGGGATAAGAGATTAATTGTGAAGAAATTAGTTCCATATCAACACATGGGATCTCTATTTATTCTATCTGGACTACATCTGATTGTAGAGAGGACTTTGAGAGGTGTCATGAATTCACTGCCAAGATGACTTTTATTTGTATTTCTGATGACATAGAACAACATATGAGTTATGTTCATTCAAGCATGGATAAGATGGACTATTTTCTCCTACAACCTGCAAATTTTATGATGATCTTGATTTACATTATTGAAATCTTGGAGCCAATATTATAGCATGGAGGATGAGGATGCAGTAATCCCTACTTACTCTACTTAGGAAATGGGAGCAACACTTTAATCTAGCAGTGTGGCCGAAGAGATGTACCTTGGTACATAAGATACAAGGAAGACGTTGGTTTATATATAATGAACTTAGGTAGGAGGATGGTATTATGATCTAGAGTTGGAGAATATTGTTGAAGAAGACAAAGAAGGCATGATCGATTCTCATCCACCATTTTTGAGGTAGTTTTTAGAAAAGTAGGGGGAGTACCTTCAAAAAGTTAGATGGGGATTTGAGAGAGCTGGTGATGACCATCACAACCACATGTTACACTCAAATTGAAAAATTAGGAACTTAGCTTTCTTTTGTAGTATGGATGGTGAGTCATGCCTTAGGTGCATTGAGATTACCTTTTCTTGCATTTGATTGATGGGTTTATCAGATGATTTGATGTTCGAGGTATTGAACTTGTGTGAGTAACATGATATCTTGTAGATTTTTGCATGAAAAATAGTTTAAATATTGTATTAGCTAAGAGCTACAAGGGGATCCAACACAAGGAAACATCTATTTATAGTTTGGGTGGATGGCAGTCAAAGACCTCGTTAATATGAGTGAAACATCATGACGAGAGCTTTTGAATTTTGGATTTATGAGCTGGAGTATTTTCAAGGACAACAATCATTTTATGTGGGGGAGGTTGTTAGACACTTCGAGTGAAGCATGAATACCATCCATAACTGAAATGGAGATCATGGTACCATAAAAATTACAAACTTTGCAATGTTTGTTGTGGTTATCATTAGAAATTTGGGGTTTCCATGGGTGGGTGCATATGAGACGAGCCATGGGGCATGATTACACCAAGACAATGTGGTGGGATTTGTGACCTAGGTGCATGGTGTGAACACATTGGCTGCATGTGAGATGATTTTGACCAAGAAATTTAGCTGACACAAGTTTAGTTAAATACATGACTAAGGAGTGTACAAAATATAAGCGAATGTGGGAGTTCAGGTTTGGGAACAATGAGCATGAATGATCTCCATACACTTAAGCAAGTAGATGTGCAATGTGATATAAGATGATATGTGAGTAGACATTCACCAATATAATACAACATTTGGAGGATAAATTCAAAGTGCATCGAGTGTAGTGGGGTAAGACAAGGCGCCTAAGAAAGTTTAGATGACCTAACGAGTGGGTGAATCGATGCCCATATTTACTTATCAAGAAAAATATATGGCAAGAGGAGTGGGTTAATTTTCTATGGGAAAAGTTGGCCTAGGGGGTGGATGAAAGACCATGGCCCTTGGAATTCCCCCACCATGCAACATATAAGTGAGAAAAGGTTGAGATGAGTGGAGAAGGAAAAGAGGAGAATAAACGATCATAGATAATATAACATCACCGGATTGTAGAGTGAGGGATGTCATAAGAGAACTAGAAAAATGAATTTGAGGTTTCTCTTGGGAAATGGGTGTGCTAAATCGTGCACTATCTACTCGAATGTAGGGACAAGAAGGACAATGTTTTGCAAGTCTATTCTAATATTTAGTATGGGTTGTAAAAGTTTCAAATGTGGGAGAAAACTACTATATTTGTGTCAAGAGCTCTTGTGTGCACATGACATGACTTGAAAATTCCTGATTGTTTCTTTTATTGAGATTGGTTAGCTTAGTAGATGACCCAAACCTAAACATTTCTAACACTTGTATTTTGGAAGATATATATATATATATATATATATATATACATATATACATATATATATATATGTATGTATATATATCTATATGTATATATGTATGTATATATATATGTATGTATATATATATATGTGTATATATATAGATAGATATATATATATATATATATATGTATATATGTATATATATATATATATATATATATATATATATATATATATATATATATATATATATATATATATATATATATATATATATATATATATATATATATATATATATATATATATATATATATATATATATATATATATATATATATATATGCATCTTCTTATAAGTGTTAGGAAGTTGATCTCTCCTCCCATATTTTTTGTTGCATGATATAAATGATATATGAGATGATTATGAGATGAAGACATTATATTGATGCTTAAAATGATGTATTTAATATGATGAATGTAATGTGAACTGTGAATGTTACATGTGAGACAAGTCTTACCTAGGTTTTAGTTAAGAGTAATTTTGTTTCTATAATTAACTAAGAAATTTTATCCAAGTAATATATTTATGAGGTATAGTCCAAGTGAAGAATTAATTATATGAGTGTTCAAGCCAATAGTGGCAAATACAGTGGTGTTGCACAACTAGAGATCATAAGATGTGTAAAACCATGTGAAGCATCTAGGGGTGTGATAATATCACTTTCAATGCATTATCCTACCAAGAGTGACCTATAGGTTATGTTGGAGGTGGGTTGGGACTTCAACTCGCGTAGTAAATTTTTTCCAGGGGATATTACTTGGACAATCATGTGAGTCTCATAGATGCTCAAGCTCTAGGGAGAATTTCTATTGGCCTCTTGAGGTCACTATTTATGAAGTTTTGATGGAGGAGGTTAATATCTTTAACATCTCTACATTAATCATTAATATATATATACAGATATATATATATATATATATATATATATATATATATATATATATATATATATATATATATATATATATATATATATATATATATATATATATATATATATATATATATATATATATATATATATATATATATATATATAATGTATTTTCTTTCTATTGCTAATTATAAGATGTTTAGAATTGTTATGGATAGATAGTAGACCCTTAATTTTGTTAGATGCCTTAGTGTCATTTTCTGGCATTGTTGTAGTAGTATAGGAAAACTAGTCATTTGGTCTACTACATATTCAGGTACGATGGAGTGGGTGATTCATGAATTAAAATGATCCCTCCTTGCAAAATTGGTCATATGTTTTCAGTCCATATTCTAGATGTTTTAAGTTAAAATTGTGGCCTTCATTTAATGTTTCTGTAGGTTGAGGTGTCACACAAGGATAGAGAGTTTTTACCTAGTGTTTAAGTGATTTACAATTGTGGAAAAAGGTTATCTCCCCTAGGTTTGGTGTCTAACCTAGAACAATAGAGAGACAAGGAATACCATTCTTTCCTTAAAGTAAATAGATGATGGTATGAAGCCTACCTAGAATCTATCATGGTCTTCACTCCTTCTTTAGCTTGAATGCTCCAATTCCAACTCTGATTGCCAAAATTAGAACCTGCACAGCAATATGACACAAACCAAGAAACTATGATACCTATGCAGTATCCTCTAAATACTCTATTCAATAGATCAACATGGTATTGAAATATATGAAATAACAACATAAAATATAGGAATACATAGAATTCTTTGCATTAATATAAATGGAAGGAGTTTACAACCATAAATAGGTGTTGATATTGTAGAAGAGATCCTCCAAGGTTGAATTGTCCTTTCCTTGTCACAATGTGCACCTCGATCACCCTGTTAGAGCCTATATTTGTCTCAGGCTGAAAAGACAAGGTTCTAGGTCCACATCAAACCACACTCAACCTCGTAGCTAGCCCTACGAGGATAGGAGAGGACTCTCTCCAGGTCAGTCTCGGCAAAAGATAATCGATGGGGCTCGAGATGACTGTATAAAAGCTAATATTAGTCTAGGTATTAAGTGCAAAGGATTTGATTTAAGTTTATGATGGTTTTGTGTTGGAAACAGGGAAAGGCAAATTGGGCTCAAGGATGAGCACAGTTTCTGCGGAGTTCTGATTAGGGCAAGGAAGGTAATCGTTTTGATGCTCTAAATTGAGTGAATGGATAGATCAGACTGGTGAGGAGCTAAGCAGAGCAAGATAGTCTCAAGAATTCTCTTTAAATAGATGAAAACATGGAAATTTAAACAAATTCAAAGGTAGAGCATAACAGTTAATGGGTTCCACCTTAATCACTCATTTGTTCAAATTCAGAAGAAAAGACAGGAAAATGATACACATAACACTAATGAACTTACAATTACTTAGAGAAGCACACCATCAAAACATAAAGCCACATGGATCCCAAACAATGCTTCAAAACCCTGGTCTTTCCTTAGCCAAAAATGCAGAGATAGAATGTACAATGATATGCCAAGCAATCCCAAGTGTCCAACCCCGAAAATGACTTAGGAATTACATGATATAGACTAGCCCAACCCATTCCCTTGCCTATAGGGGTCGATCTCATCATTCTAGGAGTTTCTTCAACCAATTCTAAACAAAGCACTAAAATCTAGGCAATCAAAACAACTTGCCTCTATAAGGTAGGAAACTGATTCATTCATTAAATTTTCACTTTTTAGTGAACGAATCCTCTAGAACAAGTAAATAAGTGCCAAAATTACATCATTTTTATCCAATTACATCAAGATAGATCAAAAATTACATCACAAAGAAAGACAAGTCAAACTAGCCGAATTTCTGAGCTGGAAGGTGAAAAATTGAGCAAAAATCCTTTGTGCACCACGCCAAAATTTGTATGCGTCGCACCACTTTGGAGCTGATTTTGAGGCACTTCCTGAAGTCCAAATTGAGCCCAAGTGTACTTGTTCGATAGCCCTACCTGTCTACTTCCCAACCCAAGTAGAATTTCTAAATTTTGTGCCCATTTTCCCCTCCAAAACCTCAATCTCCCAAGACGGCTTGCTGTGTGTCAAAATAGGGGCAGTGAGGTCATTTTTTGGGTGTTTTTGACCTCCCGAGGACTCAAAACTTGCCCAAAATTCTAGGCCATACACCAGAAGTCATGATTTTTCATGCCAAATCCAAAAATGTAAACTTCTTGCAATTTGGAGCTCTCTATCAAAAGTGCGCACCAGGTGGCGCGGCGCACAGGGAAGGCGCGACGCATTGGGCTTGAGGCGCAGTGCATAGAGCTTGTGCATAACACTTTTTACAGAAGACTTTTGGAGGCCTCCACGGTGTCCAAATTGGGCGCAAGATAGCTCGTTGGAAATATATTTGAGTCTAATTTCAATGCCAATAATAATTTTTCAATTTGGAGTTCATTTTCCCTATCAAAAATCAAATCTCCCAAGACTGGTCAAAATGTGCCAAATGAGGTTGCCTCAAGGAAGAGTGTTGTTGCAGTCAAATTTTGAATGCCTTCATCAACTCCCAATTGAGCTCAGGATAGCTCATTGGAAATATATTTGTTTCTGGTTATCATTTGACTCATAAAGAAAGTCATTTGGCCAACCAAGCTAGGAGAAAACTTGATTTTCCCAAGGTCACTCCAGAGGTGAATTCAATTCCCTGAGGCAACGGTTGTTTTGACATTTCTCTTAAACCATGAAACTTATGTAAAACATGAAGGAGTGCTTTCTTCCTTGGCCTGTTGTGGACAAAAGCCTCTCTCATTTTTCCCAAATTCATCTTTTCTTGCTCAGAAACATCATTTGAGTGAAACCTACCCCAATGTGTGGAACAAGAGATTTGTTGAAATGAAGCGAAATGAAGGGGATATGGAGCTTCTAAATTCTTGAGAAAATTTTGGGAAGTAGGGAGGGATGTTAGGAAGTAGGGGAAAGTTTAATCTCAGAAATTGAGTGAGGGGAAGGGGTGAAAAAGGGAAAAACACAGGCCTAGCCTTGAAAATTGTCAAGTTGTAGCAAGAAACTAGGGTTTGTGCGAAAATGAGGAATTTGGGGGATCTCAGTGATGGGGAATGTTTAATAAGGTACATTAAGGATAGGGGAAAGTGAATGAACATCAGGATACAATTTTTGTTGATGATTTTACGGTCCAAGAGAAATTTCCTTCAAAACCCTAGGAGAGGGAAATGACCTTACCTAGGCACAACTGAAGCATGAACAAGGTGTAAAATGACCCATTAGACCCTGACATGATGATGAAAACCCTTCGAATGATGATACACTCAGCTGAATGGTGACATAGACCGATATTTGGACAACTTTGAAAGGAGTAAAAGAAAACCCTAGACCTAATGCCTAGTGACCAAATTTTACTTGAAGACTCACTGAAATGACAAAATTTGACCTTGACACCTTAAAATCACTTTGTAAGAGCATGTTTGATCACTGGAGGAAGGCTGGAAAGGCTGACACTAACATTCCCTAAATGCATGAAATGAAACTTCTCAGTATAGAAGCATGAGGGTAACATCACTCTCCAAAAACAAACCCATTTCATAGGGAAGGCTACAAATATATAAACGAGTGGGGTAAGTTGGGATTTCTTTTCCAGTTACCAATCTATGGTTTTAGATCAACCTTGGATGGGAGGATGGGATCAAAGAATAAGGGATGGAAAATCTAAAGTGGGGTAGGATAGGATCCAGATGTTTTATCTAAGGTGAACGGTTATAACAAATTCTAGAAGCTTCTAGATTTTATCTTTTTTTACTAAATTTATAGAACCAACACAAGTGCAAAGGGGAGCAACCTATAGGTGATCAATGCAAGTGATAATGGAGAAACTTATAAGTGAATGCTGTGTAGGAAGAAGCCAAGATGCGTTGGTCCTAAAATTAGCTTAGATGATGCAATTTTAGGCAGAAACTCTGGGGAATGAAAGATACATGCTTAGGTCTTTGTGCAATGATGACGACAAGGGGGAATAAGATGCTGATTGATCCCATTAGAGAGTCCATTGATTGGATGTGAAAAAATTTCTTATAACACCTAGGATGGAAAATTTACCCCGTTTACATGAATTACTTGCCAAGTTAAATATCATTTGATTATATTTTCTTATTTTGGTTCACTTTCATATTTTTATATGAATGTTAATTTATATTGATTGATTGATATCCAAGTTGGAATTTTCATTGTCATATCCTTCACCTTTACCCACTTTTTATCCATCATTTTCCTAGAATACAAGGGAAGTTCAATATTTAGCCACATTACTCCAATTCCTAGGATACAACTTTCCTTTCTTGTGATGCTTCTATCCCTTGTACAATCCATGGGGGTTTATCACTACCTATTCTCACCGCCTTTTTTTTTCCATCCATATATAGTGGCTAATGTATAAGGGATCTCGTATGCCATGAAATCCTATATATTATATTATAAATGACAAAGTTGATGTTCTATAAAGGAAAATTAGAGGTGTGGATCTAATCATCTTTCTATTTTTTTATTAAGAATTTGTACCGTAAATATCTAAGTAATATATATCATTTTTACTATCTTACTTTCTAGTTATAAATAATATATTGATGGATTTATTACTATAAATTTTTATAACTTACATTTGGCATTAGACGCATAGTTTTCCCTAATCCTTGGCTTTTGTGACTGAAGGACCCCTCCTAATTTGTCTCCTTTTTTATCGACTTTTGGGACTTTGTTGGGACTAGCTCCTGATCATGAACACACCAAATGCTCTTGAGTTTTCCAACCAATATTGACACCATTGGAACTATAGTTTGTGGCATAGATCACTTGTCTAATCATCTTCATCCATAACACCATTACCTTCATTTATATAATGATTTTGATTTTGTAATTTTGGTATAACTAGTAGAGAACCAAACTCCACCTAACTTTGAACAACCATGACTCTGTAAGTTGTTGAGCAATGTATGCATGAGGAAGGATGGAGAGTAACACAACCACATGAAAATTATTGGTTGGTTTTATCTACTTCATTTATTGCAACATGGAAGTGGAATTACATAAGCATATGCAACTAGTAAAGCATGAGATCTTAGTTGTATGTCAAGATTCTTAAAATGAGGTAACATGTGGTATCACTTAGTAGGAAATTCCAAAGAGGACTTTCTAATGCTAAAAGCGATGATGATATTACTCAAAATACCCTTATGTGTCTACATGTAAAGAAAGTGAATGAAACTTGATAAACTTAAGGTGGATCAAACATAATTTTGATGATCAAGATATATATATTTTTTAAAATTATTTTTTGTGTGAATAAAGTGAATAATACTTTTTGATGATGATGATGATATCACCTAAAAACAATTCTATATGCGTAATGAAACTATGAGACTTTTTTGTTGATGATGAATATATGAGTTAAAATAATTTTATATGTGTATAGGTTTTTGTAAGAAGATGATGGTAAAAGAAGTGGTAGTGGGTTAGTGAACACAGGTGAGTATAAACATGCACATATTCTTGATATGTCAACTTTGGGATTTTCTAAATTTTCACTAGCTCTATCAATTAATTGTGAGATTTCCCATAGTAGGAACACATGCACATTGTAAAGACAGGACATGCATTCCTGAGAGCACATGTGCTTCCATGGGGAAAATATTAGAAAATACTATATCCATTCTATTTCTTCCATACATTTTTTCACATGTTTTGGTTAACATTAAGCAAATCATGAGTTAATTGTGGTAGCAAATCAAGATGAGGTTCAAAAAAATTGTTCTCATTGTTTTCGTCTAAGAATTTTTATTAATTTTGTTTTGTTTTAATTGCACAAATTTTATAAAATGTAATAAAAGAAGTGTAAACTTATTTTTTTTACCAAATAAATGTGTACGTAATTAATATGGAGCCTACAAGAAACCCAAATTGAAAACCTCCATAGGAGGACCCAACAAAGTCAAACCCTATAACTAAAAACAATTAAAAATTGAAATTGATGGGGGCTTAAGCTCCCTTAAAATCCGAATACAGATTTTTGAAAGTCTAGAGAGTCTTCCCATGTGTCACTAGCTAGTTTCATAGATATGATTATGTCCTCCAATGGAATTTTTTTGAGGCCGATTAACTCATATTTTTTAATACAAGATCATAATTTTTTAATATTATAGGACACATCTAGATATTAACCAACTTATAAATCTAAACATTTCAAAAACATCGTTTATGACAGTGTTTATTAGCTGTTGGGCACGGGATCCCCCAAGGCTAGTTTTGGGGCTAAAATCCCATACTTTGGTCCAATTTTGTAATCCAAATGTAAAGACTCTGCATTTTGTGCTCGCGGAGCACGTCGATGTTAAAGATTCATAGGGTTTTCCACCCTTATTTTAGAAATGTAATGTCGTCTATAGAAGATATACCCATGGTCCCGCAGATGATGGATTGTATAAATAGAGCTAAGCTCTAAGTAGTTATAGGAATCAATGAAGAAATGAGCATAAAACATGTATGAGAGATAGCTCTGAAGTATAAGTCTAAGTTTTGGGTCATAGGTAAAGGCTCTGCAACTGAGTGCGTAGAGGCCTAGAAGTCTGCAGTTGAGTGCGCGGAACCCTGCAGCTGAGTGCGCAGGGCGGGTTGAGTCTGTAATTGTCCAAAAGTATCAAAGAAGAGAAGTATTCTACAATATTTGTGTCTTTATTTCCTTTTTATGCATCTGGCTATGTTTGAGTATGAATTTCACTTATAATGCTTATATGATGCGTGAATATATGTAATTGTGTTAGTTAAGTGAATGCAAGTAAGAACATTTGTTTAAGCGAAGCTAACTAATATCTGTAATAAGACAAGTAAGATACTTAGCATAGGTTAGGAAATATCACGGTTTGTTGCCCTAGAAACATGAAAGTATATCAGCCCCAGGTTAGGGCTATGCGAAAGCCAATTGTATCCTTTTACAAAGGTACTGTAGGGTGGAAAAAAGGGCTAAGAAATGCACGCAAGTAGGTATAGATGGGATAAAGTGAAATCAAAACCATCTCAGGGGTGTGGAAACTTGGTCCTAGAACCCCCCCTTACTGCTTCGGGTGAGACTTCAATCCGTGCTTTGCGGGCTGATGCCGAAAGGGCTAGTAGTGTACGTATTTGTTTGGCTAACTAACACTGAACTTGGGTCAGGCCCCCACAAGGCAACAAGTTGCTCCATTTCCGAGACCAGAATCTACATAAGAGATGTGTGATGTCATATCACTGGAATCCAACTAAGAAAGAAATCGAAGGCTAGTTGGACAGAAGGATTCACGAGTTCACGGCATAAGAAAACAGGAACTCGTGATTGTCAAAAGAATAGTGGTTGGACCGATACCTATATATGGAGATCCATGAAATATTTTTTTCCTCCTTTCCTACTGAGCTATACGAGTGGATGGCGAAGCTAGCAGATAACCAAGGAAAGTGGAAACTTGACTATCCTATTGTGTGGACCCCAGAGCTAGTGTGAAGGTTGGAAGCATTAGATCACAAGATCGCGTGAGATGTCGATTATTAGCTCGATCGCATCATAGGAGGATTTTTTTATTGAATTAGCGATTGACACCTCAGTCAACTATATCGAGGCAGAGTGACACTTTTTTAAAGGACCGCAAGGTAAGTACGTAAAATCTTTGAATACTTGGATTAAGATGTTGTTGTGAGAAAAATGGGTTATGCAGCTACCTTGATGTTTGGGACTACGCGAAGTGGAAGATTTTACAGAAACAAAGGAAATAAGTGTCCAGAGCATAGCCCCTTGATTTTACCTCAGTAAGGGGATGAAGAAGGGATCACGAAGGTCTCTCTACGAGGTGTGATTCAATTGATAAAACAAGGATTCCCACGAATACCACCTCCGCCCACACCACCATCAGCTTTAGTGCCATCACTCCAACATCACCCGTTCCACCTCCATCCCCACCGCGGTTCAATATGGCAAACACAGTGAAGTTGCCTTTGTTCAAAGGCTTGGGAAATGAGGACCTAGACCAATTCTCGTTCATTGCGAGGGCTGTATGGGAAGCTCAAGGTGTTAAAGATGAACATATAAAGAAAGTGACATTGTTTAGTTCTCTGTAGGATCCCACGCTAACTTGATATATTAAGTACTAGGGCAATAACCCGAATGCTAGAGTAGCGAACATCCAAGTAGAACTAAATAGGGAATTTAGCATGCCTAAATCTGAAGCACAGTCAATTGTGGGATTCAAAGAGATTACGATGCTACTAGGCGAGATGCCTTGGGAACTAGATCAGACCCTGAAATGTACGATCTGTGAAGCCAACATGAATCTGACAGATGGACAACATCGCGAGTGGTTTGTGGCTTTGCTACTACCATGCTTAAGGAGTGCATTGTCAGAACAGAAGATAACAATTTAGGCAGAGGCCTTGGAGATTTCCATGAGACTACATGAGACTCCGATGTAAGATCCTAATCTAGGAGATCAATAAATCCACGCACAGCTAAAGGATCTGCGCCTTCAGATGCACAGTTGGAAGTGGGATAGGACAATTTGGCTAGAGGTACGTGAAGAGGTATGGTGCTCGAAATGCAAGAGTGAGGGTCATGACAAAGACCACTGCCCAATCTTTAGAAATTACCTTGCAAGAGGAGGACCGATGCCTTTAACGCTGGAAGCTCAAGCAGGACCTAGCGTGATGACTGCTTTACTGTGCGCTATCTGTCAAGTAGCTGAAAAACATGCCATAGATCATTGTCACTTGCATTAGAAGTATGTGAAAACGCTACAACAATTTTTCTACAACTTTTGTAGGTCAGTAGGACATCATGAGCGTACTTGTAGGAGCTATGAATTGATGATGGATAGAACTCCCACCTACAAGGTTCAGGCTAAATCACAACCCCTAGATTAGAATGCAAGGATGGCACAGACAAGATTTTAGGGGCACAGATGAGGCTGAGGTAAAGGAGAACTTGGTAGGGGTCGAGGATAGTTGATTTGCTACAATTGTGGAGGGCCAGGACACTATGCTCATGATTGCACTAATCCAACATGCTTGTCATGAAAGTATTTCATGCTATTTGATCACGAAATAGAATATTGTCCTACATTGATGTTGGATTATATGGGCTTGACCCAAGTTCGGAAGAGTTATTTAGCCAAACAAATCCCACATCTATTGGCCCTTTCAGCAACATCCCGCAGAGCGCAGACTGAGGTCTCACCCCAGGTAGCAAGGGAGGTTGTTGGAACTCGGTTTCTACACCGTTGGGATGTCTAGATATGGTCTAGATGTTTCGTGCACCATTCTAAGCCTCACGCTCCTTTTCTTCCTCCCTGATTCAAGACAGGGTTATTCCTCACTGCTAATTAAGGAGTTTTATAGATCATATATACTTGTGAGGGTCTTTAAGCAAACATTTAACCAAGCTAACCAGTGCGCACATTTAACCGAGATACAGATTTGTATTAAGCCAAAACATAAACATATGCATAAAGATTCAATAGAAATACCAATCATAAATAAACCAGATCCGCAATAGCTTATATTGACACAATGTTTCAAAATAAAGTTATCTTTATTTCAAATTTCTCACCGATACAACTAGATCTACCCTATGCACTCAGCTACAGGGGTCCACACACACAATTACGGACTCTACCAGGCCTCCACACACACAGTTTCAAAGCTTCTATCTACCACCCACTACCCTCGACTTGGACTTACAGACACTCCAAAACTTCTTAGCTCGTAGACCCATTACAATTCAGATCATTCATACTCCAAAAAATAGCTACCCCTAACCATAGAGCTTCACTCTATTTATACATTTCCATGGTCCGTGGACCATGGGTGGGCCGACTCAACTTATATTTATTTACATTATATCTGGGTAGACAACTCCTTTGACTTGACTTATTACAATTCATGCTCTGCACATTCCGTGGAGTATTTACCCTATCTATACCCAAAACTTTGGGCTTTTATGCCCCATGACCCTTACATGTGGCTTCTGCTACCCAACACTCCCCTAACACAATCATCATGACTCATCTTGAGTCACTCAGCTGGTGCAATAATCTTTGCATGGAGGTTGGTTAGCAGCTTCTGTGCTTTGCTTGTACTTGAAGCAAAATCTTCCATCATTCATTGTATCAGTTCCATACGTGTCGCCTACACATCAGTCTCTACCTCTACTGTCTCCATGGTTTCATATTCTGCCTGCATGTGTGCTACCTTGTGCTCTATGGTGGTCGAAACCGTGAATGCCTCTTCAAGCCATGGCTGGAGATGGGCTTTAATCATGGCTTCCTTTTGTTTGTCTGCATCACCTTGGATTTTCAGGTCTTGGGCCTCCCTTATTTTAGCTAAGCGCTGCGTGACAACAATTGTCTGCACAGCTCCTCTGATATTATCATAGGCTTGCTGGAGCTCCCTTGCCTCAGTTTCCAATCGCTGAAGTGTGGGATCTTCCTGGAGGGAGGTGAGCATAACAATCAACTGAGTTAACAGATCGGTACATTCCTTCCTCGAACATGTGATCATCTCGCGCCCAGAGGTAATGATGTTTTTGCACTGCTTGGTGATCTCTAGTGGCATCGAAGACTGCACCTGTAGTTATAATTATGAAATTTATAGACTGAGCTCCATCTAGATCCTTGCGGCCTCCTCCTTTTCTTTATGGAACCCAGTAGCCAACTTGTGGATTTGGGTGCAAATAGGCAGCTCAACCTCAATCTCCAATTTAGGGGCACTCGAGTAGGCTTCCGCTACTAGTTGCTCCACTTGCTAATTATGTACGACTGCTTCATCCCATTGGAGGCTTCTCTATTCTATATTAATTTTTTGTTTGCAAAGTACCTATTTCATGCATCCTTCCTCGGTGTAGAGCTCCATCATGGCGCTGTCCTGGAGCTGGTGCAAGCTTTCTCGTGGCAGGGCAGCCAAGTTTAGTCCCAACCTTGTAAGCTGTCCTAGTATAACTCGGTCCTCCGCATTTTCAGTGATCAACGATCCTACAGGAATCGCGATGGTATGAGCCATTTGGGCCTTCAGCAGTGGCCCATTAGCTAACATCCCAGGAATCCCCTCTGTAATGCTGGTGCTTGTTGGTGCTACCTAGATCCCAAGTTCCTGAAGCTGTGTACAGAGCTCCCCCAACACAATCTGATGCTCTCACATAGCCTTGTCGATGGCATCTCGAGTGGCGTCACGAACTGTGTCTCCTATGTCACCCAAGTTGCCCTCGGTTAAGGTTGTGAGTTCACTGTCCCATTTAGATGCCTTGGCCTTCTTCCACAGATTCATCCATTCTATTCGCGCCAGTCGTTTCGAAGGCACACCCGTGGTGGTTGATGGTGTTTCTTCCACAACCATCTGGGTGGGTACCTTCTGACTACTTTTATCCTTTGTCAATGTAGCCCCTCCTACTAGTGCCTTTCCTGTTGAGGTCTGCGCTGCCTCCCAGGCTGCTCCAACCTCTACAGCATGCTGGTCATTCCACTTTTGTTGTGCGGCGCACTTAGCTTCATCCTTTTTCTTCTGGATAGTGGCCTCATTACACCCTACTGCATTTGGTCTGCGCCATGCCGGTGGCCAAGTATCTAGTACAGCATTAATAGCTTCATCAATAGCAATGAACGACATTGTGGTCCATGTCTGGACGGGGTCCTTGCATGCCCGAATGTAGAAAAAGTGCATATCCACTTTAAACTCATCAATGTGCTTCACACTTTCATAAATTTCGGTGGACAATTAGGGTTGCTCATTAACCCATTGCCGCACATTCGTTTCCATAAGTACCCAAAAGATCTTGATGCCCATGATGTGTATAGTATCCCTTGTCACCCAAAGTGATTCCTATCGGGTGGCTTCTGGCCAGTCCTGGTCCAAGATAGGAAACTTGTTTTCTTCGGGTAAGTCAGTGGTAACCAGCATAATGGAAGGTCTTGCCCTCCTCCTGTACCTTCTAACAGTTAGTCAAGAAATCTTCACAGAGGAACTGTGACCAACTGAATCATTCTCTAGCTGCGTATTCCTCAACAAGCGCAATGACTACTGTCGAATCCTCAGTGCCACGGCATTTCTGCATCACTTTCCCTGCCAGCAATTGGGTAGTGACGTAGACTAATTTATCTAAAATGTTATCAATAACATATCCTCACTACCCCTTCTCGAGCTTATACTTCCTTTTCAGGGTTTCTATTATCGTCAAATCGCCCCTCCTATCAACAATTTCCCGGGGGTCTCTTCCCTCGCAAGAAAGCTGTGAGATCCTATGAACAAGTTCGGCTGTGATGTAGATGGGTTTTTCGATCCATAATATGTCCTCATGGACCAAACATAGCAACTGCCTTATGACCAACATTGTGATAGGGAGCTGAATAATGTGGGGAATGGACAAGAGACAGAGCAACCCGGCTTTTTCCACCATTCGTAGCCACTCGTTTGGCTGAAGTGTTGTAACCATCCCTACTGCACTTTGCTCCATCAGTGCGCTAGTCATTAAGTGGGGAAATTTTGTTGTATCTAACAGGGCCCAGTCTTCAAATTTCATTTTCACAGTGCATCCAACTACCGAGCTTTCAACTGGAACTCCTTTTGGAAGAGATGGGGTGATGAGTATATTGTCAACTTCATCCAGATTGGTAGGTACCCTAGCCTTCCCCTTGTTTGGAGGCATATACTTCGGCCGTCGTACTGGTTGGATATGATCCTCTTTAGGGTTTATTTCTTCGACATATGTTGGAGAGCCCTCTTCCTCCTCATCGCTTTCAATTGTGACAGTTTTACCCTTTTCCACCATTGTGATCTTGCTAAAGTGTAGATGTCGGGGTGACCTCCTTACTGGTTCTGGAAGCTGAGGGTCCTTCTTGGTCTGTGGCATCCAGGGTGATTTAGGGAGCTCGGCTACCTACAACGTTGTTTTCTGCGACCTATCTGTGGTAGGGTTTGTCGACCTAAGGATTGCTTCCTAGTAATGCTTTGGTAATGCCTGAAACCACAGACTTTCTTCTAGCTTGTCATTCATCTTGCACTCAGCTTGGACCCAGGGCATCTTGTTTCTGGAAAGGTAAAGCAGGGTTGTGTGACCCTTTCCTTCTTTGTTATATATGATTTCAAATTTAAAATAGACCATTTTCCCTCGTTGTGGCTCATAAATGCGACTTTGGCGGTTACTCTTACGCCTTAATTGTCCACTGCCCAGTCCTTTGTGGCTTAATTAGGACATCTTGTCATGGAAAGTGACTCCAACGATCACCTGCCACCCTTTCTTCACAGTAGTGGAGCCCCTGATACGTGGTTGCATTCCTTGTTTGTGATCGAGCTCCCATGCTACGGCCAAATCCCATAGCTTTTTAGCAACCTGTTTTATAGTCTATGGATAGTCAAGTGGGCACACCCATCTTGCAGGTCCTCCACTTCCTTACTAGCCTAGGTTGTGGGAACCCTTCGCGTTCCCTTGATTCTGATAGTGGATTAAGGTCTGTGGGTCCTTGTACAATAGGGTGCAATCTCAACCATGCTAGCAGGGTCACATCTTGGTGTAGTAGTGTAGGAGAGCCAGCCATGTCTGATCCCTTCACTAGTTCCTTCACTTAGCCCGTGTGAGTGACTTCTAATTGTAGCCTATCAATTTCTTCATGCAGCCTCACACTTTGTTCTCAGAGTCTGGCCCCCATTTCTTTTAACTTACAAAGTTGTATTTTGCCACGCCAAATGGTTGCCTAGAGCTCCTGACTCCTTTCGCGGATGTTTTGATGGGTAGGATGGACTGTAGAGGTACTGGCTCATTCGGTTGTGGAGGGAGTTCCATTCCCAGCCCCACGCGCCGTCGTTCTGCACAAATACAGTTGGGTTGATGGTTACGCGATGTGCGCCCGTACCCTTCGTTGTTGATGGACGACTGCCCTATACCAATGTGGCTACCGTGCACGTCCTCCAATCCATACCTAGAACTACCTCATGCATCTCAGCTTTTGCACCCTCCATCTAGGTGTGCGCGATGCATCTTCTGATGCACCAGCTACTCCTATGTTACGATTAAGGTACAAAGGCTGATGAGCTGCCCCTCATTCGTTGCGTCATTCTCTGCTGGCTGTTGTCTTCCTTCTTTTGTCACATGTCGCAATGATCGAATCATCATATTACAGTTAAGTTTCGTAACTTCATGCAATCAGTTCTACCATCGCTCAGTCTCCTCATCTGAATCCGATCTACAAGTGCTATCACGCTCCCATGAGATTCTTCCATCAACCACTAGATTCACCCGATCCTAGTCTTGCACTATTATTTGATAGATGCAGTCCAGTTCATCATCACTCTCCTCCTCACGCACCATTTCGGTGTAGCGCTCTCCTTCAGCTGGGTCCAATGGAACTATTACCTGTAGTGACTTCTTTTCGAACATCATTTTCTATCTCTTTAAATTGATGATCCCGTTCATGTCCATGGTCCAATTGATTCTGAGAAATGCAGGGTAAGGATTATTGTCATCAACAATTTCTATTACCTAGAAGTCAGTCTGTGTACTTACGCCTTTGATGTCCACAGTCACCCCTTGCAGTCAGCCCATCAATAAGATCTTTTGTTGTTTGGCAATCCTTAGTTGAATCGGGGGCCATTGTAGCGTAGGCTTGCCCATGCGTTCCCATGTTTGCTTAGGCAACATGTTCGCATCCGAGCCTAAGTCTAGGATGACCTGATCCATCTTGTATTCACTGATTTGCACTATCACTCTCATTTCTCATCTAGTGTGCAGAGCATGTCTACCTATTCTCTGGACTGCGTGCAGCTCACCTGATCCAACGCACCTAGTGATTAGCTCCTGTAGTCCTTGAATGGCTTTACTATCTCACAACAGCTTCATGCAGGTCTCTAGAAAGGTAGTAATCATGGAGGGATCCATTCCTGGCTCAATTTGGTCCTTTTGACCTAGAGGAGAGACTTCTGTGAAGCTCTTTTGAGCTTCCTTAGGCATCCTCTTCCCTTGTTCATGCTCAGAGTCAGGTTCCTTTGCAGGGGCGTCATGCTCCTTCCTGTCTTCTACAAACTCTTTCTGCGTATCACCTCCTGCGGTTACGCCACTCCTTAATACCATGTTTACACTGGGGTCTGCTTCGCGTGGCTCCAATCACATCATCTGGACATTTTGAGTTGGCGTAGGTAGTAGCACTCCCTTCTCATGCATCTGGGCAATTAACGTCAGACAATTTACCATTTGATGATCAAACTGCTCACAATATGGACAAGAGATCTTGGTTGGATTAGTGCAGTCATGAGCGTAGTGTCCTGACCCTCCACAGCTATAACAGATCAACTGTCTGCGGCCCCACCCGAGCCGCATTCCTCTTCGTTGGGCACGTCCTTTGAAATCATTTGCATGGTCCTACAACTAGATTGAAACCTTGCGCTTCAGTATGCACTCAGTAGCCCAGAGTTCTTTCCATCATTAAATCATAACTTCGACACATTCGTCCATCGTGACCCACTGATCGACAAAAGTTGCAATATAGCTACTGCGGGGTCTGGGTATACTTCTGTAATAGGTGACAGTTATCCATTGCATGTTTTCCACCCACTTGACAAATCGCACACCAAAGCGCAAGTGCGGCACTCGGTCCTGCTTGTACCTCCACTTTGAATGGCATCACCCCCTGGCTAGATAGTTTGTGAAGACGAGGCAGTGGTCCTTATCATGCCCTTGACTTTTGCATTTAATATAGCCTACCTCTGCACGTACCTCCAGTCGGGGCACCCTTTCTTGCTTCAAGCTTTGCATTTCTAAACTCAGGTTTTGTAGTTGCACGTGGATTTTCTAAACTCGCAACCCTAGATCCAGTATTGGGGTTTCGTGCAACATCATTGCTCTCTCTATTGCTTTAGCTTGGGTTGAGATATTTTGTTGTGACAAAGTCATCCTCAGATGTGGTGTCAATGATGCCACAAACCACACGTAGTGTTGCGCATCCATCAATGTCATGTTAGCCTCGTGAATTGTGCTTTTTAACCTTTGGTCCAGATCCCACTGAGTTTCCCTAGGCAACATTGCGATCTCGTTGAACCTAATAACTGACTGTGTTTCTAATTTTGGTCGGCCAAACTCTTTGTTTAGCGCCTCCTGGATTGCTGTTATTCCCTCGTTCGGATGATCGATTGGGTATTTTATGTACCACATCAATACGTGGTCCTACGGTGCACTAACTAGGGTAGCTTTTTTGATGTTTTCATCTATTATGCTTTGAGCATCCCATACAAACTTTATCACAAACCACAACCATCTTGGTTCCTCAGTTCCTACACCCTTAAATATCGGCAGCTTAACTACGCTCGCCATCCCAACTTTTGGTGGTTGGGGGGGTGGGGTTGGTGTCGGTGTGGATGGGTTTGATGTACGTGATGTGGGTGGTGGCGTGGATGGAGGTGGTATCAGTGGGAAGCGCTCCTTAATCAACCGGACTACACTTCCTAGTGAGAACCTTGTGAGCTCCTCCTCACTCTCCCATGAGATAGACATCAGTGGACTGTTCTCAACCCCTCCCATCCCTCGGTAACCACTTCCACTTTGCATTACTCTAGACATCAATAGATGCACATAATCTATTTTTCACACAACATCTTAATCCAAGTATTCAATGACTTGATATACTTACCCTGCGGTCCTTGGAGAAATCGCCTTTCCGCTTCACTATAACTCACAGTTGTATCTATTGCGAAATTAGTGATAAATCCTCCTATTACCCGATCTAGCCAATGATCTACTGTGTGTGCGATTTTATCTTCGGTGGCTTCTAGCCTGCGCACCAGTTATGGGGTCCACACAATAGGCTGACCTAGTCTACACCTTCCCATGCTATTAGCTAGCCTTGCAATCCACTCGTACAACTCTACTAGAAATGTCGCGAAGAAGATCTCATGGATATCTATGTATATATAGAGGTCCAACCAATCCTCCTCCGATATCCATCGGCTTTTGTTTACCTGAACGCGAACTCATGGAGCTTCAGATCTTGCCACTCTTCAAGCTATTTCTTTGTAGGGTTCCAGTGTTCCCACATCGAGCACCCGTTAGGCAGATCCCGGTCCTAGCAATGGAACAATTTGTTGGCTTATATGGGCCTGACCCAGGTCTAGAAGAGTTATTCAGCCAAACAAATCCCACAGCTACCGGCCCTTTTGGCAATAGCCTGTGGAGCGCGTACTGAGATCTCACCTGAGGTTGCATGGGAGGGTGCTAGAACCAGGTTTCTGCACCCTTGGGATGCTTATATGTGGTCTAGATGTTTCGCACACCATTCTGTAGCTGTTGCTTTGCTTCGTCGCTGATTCGAGACAGGGTTATTCCTCACTACTAATTAAGGAGTTTTATAGATTGGATCTACTTGTGGGGGTCTTTAAGCAAACATTTAATCAAGCTAACCAGTGCGCACATTAAATAGAGATACAGATTTGTATTAACCTAGAACATAAACATATGCATAAAGATTCAATAAAATACCAATCATAACTAGATCCGCAATATCTTAGATTGACACAATGTTTCAAAATCAACTTATCTTTATTTCCACTTTCTCACCGATACATCCAGATCTACCCTGCACACTCAGCTGCAGGGGTCCGTGCACACAGCTGCAGACTCTACCAGGCCTCTGCGCACACAACTGTAGAGCCTCTATCTACCACCCACTACCCTTGACTCGGACTTACAGATGCTCCAAAACTTCTTAGCTCATAAACCCATTACAATTCAGATCATTCATACTCCAAAAACTAGCTACCCCTAACCATAGAGCCTCGCTCTATTTATACATTTCCATGATCCGCGGACCATGGGTGGGCCAAGTCAACTTATATTTCTTTACAATATCTTTGGGAAGACAACCCCTTTGACTTGAATTATTACAATTCACACTCTACGCATCCCGCGGATCCTTTACCCTATCTCTACCCAAAACTTCGGGCTTTTGTGCCCCATGACCCTTATGCGGGGCTTCTGCTACCCAACAGTTGATAGCTAGGATATGGGACAAATGAGCACTACCACCTCCCCTGACTCAGAACCTGCAGATGATGAGTTCTAAGCCACACCAGGAAGATCCGAACGTAATATAGTACTCCAAAGTGGAATCCCGACAGGAGATGACAAGGGGAAACAACCAGAAGATAGTTCATGGGTTCACAAAGCCCCGACAAAGAGGTTGAGTTTGATTTCGAGTGCACTCGTCAAGCATTCATGGAAGATAAGAAGAGCTTCACTCAGGACTCCACTTCAAGAAGAAAGGATAAATCAGAGCTAGAGATGGACCCCTCTATGATCACAACATTCCTGGAAACTTGTATGAAGTTATTGCATGATAGTAAAGATGTGAAATGGTTACAAGAACTCATCAATAGATGTGCTGGGATCACGCCAGGTGAACCGTGCATAGTCTGCAAGATCGGAAAGAATAAGAGAAGGACAGGGCGTGAAATGAGACTCACCACATAGATTGGAGAATACGAAATGGATCAAGTCATTATGGATTTGGGATCAGATGTGAATGTTCTACTGAAATAGTCAAGGGAATGGATGGGGAGACCTACACTGGAATGGTCTCCGATTCAGCTGAGGATGGAGAATCAACAAAAAATGATACCCAAGGGGTAGCTGTAGGGAGTGACCGTGGGACTGAATCGAAAGATGATCTTTGAGAAGAAGTCACTACGTGTAATAATACCCCTGGATCCTGCTGAAGGATCACGCTATACGGAACTACTCTGTGATTATGAGTGTGATGATGATCTGGACTGCATCTATAAGATAATAGTGCAAGACCAAGACAGGGTGAATCCCATCGCAGATGGGAAGATTACATGGGATTTCGGGAGTTCCTACACTTCGGACTCCGATGAGGAAATAGAACGCTGCTAGAATTGGTTACACAAAGTAACTACGCTAAATTGCAGCATGATGACCTAGTCGCTGAATTGTGTGTCGTAAGAGGTAAGAAATCTGCCTACTTTTGATGGAATAAATGAGGTAGATACCTTTTTGAATTCATTTGAAAGGGAGGTGCTTTAAAAGCAATGCTTTTAGGCCTTGGATTGGGCACTACGTGCTACGCCCGCAAGATGGTGGGGTACGCACAAGGGGTGTTTTGATGATTGGCACGAATGTAGGAGAATGACGAGAGCATGATTTAGGAAGACTAAGATGTCACTGACAAACAAGTACGATGGAAAGAATGATCTGCGTGCACATCTCACCAAATGGACGTAGGCTTATGGAGAAAAGCCACAACCTGACTGGGTTCACCTATTTTTTCATACCCTGGATGTTATCCCAATGAATTGGTATATAGAAATAGAGCTCTGCCATGGGACAGATGAATGGGATATCCTACGAGAAGGATTCATGATGACATTTAGTTTTGAGGACAAATTTGACAGTATTGATGAAGTGTTGCAAGACATGAAAGCCACCATATTTAGGATACCATATGATCCTTTAGACATGACACAGCTTGAATGGGCTACTCAACTGAGTCGCGCACTGGAATGTTATAATGTAACTACTGAAGAGGAGGATGAGGATCTGTGGAAGATCAACATTCCAGAAACAGAGGGCCATCACGAGGTTCAAGGACCGCAAATTGAGAACCCTGATATAACTGAGCTGGTGAGAACTAAATAGGTGAACATTGGTATGGAGGCAAAACCCAAATTTGTGAATATTTGGAGATTAATGGGATGACACGACGGTGGATAAGGTCACTGAATTACTCCGAGAATATCAGGTCTTATTCCCTACTAAGTTTACAGATTTGAAAGGAATAATTGGAGACTTAGGAGTGATGAAGATCACGTTAAAACCCGACATGAAGCTAGCTAAGTAGACGCCTTACCACCTAAATCCAAAATAAAATGAAAAGGTCTGCTTAGAGCTAGACAAAATGTTAGTAGCAGGCATCATTGAGCCTGTGGAGGATTGGGTAAGCCCAATGGTGGTGCAAGAGAAGAAGCAGAAGGATGAGATACGAATATGTGTGGATCTCAGAAAACTAAATGATGCTTGTGTGCATGATCCTTTCCCAAATCCATTCACGGATGAAGTTTTGGACAATGTAGATGGACAGGAAGCATACTCTTTCACTGATGGGTTCTCTTGGTAACACCAAATCAAAATCGCGCTGGAGGATAGGAGAAAGACAACCTTCGTGACTAAGTGGGGTTGTTTTCAATATACTGTAATGTTGTTTAGGTTGAAGAATGTGCTTGCTATATTTTCACACGTGGTTGTTGCGGAATTCAAGGAATTTATTCATAAGTTCCTAGAGGTATATTTTGATGACCAAACTGTATTAGAGCCTTGTAGAGAGCTTATGCTTGATGCTGGATACCTATTGAAGATTCCATATCACGCCTAACCTCAAGAAGTGTCTGTTTTTCATTCCTTTTGGGAACCTATTGGGGCATGTGGTTTGCATACAAGGGCTGATGGTAGACCTCGCAAAGATCACGATGATTCTGAACTTGGAAGTGCCAAGGAGTGTGAAACAACTACACTCTACTTTGGGACATACGGGATATTACAGAAAGTTTATCAAGGGCTATGCCGAGATCACCACACCAATGGAAAAATTATTGAAGAAGGATATCACGTTCTGCTGGAATGATGACTATAAGAAAAGCTTGGATATATTGAAAGAAAAGATGGTTACCGCGCTGATTCTATTCTTCCCAAACTGGAATAAAGAGTTTAATGTACATGTCAACGTGTCGTGTATAGCGCTGGGGACAATACTAACACAGGATGATGGAGAAGGCTTGGACCACCCTATCACATTTGCAAGCCGTAGATTATCCAAATTAGAGAAGAACTACTCTACCATTGAACGCGAGGGGCTAGCTATGGTGTACGCGCTCCAAAACTACCGACTAGGAGGTCACTTTAAGATGTATACGGACCACTCCGCAGTAAAGTACCTAGTCAATAAGCTTGTGTTTGGTGGAGGGGGTGGCAAATTTGTAGATGGATCTTATTATTCCAAGAGTATGATTTCGAAGTTGTTGTGAAGCCTGGACGATTGAACATGGGACCAAACCACCTGTTGCGCATTGAGATGGGAGAGGAACCTACTAATTTTGAGGAAGGATTGCCTGATGCATAACTTTTTTTTGTGCATGTCACGGATGGACAATTTTAGGGTATAATACACTTCCTAACAACTAGAACTGCGCCGGAAGGATACTCCCTCCAGTAAAAGAAGAAATTAGTTGTGTTCTCGACACACTTCTCTATCAATGTTGGGCATCTATATAAGATGGGGAATAATGAAATACTGCGAAGATATGTACCTAATTTTGAACGAATCAGCATCCTCACAGATGCTCATGAGGGTGCCACAGGAGAACATTATTAAGGAAGAGAAACCATGTAGAAGATTCTACGCGCAAGGTTGTGGTGGGCAACCCTTCATCAAGATTCAAAAGCATATTACAAAGCATATTATGTATGTCAAAGAATAGGTAGGCCATCGTAGAGGGATGAAATTCCTTTGAATCCACAAATGACATTGCAACCATTCAAAAAAGTGGTCAATAGATTTTATAAGACCCATTCAGCCTCAAGGAAAGAGAGGCACAGGGTACATTGTCACTGTGACAAAGTACTTGACTCGTTGGGTAGAAGAGCAGCCGGCGAAGGATTGCACGGGTGCGATTGCCGCAAAGTTTCTATTTGATCATGTACTAATGCGATTTGGATGTCCAAAGATTTTGATGAGTGATCAGGGTATGCAATTTCTGAACGAAACAATTAGCACACTGATGGAAGAATTTCATGTGTATCATCAAAAGACCACACCTTATCACCCATAGGGCCAAGGTATGCAATGCTCAACGAAGTGATTGGGACCTATGCATACTGGCATTGTTATGGGCTTATTGGACGACGTGCAAGAAGTTAACATGATAGTCACCCTTTAGGTTGGTATACACGATTGAAGTAGTGATGCCTATTTAGTATATTGTGCCTAGTTTGTGCATAGTGGCGCTCAAGGGTATGAAAAATCGTGGATCCCTAGAAGAGAGGCTCGCGCAATTGGACGAGCTCGAAGAAGAGAGATTTTTGGCTGGATTTCATCAACAAGTCCAAAAGCAGCGAGGAAAAGCGTGGAACGACCAATATATTAAGCAATACACCTTTAAGGTGAATGACTTGGTGCTGTTGTATGACAATAAGTTTGATACGTTTCCAGGTAAATTCAAAATTCATTAGCTGGGGCCCTATGCTATTAAGGAAATTACTGGTGGTGGAATAGTCCATTTGGTTTAGTTGAAGGGAGATCCCTTCCCAGGAAAGATGAATAGCAGTCGATTTAAGCCATACACAAGTGACCCGACCATCTGATTAGGTGATAGAAACACAGTCTTAGTGCTCCAAGGAGCTGAAACGTGGCACAGGACTATAAACTACACTATCTGGGTTAGAAAGCTGTGTGATTTCAGGACTGCATGAAGTAGTGAAGTGTCACAGGGTCCACAATAGTGCGAAGATAGTTGCACTAGTATGCAGATCCGCCAAAAAGTGACCGTTAAAGTCACTATTCATGATTTGATGGTCAGTTTTAGGCCAAATGGAGCTGGCGGTAGGCATTTAAGGCGAACTTTATGGACTAGATTATTAGAAAGCTACTGCTAATCTAGCATTAATGGGCCGAATGTGGGGGGAATGGTCGAATTTGAATTGAAAAGGCCCTATAAATTACAAGTGGTCATCGAGTGAAAAGCACTTGGAATTTTGAAAATTTAGTTGTCGCACTATCAAGGTTGTATGGACCTTTTGAATTTTGAGGCTTTCAGAGCAAGTTCAATGTTTGAAACATTGCTGAAGGAGATGCAAGACCTCCTGACTAGAATGATGTCGACACCCGAGGAAGTCGCACAAGAAATTGTAGTAGTCAAAGCCCCAAAGAAGGTCGAGTAATAGTTGAGGTCCCTATATCACCAAGAACACTGAAACCTAAGAAGGATAAGCAGGCTATGATATCGGTGCGCATCTCACCAAGAAACCCACAGAGGACCAATCTCACCTTGCAGGAAAAGGGGAAGGTCGTTAATGAGGAGGCTGACGCGAAGGAGTCTAAAGAAATCCTTGGTTGATGAGGAGGATGAGGAAATGGAAGTTGAAACCCAAGGTGTGGACCCTATTACCCAGTTACCAGAATATGTGCCTTTGTGCAAGGGTAAAGCCAAGGTGCCGAATGACATAGACGAGAGAAAGAGCTCCCTAGAAATCCCGTTGCTCCCAGATGATATTGGTTTTGAGGGGCCACACTTAGGGCGAGCTATTGAATTGAAATTCAAAGATTGGGACCTTGGAGATCATGAGAAATTCCCGCATCTAGCAACTAAGAAACTCATGCGCCAATGGATGGATGCGACAGCTGAAACAATTGAATTAGAGCCGCTCAAATGGCTTAAGGGTGTAGAGAAAGTTGGGTTTCTTAACCTACTCTAGGTGCCGCGTTACCACTACACCCCAGTGACCATATTCATCATTAGGTAGCTGCTCTGCTTGGTGCATGATGAGTGTCTGTGGCTGGAGGAGACCATTCCCATCATAGACCACTTGATTCATGAATCACATGGTTGGCTTACTCAGGGGAGGATCTAGCCAATATATCAAAAGGAAAAGGTGGCAAGTTGGCCCTCAAAGAAGAAATGAAGAATAAGTTCAAGTTGGAGAAGAAGAAGCGAGAATATTCCATCTCCAGTATTAACAACCCTGTAGTCAAGGTAGCAACACAAATACTAGTAGGGAAAGCGATGCAGAAGTGTCACGTAGATGAGGTGCCCTTGCTTGTGATTGTACTAGCAGCCCAATGTGTGGAAGGAGTCCAGTTCAACTGGGAAAACTATCTATGTGATGAGTTCCTGGCGAACTATCGCGAGGCACAGGAGTAGGGCAAGAAAATTCACTATGTGTGGCTCCTATTGTCGATCGTATTGGTGGCATGGGAGCTCCCTGAAGACAGCCAATTCCCTTTGGTCACGCTAGACCTTCTAGAGGAAGGGAAGTGCGCTTCACTGTGGGTGACCAACGACATGCAAAACATCAAAGAAGGCAAGATCTTTTGGATCTTGATGGAGATGAATATCTGGATGGGGATCAATTACAAGCCACGTTTGTTGCCCACTGTATATGCCAGTTTCTAGAGCTTTGTAGAGTTCAAAGCATATTTCCACCATGTTTTTATCCTGGCGTGGAAATACCCTACGAAGACATGGCATAACCTACTATACCTAGTGACTGATGTTGTCATTTTTGCAGTCCTTGAGTCTTGGTCGCCAGAGTGGCACACTCTAGCAGGCTCTGTGGTGTAAATGGATAAGTCCACTATGTAACGTGAGAAGGAAGAGACAAAGCTCTGAATGGCACAGCTAGAGAAGAAGCACAAAAGGGAGGAAGCAGAGGCTAAGGCCCAAGCACCACATGATGCCGCAAAATTGGTGGAACAACAAAAAATGGGAGGAGAAGAGCATGAAGGTCAGAAGTCACCTTTTTCTGAGAGTGAGGAAGAAATAGAGATAGAACAAGGTTGCTTAGACCTATAGACGATGTCCACCCAACTGAGGCATCTGCGACCGTGAGAGCAGGCAGTGCCACGAAATAAAACCAAGGCATCAAAAACATCCTTCGACCCAATCACCCTCACTGAGGGGGATTTGCATGATATCAGAGAAATGGTGAGGGATATCACCATGGATGCCCTCCAACAGTTTGATGAAAAATAGTATTTGGTATTGGGGGCTCTCAGAATAGAGCTGCAGGAGTTCCAGGTTCGCACTCCATAGGCTGGCACAATGTCCACTAGCCTCACTATCGACACTTCAGCTGCCAAGGAGATGTTGCACACAAGGGTGACCAACATGATAGCGCTACTAGATGGGGCACTTAATACAGAGAAGGAGGCTGATAGGCCCACGATTAGTAGTTTCAAAGGGGTAGGATTGAACATGGTCGTGCTCCCTCGGGAGGCGCCTTGCCTCTTGTAGGATGGAGTCACAGTGGAACTCAGGGCCTGAGAGAGTTGCACTCTATAGGTGATGAGAAAGCAGTGCATCAACATCGAGTAGCAGGGCCTGCAATGCAATGAGATAGTGGAGAAAAACAAGCAAATAATGCAGGTAGTGGAGGAAGCATGCCGAATGATCCCAAAGTTGGAGATTCAGGCAAAATAACCGATGGAGGCACGTGTTTGCAAGTTAGTCATAGGGTTGCGCGATGCTCAAGAGGAGATGGCCAAGGTTCAATTGAGCTGAACCTGCAGATCGTAGAATTGCAGTTGATGGCTCAGCATTCAACTACGCCGGAAGTTACGGAACAATGTACCACCGATGTTACAATAGCAATAGCGGTGGTTGACAGTGTAATGGTAGACTACATTCAACTTTTTGAACAGTCATTTGAGGTTCTAACCACCCTGCAGGAGGACCCGAATGTAGAGCACTTGGAGATAGAGGCGCGTGATATACAACAAAAATATGACAAGGTAAAAGGGATTGTCTAGATGGTTGCCCTTACACAAAAGCTCACATGGATGCAGGAGGCAAAGGCGCTCAAGGAACAGGTGGATGCCGCTTGGCATAAAGAAGCAGTCTTAAAAGTGCACCTATAGCCATGGATAGACGAGGCTTATGCGATCACAACCTCCATTGAAGGAAAGCTTGCATAACTGTAGGCAGTTTAGTAGAAGATTCAGGGTAGCAGTTCAGTAGCAGTCACTAAGCAGCGAGTGGAAGAAGTCTAGTAGGCGATCGCTTAGTCCACTGCCAAAGCTGTTGTGATCCAAACAGAGCTGGGAGGTCTTTGCGCTAAGATCTCTGCACCTGTAGAGCGACTCGAGGGTGAGTCACGATGTTTATGTTGGGGGCCTGTTTGGTGCGGGATCCCCCAAGGGTAGTTTTGGGGCTAAAAGCCCATATTTTGGTCCAATTTTGTAATCCAAATGTAAATACTTCGCATTTTGTGGTCGCGGAGTGCGTGGATGTTAAAGATCCATAGGGTTGTCTGCCCTTATTTTGGAAATGTAATGTTTGCTATAGAATATATAATTATGGCCCGCGGACCATGGGATTGTATAAATAGAGCTAAGATCTAAGTAGTTAGAGGTATCAATGAAGAAATGAATATCAAACATGTAAGAGAGATAGCTTTGAAGTAGAATTCTAAGTTTTGGGTCCTAGCGTAGGTAGAGGATCTACAGCTGAGTGTGCAGAGGCCTAGAAGTCTACAGTTGAGTATGAAAACCCCTTCAGCTGAGTGCAAAGGGCAGGTCGAGTCTATAATTGTTCGAAAGTATCAATAAAGAGAAGTATTCTATAATTTCTATGCCTTTATTTCTTGTTTATGCATCTGGTTAAGTTTGGGTGTGAATTTCACTTATAATGCTTATATGATGCACAAATATATGCAATTGTATCAGTTAAGTGAACGCAAGTAAGAAAATCTATTTACATGAAGCTAACTAAGATTTATAATAAGACAAGTAAGATACTTATTGTAGTTTGGGAAATATCATAGTTCACTGCCCTAGCTGCATGAAAGTATATCAACCCCAGGTTAGGGCTGTGTGAAAGCCGATTGTATCCTTTTGCGAAGGTACTAAAAGGTGGAACAGAGTGCTAAGAAACCTACGTGCATGCAAGAATAGCCGAGATAAACCTACATCACAACCATCTTAAGGGTTTGGAAACATGGTTCCAATACCCCCCCATACTACTTCGGGTGAGACTTTAGTATACGCTCCATGAGATAATGCTGAAAGGGCCAGTAGTGTAGGGATTTTTTTGGCTAACTAAAGCTGAACATGGGTCAGGCCCCCTTAAACCAACACTAATCCAAGAACCCAATTGCAATAATTGATCATAAAGAGACATATTGTATGGATTGGTGCACCTACTAACCATTTATATAAAATTGGATGGATAGGTGGATAATGGTATTTAATAAACCTACCTTAAGTAATAAGGATGTGTCTTTGTATTTTTTAAGGAAAATATAGCTAGTGTTTATGTTAGGTTACCATGTCAACTACTTTTTCATTGGTGAATTCTAGCGTTGGGTCACAAGTCTGCAAAATATAGTTAAAATATTATGCATGACCCATTTCTATATTCATCCTTATAGTTGAAGGCCTAATCCCTCTATCTAGAATCTTTTGTTAGTGGATAGAACCGTCTAGACCCAGAAATCAATAACCACCTTAAATTGTAACTTGATGCAACATAACTGGCAGACCATCAAGGTGAGTCATGCATGCATATCACTCATAATGAATATGAAGATCATGATGTCATTGCAACCATAGATTTTGTCATGTTTTTAATGACATTTAGTAGAAATTTAGGGTTTCCATGGTCGGGGGTACTTGAGACAATTCAATGGTGCACAAGTGCACAAAGATGACAGGTTGTATTTGGTCACTTTAGAGCATAGTGGGAAGACATTAAGTATGAATATAATGATTTATAATGAGACCTCTAGCATATATGAGTGTATTTAAATTCATGGATAGGGAGCGTGCACAATAGAAGATGACATAGGAGTTCAAGTTTAGTCATGACATGTGGATGTGGGTCCTACACACTTAGATGATTCGACATGTGAAATGAGATGAGATGATGCATAGGCAAGACATGTTATAGGATGAGATTATGTGTGGTAGGGAAAGATAGCATGCAAAAGGTGATATCATCTGTAGTGTGGTGAGTCGATGTACTTTAGTGAGGTGAGAGAACCCGACATGTGGGTGGGATGATGTTGATTGAATGACCCAGTTAGATCATTAGAGAAATTTTGAGGTCAAAAATGGGCCTAAAAACAAAAATGTACAACCAAAATCAACTTTATAAGAATCAATACGATGCAATAAGATGGTGTCAACTATTTGGGATGGTTCACCATTTTTGGAGTAAAAATGTAAAAAGATAAAAAAATAAAAAATAAAAAATAAAAATAAAAGAGCTAGTTTTTCAACTTGTATTTTCAACTTATCACCCTACGGTTTTACTCAAATTTCAATCAGGAGAAATTGTTGGATGTAAAATTTTATTACTCATCCAAGGTGTAACCATGTTGCATACTTTTGACGAACCCTACTACACGAAAAATAAGAGAGACCTGAAAAACGTGATTGCAATAACATTTTTCCATGTATTTCCCATTTTTTGCGTAGAAATGTCCATCGAAAATATGCAACATGGGTACCCCTTGACTAAGGACTTAAATTATACATCTAATGAGTACTCTCGCTCAAACTTTGAGTAAAACAATAGGGAGATAAGTTGAAAATATCTTTTGAAAAAATAGTTTTTGTTTTTTCACTCTAAAATTTGATGATGTAATCTAATCTTATTTTATTATTTCCACTATTATTTTATAATATTCCTTAGGAGGCCCATTTTAGACATCGAAAATTCTCTAATGATTTGATGAGATAATTGGGTTAATGTTGCATAGGATAGGTTGGCTTGGAGGGTTTCTCAAGGGTAACAACCATTTACAATCTCCTACTATGCCACATATAAGTAAAAGAAGATTGATATGATTGGAGAAGGAAAATAGGAGAAACAAAATATCACGGATCATATTGCATCACTAGAATTGAAAGTGAGGGAAGAAAAATGAGGGTTGCAACAACCAAATTTGATTTTTTTCTTAGGGAAGGGATAATATAAATGGTGCACTTCTCTTAGGAATAGTGGGACAACACAGATAATTCTTCATGGTTATATTGTAAGTGTTACACAGCAATTTGTCACCGTTTGTCACCGTCCCTGTTACCCCTCTCCCACACACTGGAGGACTCATTCCAGACCTGTGAGAAGTGACATGACCTAAAATCACTTGCATCATATTCCTCTGAGTATGAGCTTCATATGCCCTAAAGACATCTCCTGCAAAATACCCATGAAAACAGCTCTTTTTGCATGAGCGCGGGTTCACAGTTCACTGCCCGCGCCAATGAGGGAAATCCTCTAAAAAGGGCGCGCCATTGGCACTTTGTCTCAGAGTCGCACTCGTGCCAACCAAATTGAGTAAAGTTTTTAACCAACAAGCTCCCGAAGGTTCTCTTCAACCCATTCACCAACTGAATCTATGTTGAGCTAGGATGGTTTGGCTTCGAATCTCCATAGAAAGGAAAGTGGTTTGCCACCTTTCATGGAAGTTTCCAAGTGATAAAGCCAATCCCATGAATAATGTGGTTGATATTATCTCTTTCTTCTCTATCTATAAAAGCTTGCCTCTATGCCTTGAGCAAGCTAGTCACAATAGTCATAGTTACAGTAGTTCTGGTCCCAGCATAGTAATAGAAAGTTTGAAGCTGCAAGAGCCTTCTTTGCACCCATAAGGCCAAATCTAAGTAAGGAGATTCTTGTCACCCAAAGAGAGAGAGGCTTGTTCCTCATCCCAACAAGCTTTGCAAGACTTGTGTAGCTGATCACGCAGCCAAAGGAGGATTTGACGTCAGAACAATGGTTGTATTCTTCTTTGTTATTTATTAATAATAGATGACTATCATTACGGTTCCACTCTCATTGTCTTATGTTTGATGTTGAGTTATATCTTTTCTGACTGATATATAATTTCATCTACTAGATTTTATGCTTGTTTTCGTGTTGTTCTTTGCATGTGCAAGTGTCCAATCACGGCGATCGTGGGGATCATGACCGGCCAAAGCAAAGGAACGAGGGCGAAATCTCTTCTACGAACACTAGCGTTGGAATCCAAGTAGGTTCTCACCGTCTACTTTGTATTTGCAATTAGGAACTTGCGTGATAGCATTGTGTGATTGTTGCTAGACCCGGTTTGGGCTAGTAGGGATCGTCTCTATCCACAGAGAGGATTTACCTCCACAACAATTTGGCGACCATACTGGGGAAGTCTTGTCTCTTTGGTTTCTCGTTTGATTGCTTAGATAGCTTTCTGGGTTGGATTTGTTGCTGTTTCTTGCTCCCTGGTTTGCCTAGATACTGTTTTCAAGCCCTGGGTTGCTTGCTTTTGTTTTTGACTTAGCAAACTCGATTAGCGCGCTTTTTAGCCTTACAGTCGCACCAATTGGCGCAAGTTTCTTAAAGAAAACCCACGACAATCCCATAAAAGCGTGAGTTGCAACCTGACAGTCATTCCAGGCCTGTGAACTTTTCCAGTTTGCTTGTTTGCAGCCTTCCAAGCTTGGGTTTTGTGTCTAGCTACACCTTTTTTCAATCACTTGAGTGTGTCAGAGTCTTGTTTGACTGGTTTTGAGGTTTTTTGGCAAATTATTAATTTGATTTCCTTTGATCATTACTTGGAGGTTTGTCTCAGTCTTTTCACAATTTTGCATCTTGTATGAGTGTTAATCGCCTTTGAGTGTTTTTAGTTTATGATCTTTGGAACTCACACCCGTTTTTCTTGATTTGCACTTCATTGGTTCTTAGATTACATTAGAATCATCGTGTGTTTGAGAATTATCTTGCATAGATCACACTTGCATAATTAGAATTCTCATTTTCAGGATATGAATGAAAAGTGTTTATAGATTACATTTGCATACTTTGGGTGTTTATGCCATTTTCCATCGATTTCACATTTTAGCCCTAGGGCATCTAGTGGCTTTGTGCATCGAGCCTTCCTTAGGAGTTTTGGTCTTCTGTTGGTCCAGTCAACTTTTTGGTTACTCTCTTGCACTTTTTCAGTGATTGTTAAACTTTTTATTGCGTTATTCGAGTGATTCTCTTCTTTTCGCTTGGCTTCGTTTTGGGCTTAGATTACATGGCCCATTGAGGTCTTTGAGATCTTCTCTTAGTTCTGAAGGACTGCCTTGGTATTTACGGACTTGATTGTATTTTCATTGAGTGAAATTTGTCTCTTTTACTCGGTGTTATTATCTCTCAAAATTTGTTTAGTGCACTTTGCCATTGAAAAGAAAACGAACAGTCTCTTTTGCGTTGAATTAGTTAATGGAAATTAGAGCTTTTCATTGATTAGTGACTTTAGAGAAAAGTTTTGTTAATTGCCATTAGCTGCATTAGAATTATTGTTGATTGTTTTATGGTCATTTTTGTTTTTGTGAAAGATCTCAACCCTCTCGTAGTTAGCATTCATCGAACGAAATGATATATTTTAGCATATAGCTTGCATTTAGGGAATTGTGAGAGATTACATACGGTAGGACCTGAAAACCAAAACCTAATTCAAGATCAACCATAAAATGAACTGAATGAACTTAAAAATGCATTGGAACATAACGCTCACTGTTTATAGGTTTAGGTTAGAGACGTGCTCCGGCGTCGTTAAACCTAGTCACTTTTGTTTCACTTAAGGTTGGGTGATTCCTCCTTCTGTGACGCAACAAGTGGTCTAGCACGGACTTGAGCTCCCACGTATTGTCGAGTATATGGGGAGACCCCACTAGGTTATCATCCTTTATCCACAGGAAGCTGTGTCTACCGCCTTACAAGCCGTAACGCACTGAACATAGCATTCAGGAAGATTGACTGCCATACGCGAAGTCCTTGGTTTTCATATGACTGCCAAGGTGTATATGAAGTTTTACGGATTTGTTTGGTAAACCTTTTTGCCTAGCTCTCCAGAGTAGTCACTTTTGATCCTTTTCGGACTCCTTAAAAGAAAAGACTCACCTGAGCACTTGTCACTTCAGGCTCACTAAACATTCGAAGGAGACTAGAGTCATCTTTTTGTCCTTTTCTCAACTCTTAAAACATGAAAAGGTCAAGTTTAGTTCCTTTGTCTTAAAATTTATTTGGCCGCGTTCAAATTTACCCGGTTAGATCTTGTTTGTGTTGGCTTGAGTAGGTTTCTTTTCGTTCTCGATGGCATCCTTTCCAGGGTTCACCAACCCAGGGATCCCCTCTGACGGGAACCCTGGTCATTTCGCTCCTTTTGGAAATGTTGGTGCTCCTTATATGGCGACGTTGTCCCTCCCAGGGTTAACCGTTGGGTTGCCGGTTTGGTTGTTCTCAACCTCTTTCATCCCTGCCGTCTCACCTACTAATCAATCAGTCCCTCCACCTGGACAACATCATGTTGATTCTAAGGTGGACCTCTCCCCTTCTATGCCTACTTCTACGTCCTCATCTTCTACTTCGCCTGGTGAAAGTCTCGATTCGAGTAACCCGATGGCTAAGAAGAAGAAGAAGGCTCCCAAGGGAGAGGCTAGAAGTACAGCTCTTATTCCGAGGACACCTAAAGTCGGGCCACCTTCTGCTCCTTCGCGGAAGGCCAAATTTCCTTGTAGACTATGCAAGGGGGACCATCTTCTTCGTGATTGTCCTGGCATCCCCAGGGTCTTAGAAGTATGGTCTCGTGATCCGGCCCACCCCTCATCGTCCACTGAGGCTCACAGCGATGTTCCCCTATCGACTCACAAAGGTAAGGAGAAAGGGAAGATTCGAATCTCCTGTAGACTTTGTGAAGGCAATCATCCCCTTCACCTTTGTCCACTCATGGATAAAGCCTCCATTGTCTTGGAAAGTCTTATAGTTCCTTCACCCCAACTTCCCATTGGTTATCAACATCTCTCTGTAGCCGAAAATTGTCCCCCTGCTGACAAAGTGATTGATTCATATTCTTCTCTTGTCCAGCCTCCTCTTCCTGAACCTGGCTGTGCCCAGCCTGTTCCAGACCAACCATTGGTCGGAAAGAGTGTCGACTCAAGTCTGCCACTTGCTCACTCTGTTTCGGAAGAGAATCACGCCCATGTTCTTCTCGTCTCTTCAGATTCTCCTTAGTCCCGAAATGACTCTCCTAACCCAGCTGCTCCCGAAGGTTCTCCTTCGGTTCCTTTAGCACATGGGGGCAATCATATGATTCCCCCACCAAGTAGTCTAGTCACTTCCTTTGATTGGAATCGCCTGATCATCGGTCGCCTTCCATCCCATATGCCTCTCCAGATCACAGTACACACCTATGCTAATGTAGTACCTGGCACTGTTTTGGATGAAGGTGCGTCTTTCAGTCTTATGTCGTACACTACTTGGCAAGCTTTAGGTTCCCCGCAGCTTGGGCTAGTCACTCAGAATCTGTTGGCCTTCGACGGAGGAGCATGTCCATCTGTAGGAGTTCTCGAAGTTCCCTATTACTATGGGAGGCAAGACTGTCTATATAGACGTCTTGGTTACCCAAGGTGTGTTAGACTTTAGTCTTCTCCTTGGTCGCGACTATGTTTACGCCATGGGGGCCCTCGTTTCTTCGCTTTTCCATGTGGTTTGCTTTCCGCACGATGGAAGAATTGTGACTATTGATCAAGTGTCATTCGTTAGTCCATCGATGCCTCCTGCGCCGTTGTCGTCCCCTCCTAGTTTTCATCCGCCAGTTGCATCTACCCCACCACAGATCAACTACGTGGCCACCTATCCCATGCTTGGATCCAGTGATGCCGCCATTGTGCATAGTGTCCTGGGGGCATTGGGCCCTGACTTCCAAGATGTTTCCCTTCCACCGGGAGTGGAAATCTTGGAAGCCCCAACTTTCTCTTCATTATGATGAAGTTCGGGTGGAGCATAGTTCGCTTTCCTACGTCAAGCTCCTTAAAAAATGAAACTAGGTCTGGTGGAGCACAGTTTTGATCTTGTGTCAAGCTCGTTAAAAAATGAAACAAGGGTTATGAGGATAGTTCTTTTACTGTGTCAACCTCATTAAAAAATGAAACAACTCCCTTTCCAAATCGAGTCTTTTGATTAATATCTCGTAAAATACAAGTCAAGTCTTTCATCAATCTTGAGAGTGAACCTTCATTCCATCCACTTTGTTGAATGCAATGAATCTTGGGGGCATGTACTTCGATTTGTGTTATTATGCTGGGGGCATGCGAACTTATAACAAGCATATTTTTTCGTTTCAAGATTGTGTAAACATGAAACCGAATCCAAGCAGGGTTCTCCATGGTTCAAGCTTGTGTAAAAATGAACCCATACCCATTTTACATCTCGTGATTGCTGTCTTTATCTGCTGAATTCTGCTAGATGAGCCTTGGTTGTTTTCATTCCATCGCCACCATCTCTTTGGCCGATCATATGCTTTCACTTGGTTGTTTTACCTTTCCTGAGGGACCACAGTTGTGAGTGGCTTTATTAGCCAGCCTCTTGACCATTACATGTTTTGAGCAATTCCACCATTATTGGAACCAGTTGCTACCCTTTATACGACTCATTCCTCTAAGATGAGTCTCCTTTAAGCTCTTTTCTGACTCGTAAAAGATGAAAATATTGCCGATTATTTTTCCCTTTTTGACTCGTTAAAGAGAATAAAAATGGAGGTCTGCTTTCAGCTCTTTTCCGACCGTTTAAATATGAAAATATTGCCGAGTTATTCCTCTTGACTCATTAAACGTAAATAAGAGGCGATCTTCTTTAAACCCTTTTCCGATCGTGTAAAGATGAAAAGATTGTCGAACCCTTGTCATTTCAGGTTTGTTAATGGTTACGAAACGACGTGATGTTGATCACTTTTTTATTTTTTCAGGTCGAAATCACTACTCATGAAAAGTACTCCTCGATCGTAATGATCGGGCGGTTCTTTCGAGCATTGTTTTATACTTTTTCGAGCTCGTGAGAAACAAATTTACGTAAAAGGACCCCCCCTGGAGTTTTCTTTTTTGTTGTCTTTTCAGACTCTCTAAATAGGAAAAGACGCCGAGTTCTTCCTTTGTCAGGCTCATTAAAACTTAATGACATCGGATTCCGTCATAATGACGCCCACAAGCATATGATATCCCCATCAAGCTTGCTAAAAATAACTAGGGTACTCACCAGAAATGGTGGGGAAAATGGATCCATAATCATTGTCGTGTCGGCAGTATGTCGCTCTTGAACATGGCACTAGTCTGCATTCGTGTCTGGGTGGGAACATCTCATCTTGTTTCACATTAGCCTCCGTGGGTTTGGGTTATCCTGTTTGACCTCTCATCTGCTCATTGCCTTGTCACCATGACCTCTGCTCATTTGATGTCAAATATTGCCAAGCCTACTGTCATGCCACTGATATGTTTAAGAGAAGTTGACCTCTGCAAAATTACAACCTCCCTCTGATACCTCACATAATTCTGAATCACCACAACATCTTTTCTCTGTCTCGTGTCAATGATGTGGGAAGCATTATGGCCCACCTTTGATCAAGGTCACTTCCTGTCGACTTCAGCTTATTATCCAGGAAGTTGATCTAGAGACTCCCTTCGGTGCCTTGGAGCCTGCATGCCTCAATGGTAGGTTCTTCATGTTCAACGAGAGGTTTTCATCATTGGCCTCCGATCGAATGATTCTGCAGGTGTTCGACACCAGCTCATTTATTCGCACGCTGTAGATTGTACCTATAGTACATTGAGGACCATTGTCATTATTGGTGGTACCTCTCGCGTCTATTAACAATTTTCATCATTGACTGGTAATCAGACGATGTTCATGCACGTTTGACTTCAACTCATGTACTCGCATGCTTGAACTTGTACTCTGTTCGGGTCGAGATGGAGCGCAAGACCCTGGATTTTGTCTATTGGAATCCAGGCTGCGATTTGTGGCTTGTTATGATCATTACATGACTCATTCACTAGATGGCTGCGACCATGCCTGAGTCTACTTTTTGATCCTCTTTGGGTGGCTGCATCCATGCCTTGGATCTAGATTATTATATACTCCATTATGGATGGCTGCGCCCATACCACATACATCATGTACATGAGATATCAGTTGTACTTCTTTACGCAGGTTCTCCGGCGGCCGTGTTTTCAGTCACACATGTTCTTGTAAAGCATTTCACCCCTCTCTCTCTCGGGCCTCATGCTTTAGGGGGCATCTGTTACACAGCAATTTGTCACCGTTTGTCACCGTCCCTATTACCCCTCTCCCACACATTGGAGGAATCATTCCGGGACCTGTGAGAAGTGACATGACCTGAAACCACTTGCATCATATTCCTCTGAGTATGAGCTTCATATGCCCTAAAGACATCTCCTGCAAAATACCCATGAAAACAACTCTTTTTGCATTAGCGCGGGTTCACAGTTCACTGCCCGCGCCAATGAGGGAAATCCTCTAAAAAGGGCGCACCATTGGCGCTCTGTCTCAGAGTCGCACTCACGCTAATTGAATTGAGTAAAGTTTTTGACCAACAAGCTCCCGAAGGTTCTCTTCAACCCATTCACCAACTGAATCTATGTTGAGCTAGGATGGTTTGGCTTTGAATCTCCATAGAAAGGAAAGTGGTTTGCCACCTTTCATGGAAGTTTCCAAGTGATAAAGCCAATCCCATGAATAATGTGGTTGATCCTATCCCTTTCTTCTCTATCTATAAAAGCTTGCCTCTATGCCTTGAGCAAGCTAGTCACAATAGTCATAGTTACAGTAGTTCTGGTCCCAGCATAGTAATAGAAAGTTTGAAGCTGCAAGAGCCTTCTTTGCACCCATAAGGCCAAATCTAAGTAAGGAGATTCTTGTCACCCAAAGAGAGAGAGGCTTGTTCCTCATACCAACAAGCTTTGCAAGACTTGTGTAGCTGATCACCCAGCCAAAGGAGGATTTGACGTCAGAACAATGGTTGTATTCTTCTTTGTTATTTATTAATAATAGATGACTATCATTACGGTTCCACTCTCATTGTCTTATGTTTGATGTTGAGTTATATCTTTTCTAACTGATATATAATTGCATCTACTAGATTTTATGCTTTTTTTCGTGTTGTTCTTTGCATGTGTAGGTGTCCAATCACGGAGATCGTGGGGATCGTGACCGGCCAAAGCAAAGGAACGAGGGCGACATCTCTTCTACGAACACTAGCATTGGAATCCAAGTAGGTTCTCACCATCTACTTTGTATTTGCAATTAGGAACTTGCGTGATAGCATTGTGTGATTGTTGCTAGACCCGGTTTGGGCTAGTAGGGATCGTCTCTGTCCGCAGAGAGGATATACCTCCACAACAGTAAGGTTTGGGATATGTTGGAATGGTTATAGGATGTAGTGTAGATTGTTGCATTTGGACCGAGAATTGTTCTGTGTAGGTGGAACATCTTGAAAAAAACCCTTTTAGTTCTTGTATTGAGATATCTTAGGCTATTAAGTGACTTGAAACTCAAAATTTTCAACACTTGTAGTATTAGAGAAGAAAGTAGTATAGAGTTTATCTAGTACTTTAGTGAGAGTGAATATTAAGGATCATATAATAGGATTAGGAGTTCCAGATTGCTTGCAAATTTCTACTGGGATGTGGAGTAGTAGTTGTATCAGATCACAAAATGTTCAAATGAGGCTATGGTAAGCATTGCAACCATGTATTTGATAGGTGCAACCAAGTTGTGGTGGAGGACCCAAGTGGAGGATTTGGCATATGGTCATATCACAAAGAGGAGTTCTATATGTGAGAAGATCTAGGTAGCTTTGTATGTGTAGTTTTGTTTAGGAAAAAAATCATGGATTTCCAGGAATCACCTTATGGATTCAAGGCATACGAGGAGGATTCAATCATACATTAGAGAATTTTTAGGCATTATGTTGTAGATAAAAGAGATGTTGGATGATATTAGTTGTACTATTTAATTAATGGATTATATGCATGGGCATAGGCTAAGTTGAGGAGGTTGAATGTGTAGACTCTTCTAGATGTTGGAAATAATACTGAGAGGGGGCGTGAATCAGTATTATCAAATTCTTTTCAATATTCCCTCTATATTTATAATTTAATTTATTCTTCAAATGTTGACCATTAATTTGAATGTCAGTACCATATAATAATGAAAAGGGACAATAAAAACAGACAGTCACACCAAAGAACACCAAATATAAGGTGGAAACCCAATGTGGGTGAAAACCACCTGCTGCAATGTGTCTCTATCTTCTTTCAATTAGAAACTTATTTTACAATGATTCTGTATTGGTGAGTCCTTTACCAGTACGCAGGGTGTAACCTGCAGAGAGCTACAACCCTCTCTCATTTTCTAGTCTCTCCTGGAAGGGAGCAACAACCGCCTTAGCTCTTGTACTAGCTGAGCTACTAGTACGTAGGTGCTGACCTACTTCTTTTCTTCCAAGGACCATGTTTCGTTAATTTTCAGACTTGATCCATGAACATCAGATAATCATCAAGTAAATGTGAATCAACCAATCTCCTTTTACAATCAACTAATGAATCAAACAATAGATTCTCAAAATGCAGTAACCAGAAAAGAAATACCAGTAATCTAAACCCAGAACTCTGCAGCAATAGAGAAAAGGCAGCCAACAAATTATTTCAAGAAAAGCCTGCAACTTCACCAATAGAAACCTGCGAATATCTGCAGTTCTTCTGTGTCTAGCCTGCGTAGCTCTGCACCTGCTCTTTCTACTCGACAGCGTACCTCCGCACCTGATCCATTTGCTGAACTACGCACCTCCAAGGACCACGTTTCATTAATTTTCAGACTCGATCCATGAACATAAAATAATCATCAAGTACATGTGAATCAACCAATCTCCTTTTACAATCAACTAATGAATCAACCAATAGATTCTCAAAATGCAGTAACCAGAAAAGAAATACTAGTAATCTAAACCCAGAATTCTGCAGAAATAGACAAAAGGTAGCCAACAAATTATTTCAAGAAAAGCCCACAACTTCACCAATAGAAACCTGTGAATATCTGCAATTCTTCTGTGTCTAGCCTGCGTAGCTCTACACCTGCTCTGTCTACTCGATAGCGTACCTCCGCACCTGATCCATCTGCGAAACTGCGCACCTCCACACCTACGCCGTTTACTAGACTACGAATCTCTGCACCTGATCCGTCTACTGGACTGCATACCTCTGCACCTGCGACTTCTGCTGGATTGCGCACCTGCACCTTCTGCTGGACTGTGCACCTCCACACCTGTGCCTTCTACTGGACTGTGTACCTCTACACTTGATCTTGTCGCTGAGCTACGTACCACTGCACCTACGCTGTGGATCGCCTGCGGACCTCCGAATAGAGCCAAATTATCAGTCCTCCAATGTGCCACACACTGTCAGATCTACAGATCTAATCATGCACCAAAGAGATCATGACCCCTCAATTGATTTGTCTTCTCATGCTCATTTTCAACTCTAACTCACCAACTGATTACAATTATTTCAGATCTAGTTCCTCTTAAGATATTCAACACATAAGTGCTTAGCCAATTGTTCTCCTTTCCTTTTTATAGGAAAGCCCTTACTCAAACCATGGATCAAAATAATAGAAAGCCAATACAAGGGAAGAAAAAACTGAGGTTAAATATTTTAGATGCAATACCACAGACCAAAACCATAGGATCAAACACGTCGGACTTGATACCATGGACCAATCATAAAAATTCCCATGTGCGCTCGCTTTTCTGCATGAAAGTGAGTGAATTTGTCGTCCGCACCTTTTGTTCGGAGAACATGCAAGTATGCCCGCACTTCTTGTTCGGGGAACCTGCGGGTCCGTAGCTTTTGTTAGGCTCACCTGCAGGTATCACATTTTCTATTATTTTGAGAACTTGAACAGAGATTTTCCACTTGAGTGAGTTGCCATCAAGGAAAACACCTGTGCCATAGTGCCAAACCTGAGTCATAATGCAAACAATCTCCCCCTTTGGACTTGATGGCAACCCCAAGATCCTCAAAGTCATTCTCCCCCTTTTTCATCAAGGGCAAAGGGTTATGCTCCCCCTGAGAACATGCTGAAAACTCTATTCTGCTGTGTTGATCGTGCTCCCCTTGACTGTAGACCAGATCTGCAAAAGAAATTTTCTTTAAGAAGAACCATAAACCACCATACACCAAATGACCTTCCTATCACCAAAATATTCTATACATACATTCATCACTCAACCAAGTGGGGATCATCCTCCCAACCAAGTGGGGTTACATCAAAAAATTACATATGACAACCAAGTACATTACATAATTCATCTCGGACAAAGGCCATTACATGACCTTGACAAAAGAAATATAGGACATAGAGACAAAATATTAGTAGCAATATTCAGATCAGCATCCATGTACTCCTTCTGTACATGCTCCTCCAAGATCTTTTACAATAATGCCAACAATGCATTATTAGAAGAATATATGCTCCCCATGAACCTATGCCATTCGGTCTTCAACCAATCCATAAAGCAGCGAATATATGCGTATACCCCATATGAAACTTGTGTACAACCAACAATCTCTGAAACAGACAAGATTCGACAGTAAGATGATGCATCAACTACCCCTAGCTTTTGCCTGAGGTATTGAAAGGTCTCCCGAGGCAGTGGTTTGGTGAGTATATCAGCAACTTGTTCCTTAGAGGGAACATACTCCAACTTGACCTTTTGTTCAAGCACTTGTTCCCGAAGAAAATGATACTTGATTGGTATGTGCTTGGTCTTTGAATGCATGACAAGATTCTTTGAAATACTGATTGCACTTGTATTATCACAGAAGATGGAGATAGGTGGAGTACAAGTGATTTGCATCTCTTTCAATGTTTACATTATCCAAAGGAGTTGTGTACAATAAGATGTAGCAGCTACATATTCTACTTAAGCTATAGATAATGCAATAGAGCTTTGTTTCTTGCTGAACCAAGATACTAATCTAGGACCCATGAAGAATGCACCACCACTAGTGCTTTTCCTGTCATCCACGCTTTTGGCCCAATCTGCATCTGTATAAGCATGATGTGTGAGATCTGTATCTCTAGGATACCATAAGCCATAGTTTTGAGTTCCTTGAAGGTACTTGAAGATTCTCTTAACTGCCTGAAGATGAGTTTCCTTTGGATTTTCCTGAAATCTTCCAACAATTCCCACTGCATGCATGATGTCTGGTCGGGTACCTGTCAAATAAAGCAGACTTCCAATCATGGATCTATAGGTTGGTTGATGTACTACTGCCGACTCATCATTTGCGCTGAGGCTGCATCCTGTCACCATAGGGGTACATACTGGTTTCGAATCCTCCATCCCATATTTCTTCAAGATCTGCTTGAGATACTTGGTTTGTGATAGAAAAATACCGTCTTTGTTTTGTTGGACTTGCAAACCAAGGAAATATGTGAGCTCACCAAGCATGGACATTTAAAACTCCTTTTACATCACCAAGGCAAACTTTTGACTCATGTCTTCTTCATTGCTACCAAAGATGACATCATCTACATACACAACAAGTATTAGAAACTTTTCATTATCAACCTTTATATATAGATTGATGTCAGTTGATCCTTTTATAAAACCTTGTTGACAAAGATATTTATCCAACCGATAATACCATGCCCTAGGAGCCTGTTTAAGACCATAGAGAGCCTTTTTAAGCCTGCATACAAGATTTGGATCATCTCCAATGATGAACCCATCTGGTTGTTCAATGTACACTTCTTCATTCAAGTCTCCATTCAGAAAGGCAGATTTTACGTTGATATGAAATACTTTGAACTTTTGAAAGCTAGAGAGAGCAAGAAACATTCTTATAGCCTCAAGTCTAGCAATTGGTGCAAAGGTTTCTTCAAATTCTATGCCCTCTTGTTGCGCATATCCTTTACAAACAAGTCTTGCCTTGTTTCTAACCACATCTCCATTTTCATTTAGTTTATTTTTGAAAATCCACTTTGTTCCTATGACATTCTTATCTTTTGGTCTAGGAACCAATTCCCAAGTGTTATTCCTTTCAATCTGTTCAAGTTCTTCATCCATTGCCTTGACCCAACATTCATCTTTGCATGCCTCTCTTACATTTTGTGGTTCAGTGGAGGAAAGTAATGCTAAATATCTTGAAGCTTCTGCAATTGTTCTTCTTGTTTGTATGCCTGCCTCCTTTTGCCCCAAAATTTGAGATTCTCGATGATTCTTTTGAACATACCTGGATGGAGTCTTTTCTTCTATCCTTATCTGTTCCTCTGGTGCCTCATGGGTTTCTTCTTCATTATGAATCTGATTTGATGTTGATGGATAGTCCTCATCATCTTCGAAGTCTTCAGATCTTACCTACCTGGGAGTGTTTTCTTTTTCATCCACCACTACATCAATGCTGTCGACAATTCTTCCAAGCCTTTTATTGTAACATTTGTATGCTTTGCTGTGAGGAGAATAACCAAGGAGAATGCCTTCATCTGCTCTAGGTTCAAACTTGCCAAGATTTTCATCATTATTTTTAATATAGCATTTGCTTCCAAAAATTTTGAAATGTTTTACCGAAGGAGTCTCACCATACCAGAGCTCATGAGGAGTTTGAGTGTTTTTCACCCGAATATTTGTCTTGCTGAGAATAACAACTACAACAAATGCGGCTTCACCCCAGAAGGTTGCGGGAGTTCCAGACTCATCAAGCATAGCACGAGCCATTTTTTGAACCGTTCTGTTCATCCTTTCCACCAATCCATTTTGCTGCGGAGTCCTAGCTATAAAGAATTCCCTTCTTATTCCATGTTCTTCACAAAAGTCAAAAAATTCATTCGAGGTAAACTCCCCACCTCTATCAGACTTGAGGCATTTGATTTTGTGATCTGATTCATTCTCCACCAAGGCTTTGAATGATTTGAACTTTTCAAAGGCTTCGTCTTTGTGCTTCATAAGTCCTATCCAACACATCCTGGAAAAGTCGTCAATGAATAATATGAAATATTCTTCTCCTCGAGGTGACCTTTCCCTAGATGGGCCACATACATCAGTATGGACAAGATCAAGTGGCTTGCTAGCTGATCCTTCATTCTCAGGGAAGTTAGTTTTGGTTTGCTTACCAAACTGACACGATTTGCAAATTGTATTGTCTAGAATTCCGATGTCTGGAAGACTATGAACTGCCTGGTATTTACATGCTTTACTTATCTGTGAGAAGCTAAGATGCCCCAATCTTCTGTGCCATAACCATTGTTCATCGTTCTTGCTTAGATAGCATTGATGTTGTCCTTCTTTGAATATGTATAAATTATTTGGAGTCCTTATGCCTTTGATCACTGTTTTTCCTGTATCAAGATCACAAACACTACATCCATTTGATCGAAATATTACCTCTGTTCCTTGATCACACATCTGACTAACACTCAACAAATTATGTTTTAACCCATCAACATACATAACATTTCCAGCTTTGACCTTTTCTTTCAATTGAATAGAACCTTTACCTCTTATGAGCACATGGGTGTCATTTCCAAAAGAGACCTTCTTCTCCTTCTCTAAGGCACTATATGACTGGACTTTTTCCTTATCACCCGTCATGTGTTTCAAACAGCCATTGTCAATGTACCATTGATTTTCTTTCCCTTCTGCATATAAAGCTATACCACATCTCTCAGGTTGTGGTTCCTTCATTCTCCATGTTTTGACACTTGAGGCTTGCTCCTTTTGAGTTGTCTGCCAAAACCTGCTCCTGCATTCATAATCTTCATGACCGAAGTTGTTACAAATAGAGCATTCTATTTCATTTTCAAGAGCAGAAAAGTTATTGTAGGTTCTTTTCACGATCCCAGTCATGCTCCTTTGTTTTTGAGCTTCTCTAGTCATGATTGTCTTATAGGCAACACATTGAGCTGCTTTGTGGCCAAAGTTATGACAAGAGAAACATTGGCCATTGAAGAAACTCCTGTGATTATCAAATCTACCAGCCAAATGATTGTAGTTTCTATTGACATCCATTCTTGAGGAAAATTGAGAAGGTTTTACCTGAGGCTGGTTGTAGCTTCTGTTTGTCCTTAAAGTGGATTGTCCTCAATTTACCTGATAGTCTTTGTTCATTCTTGAGGTAAATTGTCCCTGATTTAGCTGATTATTTCTATTAGGCCTTTGCCCACTCCTCCTTGCTGCATCAAGATAAATTTTGGAGGTGGATGATTGAGATGCTTCTTCATTATATCCCAGACCTCTCTTGATTAGTGGAGAACGCTGCACATTGATAATCTCATCCAGAGTTTTATATCCTTTAACAAATTTAAGATTAAGAGCTTTTGTTTTCTCAATCTCTTTTCTAAGACCAACAATTTCACACTCTAACTTTTCGAAGTTTTTCTTTTTCAGCTAGTTGGAATTGCAGAGTATCAATAATCATATTTTTCTCTTCTAAACAAATTTTGAGTTCAGAAATCTCTTCAAACAAACCTTCTTCATCTATAGCATCCATGAAATCATCATCTTCAAAAGCCATTAAGAGTCTATAATTATTACCTTCTTCATCTTCGTCACTATTTGAAAGTCCATCACTATCTTCATGAGTGTAATAACTTTTCTTATTTACATTCTGTTTCTTGTTCCATTTGACAGGTTCCTTACCTTTATCAAGCTTGTCTTTATGAGGACACTTTGCAGCATAGTGACCGACTCTTCCACAAGCAAAGAATTTGAAAGGTAACTTACCTCTGAATCTTCCAGCACCCCGTTGAAGGTTCTTGACAAAATTTGATTCTTCGTCTTCTTCTGATAGATGTCCTGACTCATAGTAATCTCCTTTGCCTGAAGCCTTGAATGCAGCTTCTCTTCTGTCTGATGGTCCTCCTTTCCTCATTTCGTAAGCGGTCAGAATTTCGTGCAGCTGTGACATAGTGAGGTTTCGTAGATTCTCCTTTTCTTCTATTGCAGAAACTTTAGATTCAAATTTAGGGGACAAGGATCTTAGAACCTTTTCAACCACAACAACCTCTTTTACTTCTTCACCTAAATTTTTCATACAATTAACAATCTCATCTACACAAAGGAAATAGTTAGCCACAATTTCATCATTGTGCATTCTGAGATTTTCATACTGAATTCTGAGGGCTTGAAGTTTTGCTCGTTTTACCTGTTCATCTCCTTCATAGCTCAGAACAATCTTGTCCCATATTTATTTTGCGGATTTATACTGCATAACCTTGACGAATTTTGATTGAGATAGACATCCTAATAGAGTATTAAGAACCTTTGCATTTGTTTCATATTGCTTCCTACCAGCCGGATCTGTAGGTGTTGCTGACGGAAAAATGTACCCTGTATCTATGATATCCCAGACTTCTGTACCAAGAGATTGAAGATAGGCAGTGACTCTTACCTTCCAATATACGATGTTTCTCCCATAAAAAATCGGTGGCTTGATCGATGCTTCTCTCTCGTACTTGCTCATGATGATAGATCTTCCTTCAAGCGATCAAGCTTCTTCTGAAGGACCTGCACTGATACCAATTGTTGGAAATAATACTGAGAGGGGGGGTGAATCATTATTATCAAATTCCTTTGAATATTCCCTCTAGATTTATAATTTAATTTATTCTTCATATGTTGACCATTAATTTGAATGTCAGTACCATATAATAATGAACAGGAACAAGAAAAACAGACAATCACACCAAAGAACACCAGATATAAGGTGGAAACCCAATGTGGGTGAAAACCACCTGCTGCAATGTGTCTCTATCTTCTTTCAATTAGAAACTTATTTTACAATGATTCTCTACTGGTGCAGTCCTTTACCTGTACGCAGGGTGCAACTTGCAGAGAACTATAACCCTCTCTCGTTTTCCAGTCTCTCCTGGAAGGGAGCGACAACCCCCTTAGCTCTTGTACTACCTGAGCTACTAGTACGTAGGTACTGACCTACTTATTTTCTTCCAAGGACCACATTTCATTAATTTTCAGGCTGGGTCCATGAACATCAAATAATCATCAAGTACATGTGAATCAACCAATCTCCTTTTACAATCAACTAATGAATCAACCAATAGCTTCTCAGAATGCAGTAACCAAAAAAGCAATACTAGTAATCTAAACCCAGAACTCTATAGCAATAGACAAAAGGCAGCCAACAAATTATTTAAAGAAAAGTCCACAACTTCACCAATAGAAACCTGTGAATATCCACAGTTCTTTTGTGTCTAGCCTGCATAGCTCCACACCTGCTCTGTCTACTCGACAGTGTACCTTCGCACCTGATCTGTCTGCTAAACTGCGCACCTCCGTACCTACGCCGTTTACTGGACTACGAATCTCCACACCTGATTTGTCTACTGGACTGCGAACCTCCGCACTTGTGACTTCTGTTGGACTGCGCACCTCTGCACCTGCGCCTTCTGTTGGACTGCGCACCTCCACACCTGCGCCTTCTACTGGACTGCGTAACTCCGCACCTGATCTTGTCACTGAGCTACGTACCACTACACCTGCACTGTGGATCGCTTGTGGACCTTCGAATAGAGCCAAATTATCAATCCTCCAATATGCCACAGACTGCCAGATCCACAGATCTCATCATGTGCCAAAGAGATCACGACCCCTCAATTGATCTGTCTTCTCATGCTCATGTTCAACTCTAACTCACCAACCGATTACAATTATTTCAGATCTAGTTCCTCTTAAGATATTCAACACATAAGTGCTTAGACAATTGTTCTCCTTTCCTTTTTATAGGCAAGCCCTTACTCAAACCATGGATCAAAACCATAGAAAGCCAATACAAGGGACCCAAAAACTGGGGTTTAATATTTTAGATGCAATACCACGGACCAAAACCATAGGATCAAACACGTCGGACTAGATATCATGGACCAATCATAAAAATTCCCACGTGTGCATGCTTTTCTACATGAAAGTGAGTGAATTTGTCATCCGCACCTTTTGTTCGGAGAACCTGCAGGTATGCCCGCACTTCTTGTTCGGGGCACCTGCGGGTCCGCAGCTTTTTTTAGGCTCACTTGTGGGTATCAAATTTTCTATTATTTTGACAACCTGAACAGAGCTTTTCCACTTGAGTGAGTTGCCATCAAGGACAACACCTGTGCCATAGCGCCAAACCTAAGTCATAATGCCAACACTAGAGGCTATCATTGTAATAGATAAGAACTTTTATTTTTGGAGTAAAGGGAAGTCTAGGAGAAAGAACCAGGAATGTGGCCATTGTGATAAGGGAAAGAAGAAGAAATTGCAAGGGAAGGTCAAGTTTTTGAAGGAAGAAAAAGTGAATAAGAAGAGTACTATATTGGAGAAGGAGCCCAATTCATGTTCGATATGTGCAAACGAAGAAATTAGAAAACAATTTCCCATTGAGTAAAAAATTATTTTTTATTGACCAAGAGAATGAACTAACAATTGGAGTTTTGTAGATTTTTGGATTACCTTCTATGAGGGAGTTTACTACAAAACATGAGAACGAGAGGACTTGGATTACATTTGTGAGTACAAATGTCAATGGGGTTTAGATGTTAGCTATGGTTGAAATTAATGCTATGCATAAATTCATGAGATAGGATGTGTATAGATTACTTGGATTTAGGTTCAAGCTAGCTTAAGAATACTTCAATGTAGTTAATTTAGGAGACATGCATGTGATTTGGATGGTGGGTGATGTTCTCATTTCTATTAATGATTGGAAGGGAATACAATACTTCACCATTATGCATATGGATTCTTGTGATTTGGTATTGGTACATGTGTTATTTATTGTAAATAATGTATTGAAATTTCCACACTTGGGATGTCTCTTCATTCTATCATCACAAGATTCAATTATAGTGAGGATAATGAATAGAGATAGGGATTCAACTACTAGGATGAATTCTATTTAGATTACTGACTTAGTATGTCAATATATGAGTTATTTTCATGCAAGGATAGATGAGATGGTTTCTTTTCTCTTCAATCATGAAATATTATAACAATATTGATTGATAGGATTAAAATCTTGGCATTGAGATTAGATCACAAGGACGAGGATTCTCTAATGACTAATTATTCTAGTGAGTACATGGGGGTAAAACCTTTGATTTAGGAGTGTGTCTAAGGAGATGTAGCTTGGTACATATGATCTAGTAGTATTATTAGTTCATCAATAGAGGAGTTAAGAGGAGGATGGTCTTAAAATATAGAGTTTGAGTTTCTTATTGAAGAAGTGAAAGGAAGGATCAATTTTCTTCCAATATTTTTTAATTATCCTTCAAAGAAGTATGGAGAAGCACTTATCATAGGTTAGATGGGAATTGGAGATAGAGGTGGTGGTCATCATGACTAGTTCACCTCACCTTCACATTGACCCATGAGGATATTGGCTTCATATTGTAGTATAAATGGCAAGTCATGTCCTTAGGGGTTCCTTTACTTTGCGTTTGATTAATAGTTTTCTTGGATGATATGAGGTTCAAGGTATTGCACTTGTGTGAGGAACAAAATTTATTAGGAATTTTGAGATGATGATAAAATTAGCTACCTGATTATCTTGGATCTACAAGGGTGTCCAATTCATGGAGACATCTAGGGGTGATTTAGGTAGATGGTAGTTATAAATTTCATCGAAAGGAATGACACATGATGACGGGAACTTGTGAATATTGGAGTTATGACATGGATCATTTCAAAGGATGGAAATTATATTGTGTAAGGTGGGATGTCAATTTTGTAGGGTGATTTACACATGCATATCATTCCTAACCTGTATGGATATCACAATGATATCACATTCGAAACATTTACAACATTTGTTGTGATGTTCAGTGTAACGTTTTGGGTTTCCATGGGCGAATGAACTTGATATGAGTCATGGGGGCATGAACACACCAAGATGTTGTGGTGGTCTTGGTGATGCTATTGTATGGTGGGCACACATTAGGTGCATATGAGATGAGTTTGACCAAGATGACTAGCTTACAAAATTTTGGTTAAATACACAATTAGCGAGTGCACACAATATAGACATACATGGGATTTGTGTTTGGGTGAAATGAGTGGGAATCCTCCTTATATACTTAAGTAGGTTGACTTGTGACATGAGATGAGATGACATGCAAGAAATAGATGCAACAAGATGTTACAATTTTTTGGGGGGAAGTCGATGTCTGAGAAGGTGATACATGTGCAACTAGGAAAGATGAGGTGCTTGAGAGAGGTGAGATGGCACGATGAGTGGGTGGGTTGACACCGAAGCTAAAAAATCATGAAATATGTATGTCAAGACAATTTGGTTAATGTCATGTGGGATAGGTCATATTAAGGGGGCTTTGGATGATTTTGACCCTTAGCATTCACATAAAAATCCAAATATAAGTACTCAAATGTTTAAACAAGTGGAGAAGGTGGCGAGGAGAAGCAAGAGATCATAGATCATATCACATCATCATATCATAGTAAAAGGGTCATGAAGTGTGTGTTTTAACAAACAAATTTTAGGTTTATCTTGGGAAAGGAATGTACTGAATGATGCATTATGCACTAAAATCGTGGGATTGGATGAATATTTCTTCATCGGTCTATTCTAAGGGTTAGGATTGGATGGAATCATTACAAGATGTGGTGAAAAATATTTTATTTGGATCAATATTTAATGTTTGTAGGTGGAACGACCCAAAAAAGCTTGTTTGGTTCTTGTATTGAGAAGGGTCAGGTTGGTAAGTGATGTAAATGTCAACATTTCTAACACTTATGTTTTGGATCATATGTATATGAATTTTTTATGAGAGTTAGAATGAAATCCTCTCCTTCCATATATGATGTTTCATGGTACAAATTATATATGACATGTTTATATGATGAATGTGTTATATTGGATTTCATGATGATATATATAATGTGTTGAATGTAATTTGAATTGTTAATATTATATGTGAGACAAATGTCATTGTTGAGCTAATATATTCACACAAATTAACACAAGTATTCATTATCAATGCAGGTTTGTAAAACTTGGAGGCAAGTCCACAATATATGGATATTGGGTATAGTCAAGCTTAAACGATGAGTTTTTAAAAACTAAAGGAGTGCATATTACAAAAATAAAACTACATTAACAATTTCTAATTCACTTTTGTAATGAAGGAAAGATGAAGTGGCTCTTAAGAGGTCCAATTGTGTTCTTCTCTCTCAATTGATGAATTGAAATCAGAGACCATGAATTAATAATAGCTTAAGATGCATAAATAAATAATGAAGGAGAATCTTAACTTAAGAGATATTTGGGTAATTTCCATCACAATTCATTCATCATTATACTATCATTTGAAAACTGAAAATACATAAGAAAAACTACTTGCATGTAACAAAGGAGAAGCCTAGTTTTGATCTATCAATTTAATAGAAGGAGAATTCAACTTGAACACTTTGTTATTCCATATAAATAAAGTGATAAACAAACTAAGATCAAATAATATAAATCATCACACATCAATTCATAAGAAAATCTGAAACAAAGCACATAAACAAGTTCTAAGATAGCCAGTTTATGGAAAATGAAGCTAGTCTAATAATGAAGTGTACTTAGCTTGGAGTGGGGGCCCTCCACCCTTGCTTTGCACACTTGAAGTTGATATCAAAATCTAAAGTTTCAGTCACTCATCCACATCAATGAATAGAAAAATGAAAGTAGAACAAGTTCTTCAAATTAATCTCCAAAATCCAAATGTCTCAGCATAAAATTATATAAAAGTTACATATCATAAGCCATCAAAGTCTTGGCTTAAATAGACGTTTATGAAACAAACTGATCTATAGTCTCTCTAACAATAATATCTACTCATATACACCTCTCTAAGTTGAAATCATCCAATACATCCCAATAAATATGGTCAATCCCATAAAATCTCAACACTGCCCTATTTCATAGGGATTTTCTAGGTGACTAGTCATGTTTGACCAGCCTTGACCAGGCTTAATAAAGCTTGTTCTGACCGAACCAAGTGGAATTAGTTCAGTCCTAGTTCCCAAGTTGTTCATCCGTGCATGTAACTCGAGCCCAAGTGTCTTGCAAACATGTCATCCACATAGCTATTATGGGAATTTGTGAATCTGTCAAAATTTTCACTTGAAATCAAATTTTCATGAAAACTTTAGAATTTGTAAAATTAAAATTAAATACCTGAATATACATGAAATACATCAAAATGGGATAGATATAGTGTAAAATAGATGAAAAATATATGGATTAAGTTTCCTTAAGAGAAAATAGACCAAAATCAAGGGCCAACATCTCCCCCTTGCTGATCATCAAGAATGTCCTCATGCTTGCTGCTTCCTTTTTGGTCTCCTGTCTCTTTCTTTGCACCAACACTGCCTCTGTTTCAATAACCTATTCTGTTAAAGCTATCAAACATTCTCCCTTATACATCTCTGAAAATCTGTACTCTGTTTTGAAATAGAAATATATAAGAAAAGAAAAATCATGTTATAATTTTTGTTTTTCTTAATTTAACTGAGAATATTGTTTTCCATTGAGTTCAAATTGAGGCTCTATATGTAAATAATCATACAATAATTTCTTGTTCAATCACCAGGATACACTACTTTTCAATAACCAATCTCCAGCACTTCATTGTTTATACAATCGAGAGCCAATGTAAAACACTGCATCAACATATAAAACTTCTCTACTCACTATTCAAATGACTGATATAAACCATTGCACTATTGACACAATCAACACATGATAGTCAATGCACTCAAATATGGACCCGAATCTTCAAACTTAAACCCAATACTCTGTTTTTATTGACCCATTCCTTCATGCATCAAACTAAAACTTGGTCATTTATCACACTATTTGATCATAAAGACATATGTACAGGGGTAGTTGTAAAATGAGTTGGCTATTCGTTTTACAAAGAATACATGTTTCAATCCTACACAAAATCCTTATCTCATGCAATCAATATTTATGAACAGACTCTGTTTTGAATTCTTGTGGAAGATTTATCATGCATAACTAATTTCATTTCGTTTTGCTACCTCCTACAGTTAACAAAATGTTTATCTCCAACTATGTCATAGTTTTATTAACCCATTGTTTGTGCATTTGAACCTCATTTATAAACCTTTGTTTTGACTAAAGACTTGGCAATTTTTCTGAGTATACCTGGCTGCTTGTGGAATTGTTTTGAATGCTTGACTCATGGACCTCTTGGCTATGCTCCATGTTATCCTTAACTCATTCAACCTACATCCTAAACGCTTCAGTTTAATGACTGGTGGCATAAATAGAAAAACTCATTAAATGACAAGAAATCTTAGAAAAGGATTTGGTGACAAGGATCTTGACATTTCCTCTGCAATCCTCATCCAAATAGAAACAAATCAAATCTCAGCTTACCTTAATTTTTCCACGAGATTTTTGGCAACTAACTTGCACTTCCTCCATCAATTTACCCTACTTATCTCTTCACAGCCTCAATGTTCTATTTCTACCCTTACCTCCATTGTCAAAATGTTTTAATGCTCTCAACCTCTTGCTACTATTCTCCTGAGCCTTCAATGGTTGTGATAGCAGACAAATGCAGAATGGTAATGGTGGAATGGTTCTGAGAATGAGCGCTTAGGGGTTTATTGTTTGAAAGAGCTTTTTTCGTGACCATTTCTAGTTGTTTTATTGTGCTTTGACTGATAAACCATAAACGCTTTCTACTGGAAGATGCCATCGTGGTTGTCGCTTTGACCAATCGCCACTTATGGAGCCATTTTCAATAATATTTTCCAGGCTATACGTTTCATCATTGAAATTCCTTGTTCCTTTGTTTTATTGCAGTCATGTTTTTCCATCTAGTCACAACCATCCTTCTACACGCCAACATACCAGTCGTGGCTATCCTATCACATAGCAACACACCATCCCTCTATCTATTGAATGTATTATGCACTTCCACATTCACCTGCATGAGTTCATTAAAGTTTGCGTTAGGTTTTCAATACATTACCTCGGCCATATGACTTGGTTTATTTGCAGCCACACCAATAACAACCTTGCACCATCACACTTACACTATCGATTGCATGATTCATGAATTCGCTTTACACCTTCGCCACTACCCACAGCTTCTTATATTCATCATTCTTCGCTTTTCATTGCATATATAAACCATACACTCATAAATCATTTCGATTTAACGGCTTCCATAATGCACATGTTTTCTATTGATTGAAATGATAATAACCTTACCCTCGTCATATTTCCATATGCTTTCTATCATTTCATATTGACCACCATGCATATAGTACTAATATCATTTCTTTATGTGCTATGATAAGGTTTTTACTTAGATCATTTCAATTTTGTATTTCTTGCAACATATTTCGTAATGCACATATCTTTTTGTTATACAATATATCTTATAATTTTAAAATGACCACCTAGTTCATGTTTACAATTATCTCCATGGTACTAATGTTTGATTTGTTTGTGCATGTTCCATCTCATTGCATTCTTTCTAATCCCTTTTGCTTTGAGGAAAAATACTTAGGGTTATAGACTTAGGGTTATGAAATGAATATATGATGTACATAGGTTATGGAATACGAGGGTTATAGGATGTACATAAATAAATGTAAGATGATACTTAGGATAATGGGTGGAGGTAATGAAATGAATGGAAAATAGACACTCAGGTACTAATCTCAATTTTCACAAAGACTAAAAATTTCTAAAAAAAATTGAATTCACAAGAGCAAAATTGTGTAGTTACTATACTCATACTTCCCTGACAATATTGGATGAGGTCTTCTGATCAAATATCTTAGATAGATTGAAAGATAGAGTTTATATCTACATTTTGTTCTAACATTCTTCTTGATTCTGGTTCTTGGATTGTCGGTTGTCGTTCAAGTCCCTCTACAATTGTTTCATAATAACTCAGGTCCCTACTGTCATGTGATGTATATATGCTTTTTTAACATTTGAGGTTCATGTAATATATACATGTTGTTTTCTAACATTTCAGGTCCCTAGATGTCATCAATTTCAAAAATATTTCAGGTCCCAACTAACATTGGTTGCAAAAATGTTTCAGGTCCCAACTGACATTGGTTGTAAAAATATTTCAGGTCCCAACTATGAACAATGAAAGTTCTGTCATCAATTCAGCTGCACAACTAAGTTTCTTGTGCGACCTTCCCCCTTGCTTATTTAATGACTTGTCCTCAAGTCATGCTTCTGTGGAGGATTTTCTGCTAAACAAAGTTGTTGTTAATGTAGAACAAGAAAGTGTGAATTCATACAGTCTAAAACGAGTTGGTTTTCCTCTATGAATTCTTGTTTTCTTGGTGCGAGTTTCTTGGTTTTCACTAGCAAACTTTTTATTTATTTATTTATTTATTATTATTATTATTATTATTCTAGAGTACTGGAAGATACATGGTTCTATTGTGCCATCAATTGTTTCATGAATTCTTCTTTCTTGATATGCCTATTGTAAACTTTGAGCCTATGTCCATTTACCAAAAATGATGTAGATTCCTAGTCAATTGTTTTGATTTGAACTGCTCCATTATCAAAGATTTCCACTATCTCATATGGCCATAACCAATGTGTTGTGAACTTGGCCTTGAAATCTTTGAATTTGGAGTTGAACAGTAATGCCTAGTCTCCTTTGCTAAGTGTTTTTTTCTTGATGAATCTATCATGCCATTTCATTCGTTGCTACTGTACCAATGTTGTGTGTTCTATTGCCTACTGGCGATGTTCATCTAGTTGATTTAATTCCATTATCCGCTGTTGTTGTGCTTTTGACAATTCTAGTCCTAGTTCTGCTGCCAATTTAAATGTGTGTATCTGAAACTCTATGGGCAGTAAGACTTCTTTTCCATATACTAACTGGTATGGACTAAACCCAGTTGTGTTTTTCCATGTTATTCTGTATGCGCATAATGCATCTCTTAACTTTTCTTACCAGTCCTTCCTATTTACCTGTACTGTTTTGTTCATTATATTTTCTAGGACTTTATTTGTTGTTTCTACTTGTCCGTTTTCCTGAGGATGATACAGAGTGGATTTCCTGTGCTTTATCTTATACTTTTTCGTAAGATCCCGAACAAGTTTTGAAGTAAACTGTGCTCCCTGATCAGTTACAATCTCTCTAGGCACGCTATATCTCACAAATATTTCCTCAAAGAGAAAGGTGGCCACTGTGTTTTCTATTGCCTTTGTGATTGCTTTTGCTTCCACCCATTTAGTTACATAATCTGTACATACCAAGATGTACTTCTTTCCATTTTTTTTGGATTTATTGGTCCCACGAAATCTAGAGCACATTGCTCAAATGGTTCTATAAGAACTTGTGGTTTGAGTGGCATCTCATTTTATAATATTCGTCTCCCTACTCTTTGGTAACTATCACACCGCTTAACATAAGCCTTGGAGTCTTTGAAGATTGTTGACTAGTAGTAGCCCAATTGTAGCACCTTGTAGGTTGTTCATTTGTCTGCAAAATGACTACCACATGGTTCATCATGACATGCTTTCAAGATTTCTAATATCTCATCTTCTCTCACACATTTTTTTATTATTAAATCTGAACCAATATAAAACATATAGCCATTTACCCAACTATATCTAGAGCTTTCTTTAATGATTTTTCATTTTTGTTTCTTTGAAAATCGAGTTGGAAACTTTCCAGAAGATAGATAGTTTGCTATGTTTGCAAACCATGGTGTTTTTACTATTATTGCAAACAAATTTTCATCTAGAAAGTTATCTACAACTAGATTTGGATCATTGGGTGAATCTAATATTGAAAGAAAATCGAGCACTTGATTGTCTTTCTTTGGTCAATCTTGAATTGTAATGTTAAATTCTTGCATTAACAGTAACCATCTTGTTATTCTTCCATTTGTGATTGATTTGTTCATTAAGTATTTGATTGCTGAATGGTCTGTATGAATGAACACTTGGTATCCTATTATATAATTCCTGAATTTATTTATTGCATGTACTACAACTAACATTTCCTTTTCTATGACTGTATAGTTCAATTCTACATGTGTTAAGTTTTTGCTTATGTAATATATTGCATAATTGAACAGGTTTTCCTTTTGTCCAAGGGATGCACCTATAGTAGTATCAGATGCATCAGTTGAAATATGAAATGGCAGAGACCATTTTGTTCCTCGAAGAATGGATGCAGTTGAGAGTTTTTCTTTCAATATCTGAAATGCATTTTGACAATGATTTGTCCATTAGAATTCAACATCCTTTGCTAACAATTTGAATAGAGGTTGGGCTATTTTACTAAATTTTTCTATGAATAATCTATAGTAGCTTGCATAACCGAGGAAACTCCTTACCTCCTTTTGAGTTGTAGGTGGCATTAAACTCACAATGACTTATATTTTAGTTGGATGCACCTTAATTTTCGAGGAAATATGGTGTCCCAAAACTATGCCTTCTGTTAACATCATGTAACATTTTTCATTACTCAAGGACAAATTTGTTTCTATGCATCATTTTAATACTTTCTCAAGATTGTTTAAGGAATCATCATATGTTTTTCCATATACCATGAAATCATCCATATAGACTTCTACGCATTCATGGATTAGATCAACAAATATTGCAAGCACTGCTCTTTGGAAAGTTGTAAGTGCATTACATAATCCAAATGGCAAGACATTATATGCATAGGTTCCCCATGGGCAGGTGAATGTCGTTTTGTCTTGGTCTTCTGTTGCTATTCTAATTTGATTATACCCACTAAACCCATCTAGGAAGGAGAAAAATTTCTTTCCAGCTAATGAGTCTAGAACCTGGTCAATGAATGGTAGCGGAAAATGATCTTTTAATGTTCCTTTGTTTAATTCTTGGTAATCTACACATATCTTCCACTTCCCATTTTTCTTTGGTACAATTACCAATGCAGAAACCCATTGACTTTCTGAAATAGGATAGATGAACCCAACTTTAAGCAATTTTTGCAGTTCTTCTTTCACTATTTCTTTCATCATGGGATTCTTTCATCTTTGAGGTTGTCTCACTGGTTTAATCTATATCGATGTGGGGGTTACATGTGTTGGGATGAATTCCTTGCATATTTGTATAATCCCAGGCAAAAGATTTTGAATATTTTTGTAATAATGCAATTACCTCTTCTTCTTGTGATGATTGCAAATGGTTTCCAATGTTCAAATGTTTTCCAAGATATAGCTCAATTGTTTTTTTTGTTGAATTGGTAATTGTGTTTACAGGAAAAATGTTTGTAAAGGAGTTTCACAAAGATTGGATTGTACAAGTTTCCTAAAAACATTGATTCAAAAGATTACTTGTAGCTTCATATTGAATCTCTCTAAGATGCTTTGAAATATTTGGTTTTGAGATGAAAAGATCCATTAAATCCTCATTCTCTTCTTCTTCTGTAAGGTCAAAGACTTGATTTATACTTAGAACTGATTTAGTTTGTTGTTGTTCTTGTTCCTCAAGAATTGATTCTAAAGAAGATGATTGTGCAGGTGAATAAAGTGTAATGTGTTTCCATTCATCTCCATGTCCAGTAATCATACTTCCAAATCTGCATTGTATAAAGGCACATTCGTGGCTAACCATGGTTTGCCTAAGATTAGAGGATGTCCTCCCAATTTTTTTTTCACTACAAGATGAGGAAGTCAACAGGATACTCCCATGAATCCAAAGAGACTATAATATCTTCTAGTATTCCTTTTGGTACAACTTTAGATCTATCTGCTAACTCTAGGATTGTAGAAGTTGATCTAATGTTGTTTAAATGTAGATACTTCATTGTCTCCATAGTCATTACATTTATAGCAGCTCCCAAATCTATCAATGTGTTTGGAACTGAGAAATTATTTATTGAAATAGTAACCATAGGGATACCAAGATCAATATATTTTTCTACTGTTGTTTTTGTTGACATGAGGCTTGCTAATTTACCAATGACTTGGATTGTAGTAGGATCCTTCTTCTTTTTACCAGTTTTCTTAATGCATAATTCCTTTATTGTTTTAGCATATATTGGTATTTCTTTGATTGCTTTCAATAAAGGAATTTTTACATAAGAATTTTTCAATTCATCCAAAATGTCAAATTCAGGAAGGTTCATTTCAATTTGTTGCTCTACTAACCTCTCAAGATAAGGTGGTGTTTGAGTTATAACAATTTTTCCTTTCTGAACTTGTTTTTCGGATTGTGATGTTTTAGGTTGCTCTCCTTGCTCATTTGGATCTTCTATGATTGGAGAAGAATCCTTTTTAAGCACCCTTCCAGACCTTAAATGGACATCATTTATGGGAAGAATAGAATACGTTGGAAAATATGTTGTTTCTTCTTCATTATATGCAGGTTTATCCATTTTATTATTTGTATTTGCCACTGGTTGGGCTAGTAATTGAGTTGGTCTGGGCTGATTTGATGGTAGCTGTAATTGTTGTGGTTGTGTTAGTAGTGGTGGAGAATTTTATGGTGGAAATGGCATGGATAATGGATATGCTAATTTTTTTTGTGGAAATGGCATGGATTGCGGATATTGTTGGTATGGAAATTGTTGTTGATATTGTTTTTGGTATTATTGAGGTGGCTGATTTCCATAACCGTATCCCCTCTAACCTTGTGCAGGTTGGTTTGGATATTGTTGTGGAGGCAAAGCTTGCCATGGCATTGGAGTATTCCAATAATTTTGAGGTGGATATGGATAGTTTTGTTGAGGGAATTGTTACAGATTTTGTTGAGGAATCCTTGGCTCCCAAGTTCTTCTTGGTGCCATATAATAGAAGCCTTCTTTTCCTTGCACTTCTTCCATTAGATTTATTTGCAATTCCTTCAACCTTAGACAATTTTTTGTTAATGATTTTCTGTACAAAGACCACACACTTGAACACTATCCAAAGGACATTCTCTTAATGCATGTTTCTTTCTACATTTGGAATAGAATATTGCTAAAGCTTGTTCTTGTTCTTATTTCTTCTTATTTGGTTTCAAAACATCTACTTGAGTTCCTAATGTACTTAGGAGATTAGTTTTGAATTTTTCTAACAAGCTTCCTACCTCTACTCTTGTTACTCCTCCTGCTACTGATTTTGCTGCTTTGGAACTCATATCTCTCTTTCTGGATTTTGATCTCCCTCTAGAATATTTTTGACACAAATCAGAAATTTCATTAAATGTCAAGTTTAAAATATCACCCTTTCCCATTACATTCAGAATGTCAAGATATTCATCTCGTATTCATTTGAGAAAGATTATTCGAATGGTTTCTTGATTTAGAGAGTGTTGTTTGGATTTTTGTAGATTATATGCAAATCTTTCTAAGTATTCCTCTAGACTCTCATCTTCGTGTTGTGTCATTCTGAACACATCTTCTTTAGAGTCCCTTGGCCTACAACAGTCTTGATATTTTTTAAGAAAGATAGATCTCATTTCATCCCAAGAAGCTATTGTTTGCTCTCCTAAACCCATGAACCATTTTGAGGCTGATGCTTTCAATGTAGTAGGGAAGTGATGAATTTTGTGTATGTCATCCGTGTATCAATAGGTTCTACATAAGATGTCAAATTCGAACATAAAGGAATCAAGATCTTCTATTGACATTCCATGAAAATTTGGCAATACATAAGGTGGAATATTTTTCATTTTCACATCTTCTCCTAATATTGCACTTGTATCCACTATTGGAAAGCCAAAGGTAGTTTCCTGATCACCACCATCTTCTTGTCTTTTCCTATATTCTTCTCCTTTTCTACTATTTTCTCGTTTTGCCTCTTCCTCTCTCTGTCTTCTCCACTCTCTTTGTTTTCTTTCATATTCAAGTCTTGTTCAGGAGTAAGAATAATAGATCCATGTCCCTCTTCTACCATAGTTTCAATTATTTCAATGACAATTTGAGGTTGAAGTTGTTCAAAGATAGGCTGACCTATAGATTCAAAAATGGGTTGTTTTTCTTTAACAATTTATTTTTGGTTTCCTGAAGTGGGTGTTGTTGTTGATTGTTGTTTTCTTTTTACCTCCCAGGCTAGCAAAGTTTTCCTTTCAAATAAAGTTAATCTTTGTCCCGTTCTCTATTTTTCTTCCAATTCCTTAATTGTTGGCTTACCAGCAACTGGTATTGTTAGCTTTGATGGTCCTACCTATATTGATGGGGGGTTTTGTTTAATAAATCTACCTTTAGGATCTCTATTTCTAGGAATAAAGAAACCTGACCAAAAGAAATGTAGCTAACTTTTTTAGTTTTGTTTTATGAAATTTTTAGTGTTTTTTTTTATCTTTCTAATTGACTATGCCGATAATTGCCTCCCTAGCAATCACGCCAAAATGTTGAGCTAATTTATTCACACAAATTAACACAAGTTTTCATTATCAATCCAGGTTTGTAAAACTTGGAGGCAAGTCCACAATATATGGATATCGGGTATAGTCAAGCTTAAAAGATGAGTTTTTAAAAAATAAAGAAGTGAATATTACAAATATAAACCTACATTAACAATTTATAATTCACTTTTGCAATGAAGGAAAGATGAAGTGACTTTTAGCTTACGAGATCCAACTGTGTTCTTCTCTTTCAATTATTACTTGATGAATAGAAATCAGAAACCATGAATTAATAATAACTTAAGATGAATAAATAAATAATGAAGGAGACTCTTAAATTAATATATCTTTGGGTAATCTCCATCACAATTCATTCATCATTATGCTATCATTTGAAAACTAAAAATACATAACAAAAACTGTTTGCATGTAACAAAGGAGAAGCCTAGTTTTGATCTATCAATTTAATAGAAGAAGAATTCAACTTGAACACTTTGTTATTCCATCTTAATAAAGTGATAGACAATCTAAGATCCAATAATATAAATCATCACACATCAATTCATAAGAAAATCTGAAACAAAGCACATAAACAAGTTCTAAGATAGCCAATTTATGAAAAATGATGCTAGTCTAACAATGAAGTGTACTTAGCTTAGAGTGGGGGCCCTCCACCCTTTCTTTGCACACTTGAAGTTGATATAAAAATATGAAGTTTTAGTCACTCATCCACATCAACGAATAAAAAAATGAAAGTATAATAGGTTCTTCAAATTAATCTTCAAAATCTAAATGTCTCAGCGTAAAATTATATAAAAATTACATATCATAAGCCATCAAAGTCTTGGCTTAAATAGAAGTTTATGAAACAAACTAATCTATAGTCTCTCTAATAATAATATATACTCATATCCACCTATCTAAGTGGAAATCATCCAATCCATCCCAAGAAATATCGTCAATCCCATAAAATCTCAAAACTGCCCTATTTCCTAGGGATTCTCTAGGTGACTACTCATGTTTGACCAACCTTTACGAGGCTTAATAAAGCTTTCTCTGACCAAACCAAGTGGAATTAGTTCAGTCCTAGTTTCCAAGCTATTCATCCATGAATCTAACTTGAGCCCAAGTGTCCTGAAAACATGTCATCCACATAGCTATTACGGGAATTTATGAATTTGTCAAAATTTGTACTTGAAATCAAATTTTCATAAAAAATTTAGAATTTGCAAAATTAAAATTAAATACCTGAACATATATGAAATACATAAAAAGGGGATAGATATAGTGGAAAATATATGGATTAAGTAAGTTTCCTCAAGCAAAAATAGACCAAAATCGAGGGCCAATAGTAATTTGGGTTTTAGTTAAGACTATTTATATTGCTACAATAGACTAAGACATTCCATCCAAGTAATGTATTTGTGAAGCATAGTGTAGGTAAAGTACCATTGGCATGGTTAAACCATGAATGGGAAACACGTTGGTGTTACATGAACAAAGATCACATGATGCCTAAAACTATGCAATATCTCTAAGGGCTTGAAATTATCATTTTCGATGCATTATCCTACCAAAATTGACCTATAGATGATGTTGGATGAGTGGTTGGAATTTAAACTCTTTTAGTAAATTTTTCCTAAGAGAGGTGACATGGAGCCTCATAGATGCTCACATTTTGGGGAGACATTACTTCAACTCTTGTAGCAAAATTTTCATAACAAAGGTGGCATGGAGCCTCATGGATGCTCACGTTGTGGGAAGACTGGTTATCAACCTATGAAGGCCACTAAATATGATAGTTTTATGGAGGAGGTTCGCATATTGACCATCTCTACATTCTTTTGTTGATATATATATATATATATATATATAATGTATTTTCTTTCTATAGATACATATACAATGTCTGCATTTGTTATGCATGGATAATAGACCTTTAATGTTGGTAGATGCATTAGTGTAATTTTCTTCCATTGATATAACAGTAGTAGCAACCTTCTCATTTGGCCTACCATATACTCAGGTATGGTGGAACAAGTGATTCAGAATTGAAATGATCCCTCATAAATTTTGTCATATGTTTTTAATGCAAATTATAGATTATTTTAGTTTTAATGTGTATAATTATGGAATTCATTTAATGTTTCTATAGGGTTAGGTGTCACACAATGATGAACCATGTCTATCTAGGATGGAAAAATCACCCCCTTTACTTGTATCATATGTCAACTTAAAATTTTATTAAATTAGAATAATGTTATCTCATTTTGGTCCACTTTGATTGACTCATTGAATCCAAGTTCAATTTATCATCGTGATGTCTTTCACCAGCAACCACTTACCACCCATCATTTATTCTAGGATACAGGGAAAGTCCAATATTTAGCCCAATTGCTCCAATTCATAGGATACTACTGTTATAGTTGAAGAGGTTACCCCTTGTTGGAAAATGTTTCATTGATGGCAAAGGTTTTTTAAGTTTTCCTATGCTGGTATAAGCCATAATTTATTTAAGGTTTAAGAGATGATATGATGCATGCACTCCAAAATTAAACTAATCATAAGGGGTATGTGCATTATTATTGTCAATGTTATTTAGTATTAGAATAATAGTTAGCTACCATTGTTACTATGACATGAGTATGATTTTCATATGAGTATAAGATATGGATGAGTTTGATATGATTTTAAGATATGGCCAAGTATCCTATGTATTGGTTGAGTGAGCTTCCTTGTCTTATCATGTAAAGTTGTCACTGAATATGTTTCTTTCTAGAATATTGGATTGTTTCATTATTGCTACGATTGTTGATGTATTAGCAATATCAAATACATATAGCATATGTTGATGATGCATTGCTTAATGATTAGAGGTTACTTGTATATTCATGTTGAGTATATGGTGCTTGTATTCTGAGTATGTTGATGTCGATAAAGTATGTTGCTGGAATGCAGAGTATGTTGCAGAGGTCAAAGTTGCAAAGGTGCTTGAAGATGTTGTAATGTAAATGGTTGTAGATTTGGGTGAAGAATTTTTAATTTTCCCTAATCTAGAGAATAATCACAGATTAAAGATATTTAATTTGAATTTGCAGTTTTTTTATACCATATTTCTAAACAAAAATGGGCATTTACAACCCAGAATATTAGGTATGAATGCACACCTGTGTCTTATAACATTAAAAAGGAAAACCTTGGGACATGGTTTATGAAATTGTTAGATTTGGCTAATATTAACCTTTTAATATTAACTGGAGGATCATTAACTTTGTTTGATATTAAAGATTTAGTATAATGCTAAATGAATATGTTAAATACAAAGAAGTAGCTTTAGAATACAAGGAGATTCCATTAGAATACAAATATGCATCTAGTTATATAAACATGGATTTTGGAATCTTGAGTAGTGAGATGATTGAGTTTTCTTGATACATAGTTCATGGATTGCCTCAAAAAAAGATGAAGAGGAAGAGGAGGAAATGTGAAGCATAATTGAGGAAGAGGAGAAAAAGGTTGAGTAAAAAATAGAAACAAAGAGATGGAGGTTTTCAAATTAAATACCAAGTAATCCAACGTATTAAAACTTTCATGTATCAAAGGATTGGTGTATCCTCTCATGTAGTATCTTGAAAAATAATAGGTTGGAGCTTGTGAGAAGTGGGATTGGGTGCTTCTAACAAGTTGTGACTTACAAAATAAAAGTGAGGTTAAAGCATCCTATAGGTAAGAGCCTACAAAAATTGATGTATGAAATGGGAATGGGTGCTTCCAACAAGTTGTAGCATGCAAAATACAAGAGAGGTTAAAGTATCTTGTAGATGGGTTCCTACAAAAACTGATGTAAAAGGTTGTGGGTCCTTTCATTTGATTCACAGCAACGAAAGTCATGGTTTTTCCCTTTATAGGTTTCCATTATTATATGGTGTCTACATGTGTTGCTATTATTTGTTGTTTCTTATGCTATGGTTTATATGTTAGATATTGTTTATATAATAGTTCATATAACTATAAAAAAGAAAAACTGATGACCATGAATGCACTATATTGATTCAAGCCCTCCCTTAGTATAATAAAGTTTCTAACAATTGGTATTAGAGCTAGTTCCTTCTATACTATATTAAATATTGGAGGATATATTTGGTTGAATCATTAATCATCAAAGCATGCCTATGCTCAGTGTTACAAACTTTGAGGAGTGGAATAGAAGGTAAAATATAAATTGATATTTAATGGATCTATTGTTTGGAATCTAAAATGCAATGGATATAATAAATATTCCCTCTCAAAGAAATATAAATAGTGGAATGCCTATGCTAAATGTGAAATTTACAACAAACATCATGTTGAGAGTTTTAATTGATGAATTAATCCTCCAATATTGATATGTCAATCCAGGCTCGTAAGCACGAGTTGCACTGCACTTCTTGATTCAGTTTGTAGGTAAGAGCTTTAATGTTTCCTTTATAATGATCAGATATCAAACCCTAATTCCATTTTCAAGAATTAAAAGCAAAATAAGAAAACTATGAATTTCTATGAGACACACAAAAGTGTTCTTGAGAGGCTATGCTACAGTTTCATTTAACATGAATCAAATCTCAAACTAAGCTCAAGAAAACCTACTTAAGACTTCAGCAAATCAACACTCTCTCTTCTTAATGAAACAGGTAAATCACACTACTGATTGCAATCTTAAGTACTTTGAAATCTAACAAGCACACATTGTACTAAGGCAATGCTAATAAAAATTACCTCAAGAAGGAAAATAAGATTTCAACCCACAATGCTAATGAAATTCACACTTAACTGTTCAATCAAATCACAACTAGCTGATCGATCTAATGCTATGGAGTCTAATGAGGAAAAGACACTTCAAACTCAAATTGTAGAGACTGTGAATGGAAACAACTAAGATCCCATAAGCACCTAATCAAACTAAACTACCTACAATGCTTCACATTGTTCTTGATAATTCAAAAGATGATGACAAAAGAATTAAAAACGCAATGTTCAGAATCGATCAATCACACCCAAAATTACACTGTGCAAGTTAAAATTCATATTAAATATTTATGCTGGGAACATGAAGCCCTATTCTACAATTAAAATGACACAACTCTTATGGACTCTATAATGAAACCTCAAGGAAGCATTAGTTTCAACCATACTATGTTTTTATTCGTATGCATCAGTGCAGAGATTTGTGCTTTCAATTCGATCTTCTAGTTTGAGCATGCATAGGAAGTGTTCATTCAAATTTGAAGATGATTTTAGATGGGAAAGAACAACAATATAGTTCTTTACGTATATATGAATGAATGTTTACAAGATTGAATGCAAATAAATGGAGCGATGCTTTGTTTATGTCAAATGCACACTGACAGCAAATTATAAACAGTTCCTTGAGACCATTTATACTAAATCCTCAACATTATATGCTTATCTTGTCTAATCAAAATTTGGTACACAAGAACATTCCTTTAACTGAAATCAATCAAAAATTATCACACACAATATCGAATTTCTTTGTTACAACTAATCAAAATCAGTCTTAAATCAATTGTTCAAGAACAAATTTAAATCAAAATGCAGGAATTAACTAAAACACACACAAAGATTACCTATGCATATGATTAGAAAAGCTGGATCCGGATTGTGGTGGGATCTTGCCAAACATGGAGTCAGCTTGGAAGCTTACGGGAAATAACTAAACTTCAATGCATTCAATTCAGAGACTCAATGAGTTCATAATTAATTCGAAATTGAATCAGTGACTTGCCATGCTAAATCACAAAACTAAGCTTAATTACTAAATAACAAAGTTTACATTCTTCAGGTTTGACAGAAAAATGAAATGGAAATCATCCTCCTCCCAACTCAGTACATTACATAAGCCTTTATAGGCATAGTTACATACATAAAATAGCAAAAGAGTTATGTTCATGGCAATCGTTGAAACCAAACTAATATTGAGATCCTACGATTGGTTCATAATTAGCATTTTACTTTACATAATATAACCAAATATAGCTATTCCTATCTCTGGAGTAACTATGCAATAATTCAAAAGTTGTCATAATAAGAATCTACCAAAACCGTTCAGCTTAAACCATTCAAAAACGGACCCAAATTGACCCACCACGTTCACGTTCAACATGGCTAAATTTTCATTAGAATATTCCCCCAACCATAACTCCCTCATGAAGATGAATGTTGCCCAAAATTGTCTAGGTTATATGAAACATGGTGTTCTGAACAAAACCCATGTCATAGAATTTCAATATTCATCCCCATTTTATCACAAAATTCATTTTTTTTTACCTACAACAATTTCGTACTAAACTACCCAGTAACTAGTTAAAATTGACTTGAGGAGACTTCTCGAAATAAAATGCTTCGACAAATGAAATTGGTGAAATAATCATTAACAAATCACAAATAAACCATCTCTAATCATTGAAAAGCTAATAAAACTAATGATAATCAACCACGAGGCATAGGACATGATTTGCGATAAATGATGGAATTATGAGGTGAAATGAGTATACTGATGTCGGAATTTGGGTTATAAATGGCAGTTTTGTATGATGGAAAAATGGGTGTATTTGAGGCCCAACATCCCCCCATGCTTGAGGGTTTGCATGTCCTCTACAAGAAAATCTCTTGCACTTTGATAGGTTCTCGTGGAACAACATTACTTGGATATTTGAAGGTGTTGGTTCTTATGGAGCAACACTTACTTGAATGTTTGCAGGTGTCGGTTCTTGTGGTGCAACACTCTTTATACTTAATAGGTCACACTAAATTACTGAGCAATACAAATTGAGGACAATAAATGGATGAGTGAAGGAGAGATAAGTGATGGAGATGGTGAATGGGCGATTGATACTTTGTCTTTGTAAGACCAATTTCTATAAGTGGTTTCCTTTATCATTTCATGACAGTAATGACGACATCCTAATGTTTTTCATCATGGAAGGAGAAGACATCATAGAGGTTTCTTTATCAATGCACCATAAGGTTTTTTCTTTTAACATGGTCTCGTAATCAGAGTATATGCGGAGTGAATGGAAGGATAATAAAATGATGATGGTTTATGAAATATGAAATGCATGGAATTTGTTGGGCACAGGATACCCTAAGGAAAGTTTTGGGGCTTAGAGCCCAGATTTTGGTCATAAATTGTATCTTTGATGTAATGACTTCACATTTTGTGGGCGCAGAGCTTATAAATTAGTCATAGGGTTGTCTGCCCTTAATTTTGTAATGTAATGTCGCCTAGAGAGATCTACCCATGGTCCGCAGACCATGGGATTGTATAAATAGAGTGAGGCTCTAAGTTGTAAAGAAATCAATGGAGTGATATAAGTATGAAGAGTTGATGCATATCTGAAGTGTAAAGTCAAGTCTTTGGGTCATAGAGTATAGGAAGGCTCTGTAGCTGAGTGCGCAGAGGTCTAGTATTCTGCAGCTAAGTGCATGGACCCCTGCAGCTAATTGCGTAGGGCGAGTCAAGTTTGTAACTGTTAAAGAATTAATAAAGAGAAGTTTTACATCAATTCTATGTATTTATTTCCTATTTTTTGCCTTGAATATATTGGCTATAAATTGCATTTCTATTGTTTATATGATGTGCGAACATATATAACTATATAGATTATGTGAATGTGAGTTAAAGTATCTGTTTACGTGAAGTTAACCAACATCTATGAGGGGATAAGTAAGATACATGGTGTAACTTGGGGAAATTGCATAGATCACTGCCATAGCAGCATAGAATGACCTCATTCCCTAGTTAGGCTGTAAAAAGGACAATTACAATAGATCAAGAAGGTATCGCAGGTCAGAATAGTGCACGAAGTGACCTACATGAAGCTATGGATAGTTGGACTAAATAGAAACCTCATACATCTCAAGGGTGTGGAAACTTGGTTCCAACATCCCCCCATACTACTTCAGGTGAAACTTCAACCCACGCTCCTCGGGCTGATGCTGAAAGGGCCAGTAGTGTAGGGATTTGTTTGGTTATATAACTCTAAACCTGGGTCAGGCCCCAACAAGCCAACAAACGATTCTATTGTTGGGACCGTAATCTGCATAAAGATGTCTGGTGCTATATCATTGGAATCCAACTAAGAAGGAAATTGAAGGTTGGTTCGACAAAAGAATTCACAAGTTCGCGACGCAGGAGAATAGGAACTTGCGACTGAAAAAAGGAGAGTGGTTAGACTGCTACCTATACACAGAGATCCACAAAATCTTCTTCACGTCTTTCCCTACTGAGTTGTATGAGTGGATCGCGAAGCTAGAAGATAGCCAAGGAAGGTGGAAGCTCAATGGTCCTATTATGTGGACCCCAAAGTTAGTACAAAATTACCTCGTGGGAGGAGGATCGATGTCGTTAAGGCAGGAAGTGAAAGAAGGACCTAGCACGACACCTGCTTTGTGGTGTGTGATTTGTCAAATAGGTGGAGAGCATGATATGGACAGCTGCCATTTGTTACAGAAGTATAGGAAGAATTCACAACAGTTGTTCTATGACTTTTGTAGGTCAGTGGGACACGATCAGCGCACTTGTAGAAGTTAGGTGTTGATGATGGATAGAACTCCCACCTACAAAGTTCAGGTTGAATCATGGCCCCTAGACCAGAATGAAAGAGTGGCACAAATAGGATTCCAGGGGCACAGACAAGGCCAAGGTAAAGGAGGACCTGGAAGAGGTCATAGTTAGTTGATATGCTACAATTGTGGAGGGAGAGGACATTATGCCCACGATTGTACAAATCCAATGCTACCGTCGTGTTTATATTGCACCTTGTTTGATCATGAGACAGAAGATTGTCCTACATTGATAGCTAGGATAGGCGACAAAGGAACCTTACCACCTCCCCTGACTCAAAAGCTGTAGATAATGAGGTCTGATCCACGCGAGGAAGATACAAATGTTAACATTATGCTCTGAAGTGGAATTACGATGGGACATGAAAAAGGAAAATAGCTAGAAGATAGTACTTGGGTTCATAAAGCTCTAGCGAAAGAATCGTAGCTTGATTTGGAGTGTACTCAGAAAACCTTAATGGAAGCTAAGAAGAGCTTCACTGATGCCTCCACTTCAGGAAGAATAGATAGACTGGAGCCGGAGATGGACGCATCAATGCTCACAACATTTCTGGAAACATGCATGAAGTTACTACGTGATAGTAAAGTTGTAAAAGGACTACAGGAGCTCAATAATAGATGTGTCAGGACCGCGCCAGGAGAACCGTGCATAGACCGGAAGATTGGAAAGCATAAGACGAGGACGGGAAGAGAAATGAAGTTAACTGCGCAGATTAGAGACTATGAAATGCACCATGTAATTCTAGATTTAGGATCAAATGCGAATGTTCTATCGAAGCAGACATGTGAGCGAATGGAGAGAGCTATGCTATAATGGTTTCCTATTCAGCTGTGAATGGCGAACTAGTAGAAGGTAATACCCATGGGACGATTGCAGGGAGTCACTGTGGATATTGAGGGAGCGAGTGTGCTAGAGGACTTTGAACTGATAGAGATTGTTGATGACAACAATACCTATCCCACATTCTTAGGAACTGATTAGGCCATTGACATGAATGGAGTGATTAATCTGAAGAAGTGCAGGATGATTTTTGAAAAGAAGTCTCTACGCATAGTTATACCCCTCGACCCTGTTGAAGGATTGCGCTATACAGAGCCGGTGCATGACTATGAAAGCAATAATGATTTTTAGTTCATCTATAAGATAACATCGCAAAACCATGACTGGGTGAATCCCACCGCAGATGAGCAGCTTGCATAGGAGTGTGAAAGTTCTTATACTTTGGATTCAGACGAGGAAACAGAGTGATGGCAGAATCAGTTACATGAGGTAACTACACTGAATTGTAATATGATGACAATGTCATTGCAATATGTATTGACAAAAGTAAGGGACCTACCTACTTATGATGGCCTAAGTGAGGTAGATACCTTCTTGAATAAATTTGAAAGGGAGGTGCCGAAAAAACAACGATTCTAGGCCTTGGATTGGGTACTACGCGTTATGCCCATGAGGTGTGGGGTATGTACAAAGGGACCGTTGACGACTAGTGTGAATGTAGAAGGATGATATGCACACGATTTGGGAAGCCTACAGTGTGATTGACAAATAAATACAATGGATGAAATGATCCGCACATAAGTCTGGTCCAGTGGATGCATGCATATCGAAAACAACTTGCGCCGACGCACATGAACTTCGCCTTGAAAGGGATGGTCAATTTGTATGTATTGGGGGGGACAATTGTGAAAATGGATCTTAATGTTGGGAAGACAGTATATAGGAAGGAAAATTGCATAGAAGGTTATCCACGTGGAAGCATTTGGTAAGGTGTGCAACTGACGCTGATGAAGGTATGTAATGTGCAGTGAAATGATTAGGACCTACACGTACTGGTAGTATTATGGGCTTATAGGACGACATGCAAGAAGCTGACGGGACAAACACCTTTCAGGCTGGACTATGGAGTATAAGTCGTAATGCCGATGGAATACATTGTGTCTAGTCTCCACATATCAGCGCTCACATGTATGACAGACCGTCGAGCCCTCGAGGAGAGGCTCGCGCAGCTAGAGGAACTCAAAGAAGAATGGTGTTTGGTTGGATTTCACTAGCAAGTATAGAAGAAGAACGAAAAGGCCTCGCGCGATCCACATATCAAGTTGTGAACCTTTAAGGTGAATGATTTGGTGTTGCTATACGATAGTAAGTTTGATAAATTCCCAGGAAAGCTCAAAGTGAATTGGATGGGACCGTATGTTATTAACGAGATCACAGATGGTGGTGCAATGCAGTTGGTAAAATTAAATGGAGAACGTTTCCCAGGGAAAGTAAATGGTAGTCATTTGAAGCCATATACAAGTGGCCCAGCCATCTGACTAGCCATGGGAAGTATAACCTTAGTGCTTCAGGCAGCTAAAAGGAGGCGCGGAACTATAATCTAGTCTTCCCAGGAGATACGCAATGTCAGGAGTGCATGAAGTAGCAAAGTATCACAAGGTCCGCGACATCATGAGGGTACTGTGGTGCCATGCGAGTTGGCTGGAAATTGACTGTTTCAATCAATATTCATGATGTGATGATTGGTTTCATATCAAATGGGGTGGGCGACAGAGATTTCAGGTGAACTTTATGGGCTAGATTTGGGAAAATATGCCGCCAAGAGAGCATTAATGGACTGAAAGAGGGGGGAATGGTCGAATTCAAATTCGAAAGGTGCTATAAATCTTAAAGGGCTACCCAACAAATAACACTTGGCAATTTGAGAATTGAGCTATTCTGTGCCTAGAGATTCATGAACCCTGATTTGTTCGATCTTTTGAAGTCTAAGGCATTATTTGAGCACTTACCTGAGCCGTTGAGAGAATTGTGGAATAGCGGTATGGTCGCACTAGAGGAAGCCATGGATATTGAAAATATGACCGCTAAGGAGGCTGCGTAGGCCATAACAGTAGGAGAAGCCCCAGAAAGCATCAGGATAGTCGCAGAAATCCATAAATCACTGTGCACACTAAGATCCAAGAAAGATAAGAAACCTATGGTACGGTGCGCATGTCTCCCAAGAATCTGTTAAGGAAGAGGCTCACCATGGAAGAAAAGGGGAAGGCAATCAATTTGTAAGCCGATGAGGAGGAAAAAGACTTTGAAGAAATCTTGGTAGAGGAGGAGGACAAAGAAATTGAGGAAGAAACCCAAGGTGTAGATGGTCTGACCAGGCTACCCACGTATGTTCCTCTGCAGAAGGGGAAAGCAAGGGTACCCATGGACCTAGATGAGAGCAAGAGCTCTCTATAGACTCCACTGCTCCTTGATGACATCATCTTTTATGCAGCACACTTGGGATCGGTGCTGGTTCTAAAATTTGAAGACTGGGATCTCACAGACCACCCGAAATTCCCACATTTGGCAATTGCACAGCTAATGCACTAGAAGAAAAACACACCAGTGGGAGTCATAGGTTTGGAACCACAAAGTGGTTGTGAGGAGTAGAGAAAGAAGGATTGCTAAACCTGCTCTAGGTGTTGCATTACCATCGCACCCTAGTGACTATTTTTGTCATCAGGAAACTTCTATGCCTCGTGCATGATGGGTGTTTGTGGCTGGAGGAGCCCATCCCCATCACGGATCATCTGATTCACAAAATTACCCCCGTACCTTGCAAAGGGGAGGATCTAGCGAAAATATCCGAGGGTAAAAGTGATGATTTGGCCATCGTGGAGGCCATGAAGAGGAAGTTAAAGCTAGAGAAGAAAAAGAGAGGGTACACGATCTTCAGTATCAATAATGTTGTGGTCAAAGTCGCGATGTAGATATTGGTCGGGAAAGTTATGCAAAAGTGTTGCGCAGATGAGATGCCCATGCTGGTGGTTGCACTTGATGCATAGTGCGTAGAGAGGGTCCAGTTTAACTAGGCAGATTACTTATGCAGAGAGTTCCTGGAAAACTGTCGCGAGGCGCAGGAGCAGGGGAAGACTTTCCATTATGCATGGCTTCTACTATTGATAGTGTTAGTGGCTTGGAAATTGCTCGAGGACAGCCAGTTACCAATGATTACGCAGGATCTTCCGGAGGCAACGAAGTACGCTTCACCGTGGGAAACTAAAGATGCACAAAGGATCAGAGACAACAAAATATTCTGGGTGTTCATGGACATGAACATCATAATGGGGATTAACCGCAAGCTGTGGTTATCACCCACTATCTATAATAGTCTACAGAGCTTCACCGAGTTTAAGGCAGACTTTCATCACATGTACATCAGGGCGAGGAAGGACCCCATGAAGGCATGGAAGTGCTACCTCATCTAGTGACAGATGATGTCATATTCATCGTCCTTGAGTCGTGGCTATCAGAGTGGAGTGCTCTTGCTAGCTCCACTATGGAAGAAGATAAATCCACTACACAAAGGAAGAAGGAGGAGGCAACACTACAGATGGCACAACTGGCAAAGAAGAGAAGGAATGAAGTAGCAACAACCAAGGTGCAGGAAGTACGGGACGCTGCGAAGGCGGCAGAAGAATAACAGAAGGCAGCTAAGAAGGAGCGTGAGGGAGAAAAGTTGCCTTCACCCAAACAAGAGACAGAAATAGAGGAAGGTGGTGTGGACCTATAGACAACGTCCACACAACTAAAGCCATAGCGCTCGAGGGAGCAGGTGGGGCTGCAGAAGAAGTTGAAGGCCTCAAAGACTTCTTTCAACCTGATCACCCTCACTGATGGGGATCTCCATGACAATGGGGAGATGGCATGTGATGTCACCATGGAGGCCCTCCAACAATTTGCGGAGAAAAAACAGATGGTGTTGGGGTCCTCCAGGTGTAGATACAAGAGTTGCAGATGCGCACTCCACAGGTCGTACTCTCTTAACCAGCCTTGCAGTAGGTATGGCCACAGCTGAGTAAATGTTTTGTGCCTGCATGACCAACACTATGGTGCTGCTAGAAGGAGTATTGGTTATAGAAAATGAGGCTGAAAGGCCTATGGCTAGTGTGCTGAATGGAGTTAGAATAAATATGGTTACGCTCCCCTGGGAGATGCTATATGTCTGCAGGACAGAGTGAGTGCAGAACTGCGAGCCAGGGATGGTCGTGCACTCCAGGTCATGAGGGAATCAATATGGAATAGTTGAGCTTGTAGCATGAGGAGGTAGTGGTGTAGAACCAACAGATTTTACAGGTGGTCAAGGATGTCTGCCAAATGGTCTTGGAGTTGGCCATCCTAGCAGAAGACCTAGTGGAGGCACGCATTTGGAAACTCGCAGCACAGGTTCACAAGGTGAAGGAAGAGATTGCCAAGGATTAGATGGAACTAAATCTTGAGATAGCCAAGCTCCAATTGAAGGTGCAGCCTTCAACTCCTCTAGAGGTGAAAGAACATCGCATGAGCGCCATTACAACAGGAATAATGGAGATCAACAATGCAGTGAAAGATTGCACCCGACTATTTGAGGAGTCGTTTGAGGTTCTCACTACTCTGCAGGAGGACCCGAACATTCAACACTTAGAAATAGAGGCGCATGAGCTGTAGCAAAAGTATGATGAAGTCAAAGAGACCATGCAAACAGTGTCTCTTACACAGAGGCTTGCACGAATGTAGCAGGAAAAGCACTCAAGGAATAGGTAGGAGCTGAGCGACATAAGGAAGTCATTTTGAAGGCACGCGTACCAGCATGGATTGATGAGGCGTTCGTCATTACCACCTTGACTGAAGCAAAGGTTACGTAGATGTAGCGAACACAGGAATAGGTTCAGGGATGCAGTTCAACTACAATGTTTCCTGAAAAGCGCGTCTAGGATGTACAACAAGCAACTGCTCAGTGCGTTGGCGACCTTCCAACAGTCCAGGAAAAGTTGGGAGGTCTACGTGAAAATATCTTCTCACTGATAGAATGGATTGAGGGCAAGTCACGATGTTTGTGTTGCGGGCCTGTTCGGCATGGGATCCCCCAAGGAATGTTTTGTGGCTTAGAGCCCAGATTTTGGTCATAAATTGCATCTTTGATGTAAAGACTCTGCATTTTGTGTGTGCAGAGCGCATAGCTTTTAAATGTGTCATAGGGTTGTCCGCCATTAATTTTGTAATGTAATGTCTACTAGAGAGATCTAACCATGGTCCACGGACCATGGGATTGTATAAAGAGAGTGAGGCTCTAAGTTGTAAATGTATCAATGGAGTGATCTAAAGATGAAGAGTTGATTCATATCTGAAGTGTAAATTTGAGTCTTTGGGTCATAGAGTAGGGGAATGCTCTGTAGCTGAGTGCACAGAGGCCCAGTAGTCCACAGCTGAGTGCACGGACTCCTGCAGCTGAGTGCGCAGGGCGAGTTGAGTTTGTAACTATTAAAGAATTAATAAAGACAAGTTTTACATCAACTCTGTGTATTTATTTCCTGTTTTCTGCATCAAATATATTGGGCATAAATTTCATTTATGTTTTTTGTATGATGCGTGAACATATATAACTATGTAGATTATGTGAATGTGAGTTAAAGTATCTGTTTACGTGAATTTGTCCAACATCTACAAGGGGATAAGTAAGGTACGCGATGTAACTTGGAAAAATAGCATAGATCGCTACCATAGCAATGTAGAATCGCCTTAGCCCCTTGTTAGGGCTGTGTGAAGGACAATTATAGTAGATCGTAAAGGTATCGCAAGTTAGAATAGTGTGCAAAGTGACCTATCAAAAGGTAGGCACAGATGGACTAAATTGACACCTCAGACATCTCAACGGTGTGAAAATTTGGTACCAAAATCGCCCCATACTGCTTCGGGTGAGACTTCAGTCCATGGGCTGATGCCAAAAGGGTTAGTAGTGTAGGGATTTGTTTGGCTAAATAACTCTGAACCTGGTTCAGGCCCCATCACAAGCGAACAAAATTAGAAGTGGTGAATCATTAAGTTTCTTTAACCTTATAATGAATTAGAGAATCAGAAGCCAAATTTACCTCAATTTTTACCTTTATCATTGATGTGTCCACTACTATGAGATGAAGTGGACGATGGAATGGTTGGAGCTAATGTGATCACTGATCTGATCTGCTGAAGAAGAGGTAGAGTTGTATTGGAGGCTAATTTGGATCTCCTGAAGGATGTTGAAGACCTAAAGGATGAATTGAAAAGATGAAAGATGAACTGAAGGTCCCTTTCTACCCCATGCTTGAGGAGTTTTATGTCCCCAAACAATTGAGGATAGGTGACTACTACTGCAAATGATAATGGAAATGTTGATACAAAAATACAAAATGCTGCAAATCTATGTCGAGGTCTCAAAACCATATAGTCTTCAACCACTACACACCCATGCGCAATCTTGATTATTTGAATAAATTGTGTCGATGTCAAACATAAGCAAGAATCATTAGATTACCGACCATTGACGATATCATTAACCAATGCGAGATATCCCACCTTTAATGTTAATGGGAATCAAGGCACCAGGTACATTATACTAGCCATGAATTAATTTGTCAAAGTTGAATGGACAGTAGTATTCATCCACCAAGAAACATTGATGTATTCCCTTAGTAGAGGACAAGGATACCTTCCATTAAGGAATGTAGGCTCCCAAGTACCTTATCTAACCCTAACCTTGGTCACAAATGATGTGCAGATGTCGATGCATCAAGGCTCATTGATAGGTGGGCCTTAAGGAATCCCACATCAACCAACTCGAGTACAAACACAATGACTTGAAAGATACATGATTTGAATAACTCATACAAATTTACAAATGCTATTGGGAACCTCACCCGCCAGTTACCTGGTCTTCAAGCAAAGTCCTTTTCCAGTTGCGCCAGACAAGCTGGTTTTAACAAAAGGACTTATTTTTCCCTTTACTATTTCATTTGTTTACTTGCAATACTAACTTTACTACTATACTAGAGAAAATATGTCCTCCTTCCAATTAAAGAGAACTTCCAATGAAGCCATGTGCGCATTAAGTACAAAGATATAATCATGCCCAGATTTAACATATAAAATTTGAATGGTACATGATCATGTACAATCAACAGCTTTGAAAGATATGATGCAAAGAGCATTTGAAGATGAGAGTGGTACTTTGACTAAATTGTAACTTGTAACCAATGCTAGATGTAATCCTGGTGGTATTGGCTCATTTCTTCATTTTGACCACTCTGAAATTCCTCCTTGGTTGTGCCAGGAAAACTTGAATAATTAGTCTCTAAAATGCATACAATGCTTGTTGCTGGACATGGTGAAAGTTCTTTGATCTTAGGTTCAACTAGATTCTCCCCATCAGATTTGGTATATGATTCATCGATCTCCTTGGTAGATAGGTAAGATGAATCAAGGGAGGCTTCCAAATCCTTTTCTGGTGGTCGAGAGGCAGATAATTTCTTGAATGTGATGAAGATGAACTCTTCCTGAGAGGCAGATATCCTAGCTACTTGTAGGATTTGAGAAAGTATTTCGAAGGACATTCCTTAAGCTCTCGATCATTCTTGAATTTATCTTTCTAGTTATCCCTGTCTTGCAACATGGATTAGTACAAAAAAAGGGGAGTTCTTACAACACCCGAAAAATGTTTTTTCATTTAAAGCTTGAATTAAAAACTACTAGTTGCAAGAAAATGGACACTAGAAATGAATCTATCTTTACTATCCCTAGGTCTACCTTTAGTTATACACATAAAGAAAAAGGAAATAAAAACTTAAGGACAAGCAGTAATAGGTCAGAACTTGGATCAACCCCACACGAGTGGATGCATGGCCCTCAACTCACATCTTACCGTACTCTCTTCACCCTCTGATAGCCCTACACGATCTTGAAACTCTGAAAATAGTTATCTGAATAAAAAATTACAACTCCCTCGCACTGACGCCAAAAATATTGAGAGTTTTAATTCATGAATTAATCCTCCAATATTTATATATCAACCCAAGCTTGTAAACACGAGCTACACTGCACTTCTTGATTCAATTTGTAGGTCAAACCTTTAATGTTTCCTTTATAATGATAAAATATCAAACCCTAATTCTATTTTCAAGAATGAAAAGAAAAACAAGACAAAAATATACTTGAGAGGCTATGCTAGAGTTTCATTTAACATTAATCAAATCTCAAACTAAGCTCAAGAAAACCTACTTAAGACTTCAACAAACCAACACTCTATCTTCTTAATGAAAGAGGTAAATCACACTACTGATTGCAACCTTAACTACTTCGAAATATAACAAGCACACATTGGACTAAGATAATGCTAATAGAAATTACCCCAAGCAGGAAACTAACATTTCAACTTGCAATGCTAATGAAATTCACACTTAACTGTTCAATCAAATCGCAACTAGCTGATAGATCCAATGCTCTGGAGTCTAATGAGGAAAATACACTTCAAACTCAAATTTCAAATACTGTGAATGGAAACAACTAACATCCCATAAGCACCTAATCAAACTAAACTACCTACAATGCTTCACATTGTTCTTGATAATTCGAAAGAATATCACAAAGGAATTAAAACGCAATGTGTTACAGGGAAAAGTGTCTACACAGAACTGCTTATCCCACTAAGGTGTGATAGCTACCTTAGAAACAAACAAAGTAAAGCTACTTTCGTTTTTCCTTTATGAAATATAGATGAGAGGAGAACAAAGAAGACCAACCTCTGTCTTGCGCTAATCTCCTAGTTCGATTCCTCTCTCTCTTGATAGTCCTTCGCTACTTGTTCCCTTGCACGCCCAGCTTCACAGAGTACCTATAAGATCACAGTAGCATAGCACTATACAAGAACATGGATCTATAATCATAAACAATCTAGGATCAGAGGTAAATTGACCATACAAATGCATAAAACATGAATGACACAAGAGTATGGAGGAAAACTTGAATAGGTTTTATTGATAAACAAGAAAGAGCCAAGGGAATTACAACCAGTTGTTCTGACCCAGCATCATCCTCTCAGCAAGGAAGCCCTTGTTCACCTCATACAAAGCTTAGATCACCCAACAATCTGATGTTGTCTCAAGAAACCAACAACAATTCCTTACAATATGCAAAATTCCAGCCGCTGGATCTCTGGGATGAGGGATCCATATATAGATATCAGTAAGGGAGATGAGTCAGCTTGTGATTTTATTAGTGTCTTCCCTCTGATCGTTCTTGCTTCCACGTGGAGATTGATGATCTCTTACTCATCCTTGGTCGAATTCAGAGAGGCAAGTGTCACAGGAGAAGTTTCTGGAAGTTTCCATGCCTCTCCACCTCGCGGAATGACACTGCCATTTGTCACTTCTCGCCCATCACACCCCATAGAAGGGATTTTTGAAATGCAACGTACCCACACAGTGTGTTTAGGTGAGATGCAACGCACTTTGCCTATGGAGCAGCTGAAATGATCCTGTTTTGACCAGTTCTGAGCAGTTTTTCATGGAGAAATCTGGGAGAAGTTGTAATCAGTTGATCTTGTTCCTTTAGGGGTTAGAACAACACTTTTAGGGACTTAGGAGCCCTTCGTTTATGGACATTTCATGCTTGGGGTTGTAGTTCCCAAAAATGTCTATAACATTTGCCCCCTAAAGAATGAGGTCGTTAATCTTTTGATGTCGGGTGAAATGCTTTATTATGAGGATCCGAAGTTCTTTCAAGCTGGGAGGAGACCTGTAATAAGATACGATACAATACATTATCTTCATAATATTTTCGTGATCTAGCTGAGGCAGGTATTCCCATGCTTAGCTTTATAAATTCATTTTCATGTACATAGGACAGACAATCGTCTGAGTGTAGACTGATGATTCTGGTGGAGTCATCACCCCTTTGATTGGATGATTATCTGTGCAGCAATGATGTACATTTGATGTCTTTGTTTCCCTGAATATATATCACAGCCCGGATGGATGAAACTAGATCCGGGGTCTTCAATCTCATTCAATCTTCACTCAAAGTACAAGTCTATTCTTATAGACATTTTTGTGCCTTACAGCATAAAGCATGAAATGTCAATAATCTAAGGGATCCAAAGTCCCTAAAAAAGTTGTTCTTACCCTTAGAGGAACAAGGTCATCAAACCACAGCACTGCAAGTCAGTTCTCCACTGAAAAACACTCAAAAACAGGTAAGTTTTGGATCATTGCAGCTGCTCCACTAGGCATCTGCGCTGCATAGCAGGTACAACAAAGGCTACCTGCGTTGCATAGCAAGTAGAACAAAGGCTACCTGCGTTGGGCGTACTTGGACATGTGGAGGAATCTTTTTCTCAAAGTGCCAGTGCCCAGGAAGCTTCTAAAAAGACACTTGATGATAAGATTCGCTTAATGATGAGTTAAGAGCTTCTAAAACTCCAAGTGGAAGACAGAAACACCAAGTGAAGAACTGAAGAACAACTGGAGTTGAAGAGGACAACAAGTCACACATCAAGCTGACTTATCTTCACTCCAAAACTCTATATAAGGATATCATCCCATGGGATCTAGAAGGTCGGAATTTGGTGCAAAGAATTGCTGTTGGTTTACAGTTGTGAGCATTGGGTGATTGCTTGAGGGAGGTGAAGAAGAGATTTCTCTCCGTCGGGAACGTGATGCTGGATTGGACCTCTCATGGTTGTATCACCGCCTGAACCTTACTTCCATATATTAATAAAGCATTTGAGGTTCTTCTATTCGCATGTGTTTCAATGGTGTATTGTCTTACTTGCGTCTTTGATTTATGCTAATCCTTGAATCGATTATGAATGCATGCCTCTTGTAGTTCCCTTTTCTTGTCTTATTCGCAAGATCTCGTGTAGCTGGGCCCGTGAAAAGACTTGGATCTGGGAGCAAGCGGAAAACGAAGGAGATTGGATCGACCATTTGCGCAAGACATCGGTAAGTGGATCTCTTCCTTTTATCTCTTGCATGTCATAAAGAAGAAACTTTAGATAGCTTTGCTTTCAGCTGTTGCTAAGGAACTGTCACCCTTAGAGTGGGTTAGGGTCATTCCGAGTTGGATACTTTCCCCCACAACAGACTGGCGACTCCACTGGGGAGTGTGTCTTGTTGGTAGCTTGTGTTTCTTGCTATTCATTTCTTAAACAAGAGTACCGAATCGAACTGCATGCGAGTCCTTCGAATGCAAAGTAGAGGGCAGCTACTCTAGCCCAGTGCTGGGCCTGTTTATGATTCGAAGAGCAGATCCACAAGGACTCTTTTTAGCTCTTTGTGATAGTGTTCATCCTCCTTTAATCATCCTCTAGTGTATACTTGACTGACAGCCTCTTATTTGGCCAAAAACCGCTCATTTTTTAGCAAACTGTGACCCGGAATCTGAGAGAGACGTGACTTGTCTCATCAGTGCAACTGCCAGAAAGGCTACCTGCACTGCAATGTAGGTCCTGAAGGGGCTACCTGCACTGCATCTCAAATTGACAATGCAGCACCTGCGCTGATCCAGTTTTGCCTTGTGCAACTGGGATTCCCCACTGTCTGTTGCCCAGTTTTCAGTATTGTTTTTGCAGCCTGTTGTCAACCTGTATACCCAGCTGAAACCACTTCTCTTTGCCTTCATTCTGCCTCAGTTGTATGAAGAAACCGTGATTGTTCCTATTGTATTTCTTGCTGTCATTCACAGTTTCCCATAGCGAAAGTGAACTAGTCTTGCTATGACCTCTTGAATCTAGACCTGTGAGAAAGTGTCGTTGTGATTCTAAGAGTTAGTTTATTGCTGTTCATAGCTGCTTGAGCATTTGCTTTCGTTATATGGTTCGAATTTCAGTATTTCTTGTGTTGAAACGAGTGAATCTTAAGGTGTTCTTTTGATTGTTGGACAAACACTTGTTGCGTTCGCTTGAAATTGAATTCGAAATTATACAACAGCTTTCTTTTTGTAATACATCAACATTAAGGAAGAAGAAAAGAAATACTTGCATTGTGCATGTGCATTTTGACAGTTTGCATGTCGATTTAGGAAAAGTGCATCAGTGTGTGCTCTATGATCTGTTTGAAAAGATGATGTCTTTCTTTTCCTTCAGTAGTTAAGGTTTTCATAAGTTGAAAGAATTGAAAAAGCTTGCTTATCATTCTTAGACTGCATTTAGGAGTTGTATCATACATCATGTGGTGATCCGTAAAGGCAAACTGCTAAGCAAGATCAACCTAAAAAGAACTGAATTTATCTAACAATGCTTTGAAACATAACGAAACACAGTAGAGGTCTAGGTAGAGACGTGAACCGGCATCGTTAAACATAGTGACTATTGATCTCTACGAAGGTGGGTGATTCCTCCTGAGGGACGATAGCACTAATACGGACTTGTGCCCCCGCGTACCGTCGCGTATATTGGGGGACCCCTATAGGAACAAAGCCTTTATCCATAGGAAGCCGTGTCGGCCGCCCTACTGATCGCGATGCAGTGAACACATCATTCACGAAGATCGACCACTCGTACTGTAAAACGTATTCTGTGGTTTCGCGAAAGGTTTGGCACACCCTTGCCTAGAACTCCAGAGTAGTTTCTTTTGGCCTTTTTCAAACTCTATAACTGAAAAATTCCATCCGAGCATTTGTCACTTCGGGCTCGTTAATACATCGAAGGAGACTAGAGTCATCTTTAGCTTTTTCTCGACTCTTAAAAAGTGAAAAAGCAAGTTGTGTCTTAAAAAGCGTCGTCATATAAAATTCATTCTAAACGGAACATAATCACCCCTAATTCCTACGTTGATCTTAAGGTTGAGGACATGGAACACACCAACCAAGGGATTCCACAGCATGGGACCCCTAGCCCTTTCTCCTCTTGGGGAGAAGTTGGTGCGCCCCACATGGCCACATTGTCGCTTCCAGGACTGACAATTGGCTTGCCAATTTGGCTATTCTCAACCGCTGTAGTTCAGACCACCACGATTCCTGAACAGTCGGTTCAACAGTTAGACCAGTCTAGAGCTACCCTCCAACCTTCCACTTCTTGTGAGCCTTCCTCCGATCCTTCTTCTTCGAAAGGTTAATCCGCCAAAAGCGGAGCTCCCATAGAAAAGAAGAAGGAAAAGAAGAAGAAAGAAAAGAAGCAAAAGGAGCCAAAGGCGCCTGGGGGCAAGCAAAAGGCATCTAACGAAAACCCACACACAGCACGGACCGGGCCCAAATCGCCATGTGTCATATGTAGAGGAGACCACCTCCACCGTGATTGTCCCAGTATTCCCCGGATACTAAGGGACTGGTCCCCTCGTTTGCACGATTCGGAAGCGTCAACCTCTGACAACCAGGTTGAATGCTTACCGTCGACCAACGAAAGTGAAGGTCGGAGACGACGAAGAGGGATGAGATTCCCCTGCGAACTGTGTGAAGGCGATCACACCCTTCGCCGTTGTCCCTTTTTAGACGAGGCAAAGAGAGTTTTGGAAGATCAACCGGTGGCACCGGTGCTACTTCCTCCTGGATATCAAAAACTCGCGCCAGGTCCTTCGTTCGTCGAAAATACAGCTGTCTTGCTCAGAGGGCCAGCTAAAGTGTCAGTCACTGAAAGTGAGCCTACTGAATCCGGACCGGACGAAAGTCCAAAGGTCGAAACGGCAGTTGACCCGGTTCTCCCTTCAGAAGTTTCATCTTCAAACACCACAGTCACTGAGGATTCATCTTCAGTTGACACCCCCGCCGAAGAGAATAAGGATGACACCGTCCATATTCTTTTCGTCAACTCCGATTCTGATGAGCATCTGGGCAAAGCGCCCACTCCTTTATCGCAGGAAGGAGCATCGTCAGGATCATATCCGGCCGTATATTCGGTCCCACCACCAAGCAACCTAGTTGCGTCCTTTGATTGGAACCAACTAGGCAGACCCCGGTTACCAGCCAGTATACCATTTAGAATTATAGTCCAAATATACAAAATGGTGATGGCTGGAACTATCATTGATGAAGGGGCATCTGTGAGTATCCTGTCCTCTATTGCTTGGAGAGCACTGGGTTGCCCGACGCTTTTGCCCGAGACAAGGCGTCTCTCGGGTTTTGACAGGGGAACCAGTCGACCATTAGGGATTCTACCTAATGTGCCTATTACCTTGAAGGGGAAGGCCGTCAAGATGAATTTGATGGTCGCCCAAGGACCCTTGGATTATAACCTACTCCTTGGATGAGACTACATATATTGCATGGAAGCAATAGTCTCCTCACTCTTTCGAATAATGTGTTTTCCACACGAAGGAAGAATGGTCAAGCTCGTAGACCAACTTTCATTTCCGGGATCACGCATCGCGAATAGTCACATACCTATCCTCAATGGTCTTTTCGATCAAGAAAGGTCTCTTCCCCCGGTTCTTCTTCTTGATGAATGCGAGTGATTCGGGAAAGGAACGCAGGAGCCCAGGGGGCATGCATCCTGGTCTGCTCTGGAGGCAGAAAAAACCTTGGGTGTAAAGTAGAATTTCCGCGGGAGAATATGACTAGTCCGTACCCCATCCCCCCCTTCATCTTTGAGAATCTTCCTCTGAGCCATATTCATGGAGAAGAAGGACAAGAAGACAAAGAGAGACTGGGAATCTCAGAAGGGGCTGTTAGGAGTGGGGTTGTTCTAGAATAGGATTCTTTTGTCAAGGTTACTTGTTTGACAAAGGTCATTCACCTTTGTCTAGATATGTAGGCTCTACCAAAGAAGGGGATCCATTTGCGGCAGCAAGTAGTAACCATCTTTGGGTAAAAGGCAAGCCTCACCCATTAAAACAAATGTTTTAGAGGATAAGTAGGGGCAGCCTCCAAAGAAAGAGATTCTATTGTTGCAACAAATTGTAACCATCTTTGGATAACCTAATGATAGACATCGCCGAAGAGAGTTTCTGTTTAAAATAATTAACAGAACAATCTTTGGGTAACCAGAAAGAGGTAGGCCTCTCCTGGTAAAACAAATGTTTTACCTGCAAATTGAGGGATAACCTTGAAATTAGACTTACACCTGGGGGCATGCAAACCTCTTGGAATGCAAGCACGGGCGGCTATTTTGTTTTTTAGTTTTTTAGGTCCTCCCTTTAAACCTGTAGGTCTAACCCGTTAAACTCGTAGGATTAGCTGATACCCAGCTTGCATAAAGAGAGGATATGGAGCATAGCTTCGTGAGATAAAGCTCCATAAAAAATAGCTATCTCACACGAGACCTTCCTACTTTATGACTGGTAAAACGAGCAGTTTTGGCAAAGTTCATGCTCGTTAAAAAATAAACGCAAAACCGAGCAGTTTTCGCAAGGGTTCATGCTCGTTAAAAAATAAACACACATGTGAGCAGGCTTCCCCCCAGTGTTCAAGCTCATTCAGAAAAAATGAACCGGTAAATAACCATTTGAGACCGTAAATTCATTAGCCATAAAAGCCTTGGTCGTGTTTGTGCACCGTCACCTCCACTTTTCCTTTGGCCGATCATTCACATCCACTTGATTGTTTACCTATTTTGAGGAACAGCTGCGAAGAGTGATCCCATTTAGCCATCCTTGTAATACTGCCGTGATTGGAAAATTCCAACCTGTACCTGGAATCTGTTGCTATCCCTGTTTATCACTCGTTCCTCAAAATACGAGTCTTCTTTGAGCTCTTTTCACTGACTCGTAAAAAATGAAAAGTTTGCCGAGTTTTGGCCTTCCAGCTCGTTAAAAGGACCGGAAGAGCTATCCCTCCTCTAGATTTTAATCTTTTTGGACCTGAGGGATTATTGCACAAAAAGATCGAGCGCTTGTCTGGTTCGGCTCGATAAAGATATCGAACATTCATCCCTTCTGTATTGTTTTATACTTTTTCGGACTTAAGGGATTAGAAGACGAAAAAGGACCCCTGGAGTCCACTTTATGTACCCTTTTCAGACTCTCTAAAAATGAAAAGGACCGAGTTGTCTTTGTCGCTGGGCTCGTTAAAGATATTAGATAGTGACAAACTTGTCTTTAGACGAGAACGAGTTTCCCCATCGTTAGGCTCGTTAAAACATAGCGATGGGCTTGCCCAAAGGGCAGGTTATAGAACAAGCACATGTTATCCTCCTCAAGCTTGACAAAAATAAAGAGGTACTGGTCAGAAATGACTGGGGAATATTGGGAAGAACCTCAAAGCTTAATGGTAGAAAGTCGCTCTTGAACATGACACTTTTGCCTCCGTAAATATCGGGTTGGGTTATTATCATTCACCGGTCCCTTCACCATGGTCTCGCCATACCATCCAAATGGGGTAATGCTACCGATCCATCACATTAGTGTCGAGATATGTTCAAGAGATGTCATTCAGAAAGTGTCAACCGGGTCCCATCCACTACCATACATCATCTTTCATCCTTCCATGACCGCCACCCTGGATCATATTTCACAGATCGTTTTCACCATCATCACCAGTTCCGTTCCGTGTCATTGATGTGGGATTCATTAAGGCCCTCCTTTGACGGATCGCTTCTTGTTGACATCAGCTCACTATCCAAGAAGTTGATCTAGGAACACCCCCTCAGTACTTTGAAGCTTGCATGCCTCAATGGCAAGTTTCTCACTTCCGGCGATAGGTATACATTAATGACCTTCGAACGGGAGACTTTGCGTGGTGTTCGACGTCAGATCCTATATTCACGCCACGTGAATTGTGCTGCAGTACCTTGAGGGTCATCATCATTATCGGTGATTCCTCTCGCGCTTGTTAAAAGTTTACATTATTGACTGGTAATCAAGCAATGTCTTTCCATGTTCAACTCCAAGAAATTCTCACATGGATCGACTTGTACTTAGTGTGAAGATTGGAAGTTTGAAGACCCCGGATCTAGTTTCATCCATCTGGGCTGCGATATATATTCAGGAGATAAAAACATAGACATGTGCAGCAGATGATCATCCTACTAAAAGGATGATAATTAAAAGCAGAGAATTATCAGTCTACTATCAGACGATCATCTGTTTATGTACAGCAAATGTATTTATAAAGCTGAGCATGGGAAATGCCCGCATCAGCTAGATCATGAAAAGAAAGTATGAAAAGATAATGAACCACACTGGTTGGTTCGAAACGCGTCGACAAAAGATTGATTATGTGATTTTGCCGAAGATTTTCTAAACAAGATAATGTATTGTATTGTATTTTGTTACAGGTCACCTCCCGGCGATTGAATGAACTTCGGATCCTCCTAATAAAGCATTTCACCCGATAAACGACCTCATACTTTAGGGGGCAACTGTTATAGACATTTTTGTGCCTTACAGCATAAAGCATGAAATGTCAATAATCTAAGGGATCCAAAGTCCCTAAACAAGTTGTTCTTACCCTTAGAGGAACAAGGTCAGCAAACCACGGCACTGCAAGTCAGTTCTCCACTGAAAAACACTCAAAAACAGGTCAGTTTTGGATCATTGCAGCTGCTCCACTAGGCATCTGCGCTGCATAGCAGGTACAACAAAGGCTACCTGCATTGCATAGCAAGTAGAACAAAGGCTACCTGCGTTGCATAGCAAGTAGAACAAAGGCTACCTGCGTTGGGCGTACTTGGACATGTGGAGGAATCTTTTTCTCAAAGTTCCAGTGCCCAGGAAGCTTCTAAAAAGACACTTGATGATAAGATTCGCCTAATGATGAGTTAAGAGCTTCTAAAACTCCAAGTGGAAGACAGAAACTCCAAGTGAAGAACTGAAGAACAACTGGAGTTGAAGAGGACAACAAGTCACACATCAAGCTGACTTATCTTCACTCCAAAACTCTATATAAGGATCTCATCCCATGGGATCTAGAAGGCCGGAATTTGGTGCAAAGAATTGCTGTTGGTTTACAGTTGTGAGCATTGGGTGATTGCTTGAGGGAGGTGAAGAAGAGATTTCTCTCCGTCAGGAAGGTGATGCTGGATTGGACCTCTCATGGTTGTATCACCGCCTGAACCTTACTTCCATATATTAATAAAGCATTTGAGGTTCTTCTATTCGCATGTGTTTCAATGGTGTATTGTCTTACTTGCATCTTTGATTTATGCTAATCCTTGAATCGATTATGAATGCATGCCTCTTGTAGTTCCCTTTTCTTGTCTTATTCGCAGGATCTCGTGTAGCTGGGCCCGTGAAAAGACTTGGATCTGGGAGCAAGCGGCAAACGAAGGAGATTGGATCGACCATTTGCGCAAGACATCGGTAAGTGGATCTCTTCCTTTTATCTCTTGCATGTCATAAAGAAGAAACTTTAGATAGCTTTGCTTTCAGCTGTTGCTAAGGAACTGTCACCCTTAGAGTGGGTTAGGGTCATTCCGAGTTGGATACTTTCCCCCACAACATCTATCCATGTGAGAGATGTTCTAGAGTCGAACATGGAAAGACATCACCTGATTACCAGCCAATGATGTAAGTTGTTAATAGGCACGAGAGGAATCACCGATAATGATAATGACCCTCAAGGTACTGTAGTACAATTCATGTGGTGTGAATAAAGGACTTGGCGTCGAACACCACGCAAAATCTTTCGATCGAAGGCCATTGCTGTAAACCTATCACCAGAAGTGAGAAACTTGCTATTGAGGCATGCAAGCTTTAAGGTACTGAACGAGGTGTTCCTAGATCGACTTCTTGGATAATGAGCTGATGTCGACAAGAAGTGATCCGTCATAGGAGGGCCTTAATGAATCCCACATCAATGACATGGAATGGAGCAAATGATTTTAATGGAGGTGAAAATGATCTGATGACATACGGTTCAGGGTGGAGGCCATGAAAGAATGGAGTGTAAATGCATTGTAGCGGGTGAGACACAGGTGAATTCTCTGAATGACTTCTCTTGAACGTATCGGCGACACTGACATGATGGATTGGTAGCATTACCCCAAATGTGGATGGTGTGATGGGACCATGGTGATGTGACCGGTGAATGAAACAACCCAACCCGACTTGGATGTGGAGTGAAAGTGTCATGTTCAAGGGTGACTTGCTACCAATAAAGTTTCTTCAAGTTTTCTTCCCAATTTTCCCTAGTCATCGCTGACCAGTACCTCTTTATTTTTGTCAATCTTGAGGAGGATAACATATGCTTGTTCTATAATTTTCCCTTTGGGCAAACCCATCTGTCAGGCGGAAAGAGTCGATAGTGCGGACACAACCAACCTCCCTAGGAGCCTAAGACTCTCTAGTGACAAACAAGACAAATAAGAGAAATCATTCTCTAAACATGCATTTACTATATAAGAAATCAAGTGTTTAGATCCTACCTGTAGTCCAACGCCGTTGTAGCAGTCCAGCCTCGCTGATCCGGATGAGCTCCTCCTTCACTTCGAAACCTGCATTCACTAACAATCAAACGATTAAATAGCACTTGATAATCTCATAAAATAAAACATATTTAACACATAGACCAAGGAGTACATGAAACAACTCATAAATAACAAGTTATTGAGAAGAATGGACTCATTTTCATTAATAGGAAACAAAAGGAACAATTACAACCTGAGCCTTGGTGTTGTGCAAGTCCCTCCCAGGGTCCATCAAGAGTTCTCCTTTACTTTGACAAAGCTCACCCACTTCCAAATAGAACAAGCAAAGATGGCAATCTCTCCTCACAAGCTTCTAAATGGGAGTCCTAATTCCAGCAGCATCTACCCTTAGAAATGTTTAGCTTTCAACCTCTTCTCCTTCTGGCCCAATGCCTGTATTTATAGTGCTCAAGAGGAAGTTAATCAGGTCCAACATCAATGGGATAATCCCCTCTTTGGATGGAATAGCTCCCTTATTGATGGGATAAGTTCCTCTTTGGTAGGGGTACATGAACCATCTGGAGGCGCTCAATACACGTCAAACAACTTTCTAGAATGCTCTAGAAGTGACCACAAGTAACTTTTTAAAGATGAAACTCGCGCCTTTTGACCTTTACAGGGGTACGCACCTGCCCCTTTACATACAGAGCGTACAAGTACGCAGTTTTTGTGAACATTAGGTGCGTATACGCAGGTAAGGACGAGAGAATTTGAGTACCCATAGATAAACACATTTCCAAAGACTTTCTCTCTTTTTGGAGTTTGACATGGAGAGCAGAGGCATAAGACTTGCCCAGGAGGATAGCATGACTGTTGATAGAGCCATACTAACTGTAAATAGTCATGGTGACATTTTTTAGTGTAACAGATTGCCCCCTAAAGTGCGAAGCCTGTAGTAGATTAGGGTTTTGTATTATCTAGGAAGGGTGAAGCGCTTTATCATTTCAAGGATTATCTCGTGGAGAGCCTGGTCAGAACCTGCAATTTTCAACACAAAATACATGTATAAGATTACATCATCGCTGAGGTAGGCATTCCCATACTCAAATGAAAACTTTAACTAACAAACTAACTACTCTGATACAGGAATGATCTTGCAGTACATTATAATCATAGGCTTTTGTAGACACAGTATTGGCGCATCCATCTGTTTATGATTTGTCTACTAGATAATGAATACAAAACTCCTCGCAGCCTGGATGGTGGAAACTAGATCCAAGGTCTTCATTTCGACTTCCCGAATTGGTACGATTCTAGCCATGCGAATAAATGAGTTGATGTCGAACATGGTAGAAACCACTTGATTACCATTCGATGATGTAAATTGTTAACAAGTGTGAGAGAGACCACCAGTAATGTCAATGGTTCTCAAAGTACCCAGTACAATCCATGAGATGTGAATGAATGAGTTGATGTCGAACATTTCACTGAATCCTTCGATCGAAAGTCAATGATGTAAACTGACGTCAAAGGCGAGAAACCTACCATTGATGCATGCAGACTTCAAGGTACTGACGATTTCTAAGTCATCTCTCTAGATAATGTGCTGATTTCGATAGAAAGCGAGCCGTTGCAGGCAAGCCCACAACACGAAATCATTGTTCAAGTTGAAGAAATGTTGCTGTAAGGACTGACTCAGGGATGGTCAAATGGATGGCAAGTATTTTGCAGATGAAAGTTTTGCTTGCAGACCTCTTGAACACATAACGACACAACAGATGGTTTGGTGATGAATGACTCAAAGTTAATCCCCGGAACCCGGTTGAAGACTTTCAATGTGGTTTGATCAACTATGAGGTAAAGGATTTCCCAACCCAGGTGAATGAAAAGTGTCGTGTCCAAGAGTGGTAATAAAGTTTCTTCTGAGACAAAAGATAACAAATAGGCTCATTCTTCTCTCTTTTCCCCCACCATTTCTGGCAAGTACCTCTTTATTTTTAACAAGCTTGAGGAGGATAACATATGCTTGATTATAAGCTCATCCTTCGGATGAGTCCAACCTAGTTTTGATTCGAACCCTAGGAAGGAGTGGTTCGTTCCTGTTTGTAATTGAACAGGTCCTTTACTGTGAAATTTTAACGAGCCCAGTATAGGAGAAACTAGGCGTTTTTCAATTTTAGAGAGTCTGAAAAACTTAAGAAGACTCCAGGTTGAACTTTTTCATAAATTTGTGTCCCCCAAGTCCGAAAAAGTATAAAATAATACCTAGGAGAACTGCTTGATCTTGCGACCAAGGAGTACTTTCATGATTAGAGTCTCTGACCTGAAAAGTAAAAAGTGATCAAGGACACGTCGTTTTATTTCCATATCGAGTTTGAAACGAAAAAAACCCGGTAATCGTTTCCTATTTTTACGGTCAGAAAAGAGCTATAAGGGGACCGTCTTTTAATTTCATTTTAACGAGTGTAAAAGAAACGCTCGGCAATCTTTTCATGTTTTAGGAGTCAGAAAAGAGCTTAAAAGATGACTCTGAGGTTTCACTTTTTCGTAAGTTTTAACGAGTTCGAAAAAGGGATAAAAATGTACTCATGGTTTTCACTTTTTCGTAAGTTTTAATGAGTTTGAAAAAATGATAAAAATGTACTCATATGGCCGACTTTCAATTTAATTTACGAGTAGGAAAAGACGTAAAGAACTCGGCATTTTCATTTGTTTTACGAGAATGAAAGATAGGAAAATAATCTCGGTATTTTCATGAGTTTAACGAGTCTTGAAAATAACTGAAATTGACTCGAGATAGGTTTCATTTTTACAAAAGCTTGAAACAGATAAAAACTATGCTTCAAAGTAGTTTCATTTTTACACAAGCTTGAAACAGAGAGAAAACTGTGCTTGATGCCCCCTAAGCGTAACTGCTAGCGCGCATGCCCCCCAGCTTCATTTCATTCAACTAAGTACAAGCTGGATGGAATGAAGGTTCATGTATGAGATCATTTGAAAGACTCAACCTAAAACTGTAAGAAAATTATGTAAAAAACTGAAATAACTAACCTAAATATACAACTTAACATCTATGATATCTAGTCAAATTCTCGACTCAAGTAGAGGAGGATTTGTTTCATTTTTTAACGAGCTTGACACAGGAAAAGCACTGTGCTCGGATTCAGTTTCATGTTTACACAAGCTTGAAACGAAAAACTATGCTTGTTATAAGTTCACATGCCCCCAGCATAATGATGCAAAACGAGGTACATGCCCCCCAAGCTTCATTGCATTCAATGAGGTGGATGGAATGAAGGTTTACTTTCAATATTTAACTTGAAAAGGGAGTTGTTTCATTTTTAAGGAGGTTTACACAAGAAAAGAACTATCCTCATACCTGATTCATTTTTTAACGAGGTTGACTCAGTAACAGGAACTATCCTCAAAACCCTACTTTCTACAATCTACCTACATATCCTAAAATCTACCTGATTCATTTTTTAATGAGGTTGACTCAGTAAAAGAACTATCCTCATGTTAGCCTGTTTCATTTTTTAACAAGGTTGATACAGGAAAAAAAAATATCCTCGTACACACTGATTCATTTTTTAACGAGGTTGACACAGTAAAAGGAACTTTCCTCACGCTAGCCTGATCATGGCTTCCAACTGGAAGGAAGACATGTCAATGGACACACCTTGATCATGGCTTCCAAGAGGTCTTCATCAGAAGGAAGAATACTTCTTTGGAAGGAACACATGTCAAGGGACTCAAAAGGGATAAGAACATCGTGTTCAAATAATCCCATAGAGTTTTCCATGTCAATTACCAGATCTAAATCAAAGGAAGATGAGCAAACAATGAGAGGCTCACTTACATCGGTAACTGAAAACATGGGACCAATTGCCACATAATTAACCCGTGGTAGGGTAGATACCACTTTAGAATCAGGAACATTTAGGGGTGTCATATTATTGGTAGTTGAGACAAGACTAGGGAACGAAAGCTGGTCAACAGTCACAATATTTCCATTGTGAGGGAAAGACATCACGCGAAAGAGTGTCGATACGACAGCTTTCATTGCATAAACATAGTCTCGCCCAAGGAGTAAATTTAAATCCAAGGGACCTTGAACTACCATAAGATCAATACAGACAGATTTACCTTCCAAGGTAATAGAAAACTTATGAAGGATCCCTAAAGGTTCACTAATGGTTCTGTTAAAATCTTTCAGATTCTGTGTAATAGGCGCAAGCTGAGGGGAACCCAAAGCTTTCCAAAAAGTTGAGGATAAAATACTAACAGAAGCACCTTCATCTACCTGTGTATGATGTATGTCCCTACCACCAGCCTTGACAATGATTTGGAAAGGGATGGAGGAAGGAAGACGAGGTTCTGTCAGTCTATTCCAATCAAAGGAAAAGACCTCAGTACTTGGAGGGGGTTCTATAGAAACAGGTGAAATGTCCCCTGGCATAGAAGAATCTGATGTAACAAGAAGAACCTCAGTGGTATGAAGTTCACTCTCTAAAGGGAAAGTGGGATCGACTGAATGTGAAATTGAATCGACCACTTGATCAACTAATTGATCATCAACCTGAGTGACATGAGTTTCAATCTCCAATGGAAGAGTGTGATCGACTGTACTTGAATTTAGATCAATCACTCCGTCAGTTGACGAAAGGTTGGGAGAAAGTTTACGGTAACCGGTTGGAAATTCTTGCTGTGGAACAGTAAGGTTTTCCAACAATTTTGAGGCTTCATCCATGTGAGGGCAAACATGAGTTTGATGACTCCCTTTGCATAACTTACAAGGAAACCTAACTTTATCCTTTTTCCCAGGAACCTGACTATCACTGGTTGATGGATCAATGGAAAGTTGATGAGATTTTTCTGACCATACTTCCAAGACCTTTGGAATACCAGGACAATTGACAAGGAAGTGGTCACCCTTACAAAGCCTGCAAGGGTATTTGGGTTTACGATGCATGTCGGAATTTTCCTCAACACAACTAACACTTACAGCCATGGTTGGTTGGTTGACCTCTTTCTTATCTTGCTTCTTCTTCTTCTTCTTCTTCTTCCCTTTCTTCTTCTTCTTAGCCTCTTGGTTACTAGCATCAAGGCTTTTACCAGGCGAAGAGGAAGAAATGGAGGAAGAAAAATTAGGCGAAGAAGGTAAAGGGTCAACAGAAGGTTGGTGATGTTGAGATGGTGAACTCTGTTGAGGTGAAGCATCCGGTTGAGGTGGAACAATTGGAGTACTTTGGGCCAACGAAGTTGAAAATAACCATATCGGTAATCCTATTGTAAATCCAGGTAACGAAAAAGTAGCCATATAAGGAGGACCAACATTTCCAAAGTAAGGAAAAGTACTAGGATTCTCGTTAGGAGGGGTTCCTAGGTTGGTAAATTCCGGAACGTTTGCCATTATATTCAACTTCAGTGAATTTTATTAACAAATTTTAAAACTAAAATTAACAATTCACAATTCACACCTAACAATTAAAATTCACAATTCACACCTATGGTCTCTAAAAGTAAAAACAAACAAATTAACACGCGCTATCAAATCTAGGAGTCAAACCACACACAAACAGTAACCTTCCAGACCGAAAACACTAGTTGGTAATGAAATCCAACATCGCAAAATTCAGTACAGAAGTGGCGGGTGGAATAGTTACCCCGGCAACCTGCTTAATGAATAGACTGGACCAAGTTCCTCCACTTTAACCGTCTCGAGTGAAGTGAACCCCCCAGAAAATCCAAGTGAGTCTAGCCGACGTCTGCTCCAGGTACAGTGGGATCTTCCCTCCACCGTCACCTTGGGTAGAACCCTAAAGATAATGGTCACTAAAGTCACCAACAACAACAAATACACCTGGGGGAACAGTCTACGACCCGATAGCACGCAAGGGCAGAGTAACAAGCTCAATCCCCTTGTCGGCTCCTTGACAATAATCCAAGGTTTACCGACAAGTGAGCCCAGGCTCCTCGACAATAATCCGAGGTTTACCATTTGTAGTACGTGCGTATCTGGCGTCTTTCCCAATGAAGGAGGATTGATCCCCTCACTGGTTCGGACACGGTCTCGTGCTTCTCCTTTAAGAGGAGCTTTCCCAGAGCATAAATGTAACAGTTGGATTTATCCTACCACAAGATGAGCTACTTGTTTGGTTTTGCTGTCTTGGAGAGTTAATTACTCTCCTACTCCAAGACACTAGCCTAAGCTATGTTGGTGTATCAGAGCCCTAGAAATGTAAAAATTACTAGATGAAATTTAATTAAGCATTGTGTTATTAAGGCTGTTATTACTCAAATGGGTAAATGGATATGAAACCAATGGTGTTATGACCCGACTCAACTGAATGCAATCGAATATGATAATGTAATCTTTTCAATTCGATGAATCCTAACTAAAGTAAGGAGAGAGTTTCCATTCACTTCCAACAATGCAAGAAATTGATCACTAAGAGAAAATTCAACAAATTCTCTAATGCACTAATTTTATCAAGAAAAACTAATGCAAATCAATTCCAAACCATTTTTTTTATTTTTATTTTGTGTAAATTCAAATCAAAGAAAGTTGATCTAAATCTACGATTGATTTTTCAGAATGTAAACTATGCAAGTGTAATCTATGCACAATTCACTTGAAAAGTATGCAAATGTAATCTATGCACATTTTTCATTAATATTCTGAAAATGAGAATTCTAATTATGCAAATGTGATCTATGCAAGAGAATCCCCAAACACAAGATGATTCTAATGTAATCTAAGAACCAATCAAGTGCAAGTCGAGAAAATTGGGTGAGAGTTCCAAAGATCAAAAAATAAAAACACTCAAAGGCGATTAACACTCATACACAATTAACACTGAGAGAAACCTCCAAGTTATGACCAAAGGAAAACAAATCAAAAATTTCTCAAAAAGAGACTCAAAACACCCAATTGATGAAAGCTTAAAGTAGGAATGCTGATGAAAAAAGCTAAGATGAAGATTTATGACAGTAAACTGATGGATCTGGGCAGTAAAAACAAAGTAAAAGCAAAATCTAAAGAGCAAAAAGCAAAAATTGAAATTTTCTCAAAATTGACAGGGGTACGTAGGTCATCTGTTCACACAGGCGCGGGTACGCACTGTGCACAAAGACGCAGTGCATACAAGTACGCACTGTGTTAAACCCAGAGACTGCGTATTGCTGGCAAAGCTAAGAAAAATAAAAACTAAATTGACTCTAAGCTAACCCACCCATATACACAGCTAGACAACCAAAAATCAGAAAACAAGCAATTTTTATCAGAACAAAATATCAAATCTAAAAGAACTCAAACACATTCATGGATTCCCCAGTGGAGTCGCCATTTTGTCAGGCGGAAAGAGTCAATAGTGCGGACACAACCAACCTCCCTAGGAGCCTAAGACTCTCTAGTGACAAACAAGACAAATAATAGCAATCCTTCTCTAAACATGCATTTACTATATAAGAAATCAAGTGTTTAGATCCTACCTGTAGTCCAACGCCGTTGTAGCAGTCCAACCTCGCTGATCCGGATGAGCTCCTCCTTCACTTCGAAACCTGCATTCACTAACAATCAAACGATTAAATAGCACTTCATAATCTCATAAAATAAAACATATTTAACACATAGACCAAGGAGTACATGAAACAACTCATAAATAACAAGTTATTGAGAAGAATGGACTCATTTGCATTAATAGGAAACAAAAGGAACAATTACAACCTGAGCCTTGGTGTTGTGAAAGTCCCTCCCAGGGTCCATCAAGAGTTCTCCTTTACTTTGACAAAGCTCACCCACTTCCAAATAGAACAAGCAAAGATGGCAATCTCTCCTCACAAGCTTCTAAATGGGAGTCCTAATTCCAACAGCATCTACCCTTAGAAATGTTTAGCTTTCAACCTCTTCTCCTTCTGGCCCAATGCCTGTATTTATAGTGCTCAAGAGGAAGTTGATCAGGTCCACCATCAATGGGATAATCCCCTCTTTGGATGGGATAGCTCCCTTATTGATGGGATAAGTTCCTCTTTGGTAGGGGTACATGAACCATCTGGAGGCGCTCAATAGACGTCGAACAACTTTCTAGAATGCTCTAGAAGTGACCACAAGTAACTTTTTAAAGATGAAACTCGCGCCTTTTGACCTTTACAGGGGTACGCACCTGCCCCTTTACATACAGAGCGTACAAGTACGCAGTTTTTGTGAACATTAGGTGCGTATACGTAGGTAAGGCCGAGAGAATCTGCGTACCCAGAGATAAACACATTTGCAAAGACTTTAAACACATTTGCAAAGACTTTCTCTCTTTTTGGAGTTTGACATGGAGAGCAGAGGCATAAGACTTGCCCAGGAGGATAGCATGACTGTTGATAGAGCCATACTAACTGTAAATAGTCATGGTGACATTTTTTAGTGTAACACCATCACTATGTTTTAACGAGCCTAGCGATAGTGAAACTCGTTCTTGTCTGCTATGGACAAGTTTGTCGCTATTAGGTTTTAACGAGTTTAACGACAAAGATAACTCAGTCCTTTTCAATTTTAGAGAGTCTGAAAAGGAATGTAAAGGAAACTCCATAATTCCTTTTTCGTCATCTAATCCCTTAAGTCTGAAAAAGTATAAAACAATACAAAAGAGATGAATGTTCGATACTTTTAACGAGCCAAACAAAACAAGTGCTCGATCTTTTTGTGTAATAATCCCTCAGGTCCAAAAAGATTAAAATTTAGAGGAGGGATAGCACTTCCAGTCCCTTTAACGAGCTGGAGAGGCCAACGGCTCGACAATCTTTTCATATTTTACGAGTCAGTTGAAAAGAGCTTAAAGGAGACTCGTCTTTTGAGGAACGAGTGATAAAATTGGGTAGCAGCTGATTCCAGGTAAGGTTTGGAATGTTCCAATCACGGCAGTGTTACAAGGATGGCTAGTGAGATCACTCTTCGTAGCTGTTCCTCAATAGGGGTAAACAATCAAATGGAGGTGAATGATTGTCCAATACAGAGTGGAGGTGATGATGAGAACAGGACCAAGGCTTTTAAAGGCTGAAGTACTACATTCACAATGGTTATTTACCTGGAAATAGTTCATTTTTTAATGAGATTAAATGCGGGGGGAAACATTTGCTCATGGCTTATGTTTATTTTTTAACGAGCTTGAACCCTGCAGTAACACTTCTTGTGGCGGGTTTATTTTTTAACGAGCTTGATCCCTGCAGTAACACTGCTGGTAAGTTTGCATGCCCCCAGCATAATAACACAAATCGAGGTGCATGCCCCCCAAGCTTCATTGCATTCAACTCGGTGGTTGGAATGAAGGTTTACCTTTGAGATTTGTAAAGGGGATTTGTTTCATTTTTTTAATGAGGTTGACACAGTAAAAGAACTATCCTTGTGACTCCTTGTTTCATTTTTTAACGAGGTCGACAAGAGATAATAACCGTCCTCGGAATCCACCATATTTACAGTATTTGATGGAAAATCAAAAACTGATGGATGATTAAGGTTGCTGGAATAATCTTCGTGGTAATCCAGAAGAGGTGCCATATTCCTTAGACCTATCTATCCAAACACTCGATGAGCGTTGATTTGCGTTTGCCCCCCAAGCCAAGAAAATTGATTGCTACAATATTTCTAAAATGGCAATTATACATGCTGACAAAATGTTTAGGAATCTTCTGAATCCATTAGATATAGAAGATTTCATATTGCAGGTTTCCATTGTGGCCACTTCCGCCAAATTACTCCGAGGCGGTAGGGCAAAAGTACCCATTAAGGCAGGGTATTTTAGGAGGCCTACTCCAATATTTTGAAGCGAATGATTGCTTCCATGGATCATTGGAATGCTTCTCATAACTTGTGAACTATTGGGGATAAATGTTTGTTGGTTGACAATTGTAATTCCTCCTTGGAAGCGAAATGCAATCTTCCTGAAGTAGGTCGACACAACTACGGCCATGGCATATATCCAGGGCCTTCCCAGTAGGATGTTGTAATCGAGGTTTCCGTCGATTACTTCAACATCTATTTCTACCGTTTGCCACCCAGTTCAACTTGCAAGTTACTTAAAATCCCGCATGGAGTGTATGATCATCCATCAAATGCTTTTAACATCATTGACAATCTCGACAAGGGTGGTGAGCCTAAATTTTTCCAGCAACTCATCAACATAATACATGTAGATGCCCCCTCATCAATAATTGTTCGATGAACAATTTTGTTGAGGGTTTTCACTTGAATAAGGAAAGCTAGTTGAGCTGGTAACTGAGGGTCATATCCTTTATGATCAAAGGCCACAAGATTGGAATCCATTGGGTCAATCCTACCTATTGCTGATAATAAAGCTTGCTTTTGGGAGGGGCAATTTTGCGGTACCTCAAGTGTCGACATAGCGGATGGTGATTGAGCCAGGTTGTCTATTATATTATAATTCTGTGCTAATTTGGCACGAGGATTAAATGTCGACTTATGTACTACTCCCTTTGGCGGTTTTATTGTCAGTCCAGGAATTATGGGTGGCACAACTTCGGTCAAAGTTGTTGTCGAACTACTAGGATGTTCATTAGCATTTTTATTCGACAGCTGTGGATTCCCGTAATCTTTATTCCTTGTCAAAGAATCATTTTGCTTCTTTGAGATAGACAACATAAGCACTTGGGATCGGGAAGCATTTTTATTAGCAACCAGTTTGGTTCCCGGATTTGGAAACGGATCAGTCAATACTGCTGAGGTTTTTGAACTCTTAAAGAGTTTCTTAACTTCAGCTTTATGTGGACAATCTCTCGTCTGATGATCCTCATCGCATATATGACACCCTGCAGGGGGTTTCCTTTGCCCAAAAGAGTTTTCAGAAGGTTTTTCAGGAGATGACTCATCCTGCTTCTTTTTTCTCCCTTTATTTTTCTTCTTTCCCCCTGGTTGCTTCAATTGTTTGCCCTTGTCGGTCAACATGGTATTTACTTTTGAGGCAAGAAGTTCCTCATTTGCATTTTGACTAGAAACCTTACAGGCCTTTTTAGATGTAGCCTTTGTTGATTTCGTGTTTGGAGTACCAATCATGCCATCGCCAGCATGAGAGTCATTGTTCGATTTAGGAGGAGGTGGAACGGAAAATTCTGGTCTGGGAGCGTCAGGGATTTTATCATAGAGTGTGCCAGACTGAGTATAAATCAAGTCTAAATATTGCGCATGAGCAATAACTTTCTCTTCAGTGGTGACTCCTCCCTTTGCCACATCTTCTGTAATGGAAGGTAATAATGACTTAATAAACCATTCAGCTAAACGCTAATCAGGAACGTACATTTTTACCATTCTGTGATGACGTCACCACTCATGAATATGACCAGATATGTGAGTGGTCGTTGTCTATTTGAAATTGGTAAGATTCTCTGTTCCTGTTTCGTACCTTATTAGTAACTGAAAATGGGTTAAAAAGGTTGTGGCTAGGGTGTTGAAGTTATCGAATGAAGCTCTAGGCAATTCGATATACCATTTTGCTGCTGGACCAGTTAACGTTCACTGAAAAAGGTGAAGCCTAATTGAATCATCGTTTAGAGTGTTAGATGAACACCAAAGATGAAAGGTCATCACATGATTCGACGGGTCTTCACCTGAATTTCCATTAAATTTAGGAATATCTAACGGAAGTTTATCCGGAATCGCCGGCCACCAAGGGGCATAAGCAATTGGATCATTCATCAGCCGATTTAGATCTGGTAATTGTAGAGTTGCTACAAAGGGCAACTGTTGATTCAGGTTAGGCGAAGCATACCTAGGATAAGATGGAATCACCTGAGCAGTGGGTCTTTGCATACCAACATAATGTATTTGATACTGGTAACTTTGATAAGGTTGATGGGCATAACCATTATAATATGGTTGTTGATAACCACTTTGGAAATGCAGTTGCCCATTACTTACAAAGACTTGTTGCTCAGGTCCTTGATATGATTGCTGGAATGGCGGTTGTTGAGATTGAATCAGCCATGGTTGTTGGACCATTCGCTATTGCCCAATACTGGATGATTGACCAAGATGAGGAGTCATAGTACTTGTTTGAGCCTGAGTCGCTCCAGATAAGGAGGCACTAACCTGAGGTTGTGATTGAGTCATTGAGACAAGAGGCTGTTGTATTGCAACCTGAGAAACTTGGGGTTGACCTACAACAGGTAGCGCTTGTACTTGCGACGTAGTCGCCATAGCAGGTATAGTGGGAATATTTGACACAGAGTGGACTGGTTGCATTGAATATACAACCCTTGGTTGCTGAGGCAGTATTGGTACCCAACCGCTAGATGTAATTCCAGTTTGACCTGAACTTTGTTGTAAACTCCCATATGGTTGTTCTCTAGGAGGGAACAATGAAAAGGCATACTGCCCTCCATATGGTGGAAATCCAATACATAAAGGGTAGATTGGCCTTTGAAGACACATTGGATCGATTTTTTGAGTTTCAACATAAGAAATGCCAGATGATAATCTGGATGAAGAAATAGGAACTGACCATGTTGTCGAAACAGTCCCTCATTGGACTTCGGCTTGTTGTTGATAACTTGCCAGGACAGATGGTATACCATCAAACATCGTTGGAGTAGCAGCAAGAGGATCTGCCACTGCTACGTCGGATGACACAGTCCTGGATGTCGACGGTTGTTCAGATATATCTAGTCTATCCAAAAGATTTTCTAGCGATTATACAAGAACTTTGCGATGAAGGGAGACTAACTTCTAAGACGAACGAGGGAACAATGACGTTATTCCAATTAAAATAAATTTTAGACGCTTTGACACAACTTGTTTTTTCAATTTTTAATAGTCGAGAAAAAACAAAAGATGACTCTAGTCGCCTTCAATTTTTAATGAGCCTGAAGTGACAAGTGCTCAGATGGACCTTTTCCATTAAGGAGTCTGAAAAGGAACGAAAGGGACTGCTCCGGAAATCTAGGCAGAGGGATTACCAAACCAATCGCAAAACTGCAGAATACTTTTTATGATATGGCAGTCAATCTTACCAAATGTTGTGTTCAGTGCATTGTGATCAATAGGGCGGTAGACACGGCTTCCTATGGATAAAGGATTAAGCCTATTGTGGTCTCCCAAAATATACTCGACGGTACGTGGGAGCACAAGTCCGTACTGGCACTTATCATCTCAAAGTGGAGGAATCACCCAACCATCAGTGAGAACAACAGTTACCAGGCTTTACGACGCCAGAATACGTCTCTAGCCTAGACTTCTAAATGCTGTGCATTAGGTTCCAAAGCGTTGTTAGATTCATTGAATTTATTGTATAGTTGATCTTGTTTAAGAAATTTTCCTTTCAGGTTCACCGCGAGATGTAGATGTATAATTCCTAAAATGCAATTTAAGATGATAAACAGTCTTTTATCTTCTTTGTGCAATGAAAATCCTAGCTACTAAGGAAAGAGAGACAATATTCTTTCACAAAGAGCAAAGAGCACACGCTAAATGCACTGTCCTAAATCAAACCAATCAAACAGTCTAAATGAAAATGCACATGCATGTATTTGATTTTGGCTTTCTTAGTATGTGAATGATAAAAAGAAAGCTAATGTGCAAATCTGAATTACTTTTTCAAGCGACAATTACTAACAAGTTTCTTTTTCAAAATAAAAAATGAAGACAATCACAACACTTTACGATTTGGAAATGAATACTTGCTTTCGACACTAGAAAAACTACAAATTCAGACCAAATACAATAGTAATAGGATAATCGACTATCTACAGCAACCGAACTCTTTCCTATGACTGAAAATGACACTTGCGACACTTTCAAATCAAAGGACGACAGTACAATTACGTTACTTTTTGCAAAGGAGAACCGAAAATGACTCAACAAATACACAAAAACATTTACAGTTCTTTTGTACAAAGGAGGCGGAATAACAGCAAGGAAAAGGGGTTTCAAACAGAGATATACTAATCACAGGCAGCAAAATTCATGAATAAAACTTGAAAGAATGAATCACAGAAACCAAAACTGAACAATGCCTAGTCTGATCAGCACACCTGTAACACAGGGAATCTGAAATGCAGCGCACCTACTACACTCGGGAAGTGCGTTGAATTTCAGATTCACAGAACAGTACCTGCGCTGGGCCAGAGATGAGACTTTGCTTGGGTTCTGGGTCATAGTTTGCAGTTTAGTTCATGGGTTTTGGTCGAGCAAATGGTAATCAGTAATGCAACAATCAGGCGTAGACCTAAGGAGGATCTAAGAGCTACCACAAGGGGCAATTAGAGAGTTTGTAAATCAGTTGTTTAATTTATAAACAAATCCCGGAGATTGACTGAAGCGGCATTACCTGGCTCGACTTCAGGCTCCGTCTGTAAGTTTATAAAATAGACAACAAGGAAGATAAACAAACAAACTAATTCGTCCCCAGCAGAGTAGCCATTTTGTTACAGGGAAAAGTGTCTACACAGAACTGCTTATCCCACTAAGGTGTGATAGCTGCCTTAGAAACAAACAAAGTAAAGCTACTTCCGTTTTTCCTTTATGAAATATAGATGAGAGAAGAAAAAAGAAGACCAACCTCTGTCTTGCACTAATCTCCTAGTTCGATTCCTCTCTCTCTTGATAGTCTTTCGCTACTTGTTCCCTTGCACGCCCAGCTTCACAGAGTACCTGTAAGATCACAGTAGCATAGCACTATACAAGAACATGGATCTATAATCATAAACAATCTAGGATCAGATGTAAATTGACCATACAAATGCATAAAACATAAATGACACAAGAGTATGGAGGAAAACTTGAATAGGTTTTATTGATAAACAAGAAATAGCCAAGGGAGTTACAACCAGTTGTTCTGACCCAGCATCATCGTCTCAGCAAGGAAGCCCCTCTTCACCTCATACAAAGCTTAGATCACCCAACAATCTGATGTTGTCTCAAGAAACCAACAACAATTCCTTACAATATGCAAAATTCCAGCCTCTGGATCTCTGGGATGAGGAATCCATATATAGATATCAGTAAGGGAGATGAGTCAGCTTGTGATTTGATTAGTGTCTTCCCTCTGATAGTTTTTGCTTCCACTTGGAGATTGATGATCTCTTACTCATCCTTGGTCGAATTCAGAGAGGCAAGTGTCACAAGAGAAGTTTCTGGAAGTTTCCATGCCTCTCCACCTCATGGAATGACACTGCCATTTGTCACTTCTCACCCATCGCACCCCATAGAAGGGCTTTTTAAAATGCAACACACCCATACTGTGTGTTTAGGTGAGATGTAATGAACTTTGCCTATGGAGCAGCTGAAATGATCTTGTTTTGACCAGTTCTGCGCAGTTTTTCATGGAGAACTTCTGGGAGAAGCTGTAATCAGTTGACCTTGTTCCTTTAGGGGTTAGAACAACACTTTTAGGGACTTAGGAGCCCTTGGTTTATGGACATTTCATGCTTGGGTTGTAGTGCCCAAAATTTTCTATAACACAATGTTTAGAATCAATCATAGCCAAAATTACACTGTTCAAGTTAAAATTCATATTAAATATTTATGCTGGGAACATGGAGCCCTATTCTAGAATTAAAATGACACAACTCTTATGGACTCTATAGTGAAACCTCAAGGAAATGTTAGTTTCAACCATACTACGTTTTTATTCGTATGCAATAGTGTAGAGATTCGTGCTTTCAATTTGATCTTCTAGTTTGAGCATGTGTAGGAAGTGTTCATTCAAATTTGAGGATGATTTTAGATGGGCGCAAATAGCAATATAGTTCTCTGCGTATATATGAATGAATTTTTACAAGATTGAATGCAAAGAAATGGAGCGATGCTCTGATTAGGTTGAGCACACACCCACAACAAATTATAAACAATTCCTTGAGACCATTCAATACTAAATCCTCAACATTATACACTTAGCTTGTTTAATCTAAATTTGGCACATGAGATCATTCCTTTAATTGAAACCAATCCAAAATTAACACACATAGTATCGAATTGCTTTGTGATAGCTAATAAAAATCAAACTTAAATCAATTGTTTAAGAATGAATTTAAATCAAAACGGAAGAATTAACTAAAACGGACACAAATATTACCTACGCATATGATTACAGAAGCTGGATCCGGATTTTGGTGGGCCCTTGCCAGACCCAGAGTCAGCTTGGAAGCTTATAGGAAAGAACTAAACTTCAACGCATTCAATTTAGAGACTCAATGAGTTCATAATTAATTTGAAATCGAATCAGTGACTCGCTATGCTGAATCACAAAACTCAACTTAATTATTGAATAATAGAGTTTACAATCTTCATTTTTGATAGCAAAATGAAATGGAAATCATCCTCCTCCCAACTTATTACATTACATAAGCCTTTATAGGCATAGTTACATATATAAAATAGCAAAATAGTTATGTTCATGGCAATAGTTGAAACCAAACTAATATTGAGATCCTACGATCTGTTCATAATTAGCATTTTCTTTACATAAGATAACCAAATCTAACTATTCTTATCTCTGGCATAACTGTGCAATAATTCGGAAGTTTTCATCATAAGAATCAACCAAAACCGTTCAGAAACAGGCCTGAATTGACCCAACACGTTCACGTTCAACATGACTAAATTTGCATTGGAATATTCCCCCAACCATAACTCCTTCACGAAGATGAATTTTGCCAAAACATTTCTATGCTATATGAAACATAGTGCTCTGAACAAAACCCGAGCCTCAGAATTTCTATATGCTGCCCCATTTGATCACAAACTTAATTTTTTCACCTATAGAAATTTCGTACTCAACTACCGATTAACTGGTTAAAATTGACTTCTGGAGACTTCTGGCAATAGAATGCTTCGAAAAATAAACTTGGCGAAACCATCATTAGTAAATAACAACTATGTCATCTATAATCATTGAAAAGCTAATAAAACTGATAATAATCAACCACGAGGCATAGGATGTGATTTGTCGATAAATGATGGAATTATGACGTGAAATGTGTTACTATACTGGTGTCAGAATTTAGGTTATAAATGGCATTTTTGTATTATGGAAAAATGGGTGTATTTGAGGCCCAACACATCACAATATGGATCTTGAGAAGGTAACAAATATGAAATATGCAAAATATATATGGCACATATTATAGGTCCTGCATGAATGAGATGCCAATAGTAATAGTTGAGAAATAGAGAATAAAAATAAGAAGAAGAAAAAGGCCTATAAAAATGAAATTGTTTAGTCAAATGATATTCATTCTCCTAGTCTGAAAGTACCTTATTGTCATGAGGAAAAGACAAATGAAAACCATGCTAATATTGACTCAATATTGGTTGAAATATAAATTAACTCAATGGAGAATAAATATTAGAAGAAGCTTCTTCATATATTGGAAGAAAGATAACATGAATTTAAAGAAGAAATCGTTAGCTTAAAATTCCAATCAAAAGAGGAAAGGAGAGTTGACGATGTGATAAGCATATAACTAGAAGAAAAGAGAAGGTTATGTGAAAAGTTAGAAGAGGTTGTCTCCATGAGAAATGAGTTATAAAATAGAATATCTAGCTCAAAGGAAACCATAGGTGATAATAAACAAGCACCTAAAATGCTTGTAGGAGACGTTAGTAGTAGAATGAATAGAAATAAAGGTAGGTAATAGAACCAAGAACTAAGGAACGAATGAGGAAAACTACTTTCACCAAGGAGAAAATTTGCTCCTTTATTACAAGATGTCAATTGCTTCTCTTTCCATAACCTCAAGAATTGTTTAGCTAATAAATAAAGGTTTATAAAAAAAATACACATTAGAAGATACATCTAAAAAGGAAGTCCCCGGAAGAATTCAAGTAAGGAAGATCACTCTGCTCATAAAGAGAATTTACCATCAAGTACACACACTCATTTTATGACTATTTTTATTCTTGCAATATTTTTTACCATAAGGTTGTTGATTGCAAATGCAATTCAAAGAAGAGTGGGAGTGCATTGTATGTGGATAACAACATGAGGAGCAACAAGTTTCATCCTCCATTTATTGGTCACAAAAGATTCTATATGTGTGAAAATATTGGCCATATGGCTAAATAATGTAAGTTTCCCATTTTTGTAAATAAACACGGATAAATGAAGCAGGTTATCCAATGTATACTAGAAAGGAAACCATAAGGAGATGTAGAAACCTCAAGGAATGCCTCCAAATTTTGCAAAAATAAGATAGAACAAGAAGTTACTTCATTGAAAAATTGATTTTAGCATGGACATAGGGATAGATGACTAAGAAAATGAATGTAACCATGAGTAAAGAATAATTCAAACAATTCTTTTATCAGATTAACGATCATGAAGTGTGAAGCAGCTTAGGGGAAGAGCAACCCCAATAGTGTCCCTTGAAGACATGGGAGGAAAGTATATGAAATTATTGTTTAGGTACCTTGTGTTGAGTAGCATGGATGTGTTTGTTTTGTTTATGGAAATTTTGAACATGATGCAAGATATTATGTACATGATTAGGAATTAGAGAATGATTTAGAACTGCAAGAAGAGAATTCTGTTTTTCTTGATAAATTGAAATACAAAATAAGAAAATTAAGGGTCCAAATTATCTTGAGGATATTTCCATGATCATCGGTAATAGTTGTGGAGAAGAGACAAGAGAGGTAGTTCCATAAAATGAAAACAAGATTGAATATCAAGAGTGGGAACCACATGATGAGGATATAAATTGAGAATCAATCCATGAAGATAACTGTATGGATGACCCATTCTAGTTTTGAAGGGTAGACTTGGGAGGAGTTGAGAGACTCAAAATATCACAACATCACCTACCCAAATGAAGAAATAAATTTATTGAAATATTATATTCAACTAATTTGAAGCAAATAATAAGCGTATAATCTAATTCCTTAGATGCCTTATTGAAATTAATATCCTTCATGTCTGATGTGTATGAACAAAAAGTCCACTTAATAGACAGGGGTTAAAATGAACTCAAAAGTTTGACCATTCAAAGTTATAACACTTTGAATTCTCTCACTCTTTAGCGTTCAAAATTGAATTTTACAACTAGATCAATGAAAAAGGATGTATTTTTTCCTTTGAAAACATTTACCTATGAATTATATTCATCGATCATCTTTTGCAAGGATTTTTGTTGGGCTACATGTATTCTCTTAATACTTATTTTATTGGGACTTTAGTCCATCATTTATTGAAATCATAGACACAATAAAAAATCCAAATGGTGTCATCCATTGTATGAATGTGTAGGAAATAGTTTATATATATAGTTGCAGACCTAGTTACATCATGTGGCACAACTTCTTGGAAAGTTTCCGAGGAGGAGTAATATGCTGAAAATGATGGAAAGGATGAAGAACTATGGCTCAATTCCCACTTTGGTTTGTCTAATAATTGGGTGGAAGATGCCAATGCCACAAGGGCTCATGGTTCCCTTCCCAAGATTGATGAAGAGATTTATTTAGTGAGGATTGTAAATATTTATGATAGAACCATTAGAGCTGACACAAATACACTACCAGGAAACATGAATTAATGTAATGTGAATAGAGAAATTGTAGGTTTTAACCCTGTATAGAAATTACATGCATACGAACTCTAAAACACAGAAAATAAAAAATGCGAGAGCATCACACATAAAAAACATATACACAGAGATTTTCCCCTGGATCCCAAAACTAGGACTACCAGCTTGATTTTTCGTTATATTCCTTTCAGTGTTACAATACATATTTATACATGCTGAAACATCCAATACCATGGACCAAAAATCATCGCATCCAAAACCATGTGTGAAAAACATGCACAAAACCATAGGTAGGTCTGCACAACCTAACATAGGGTCCAAAGCCAAAATTTTCTAGGGCACTACCCCAGACCCCATAGAGTGGGGTTACTTGTACCCCTCGAACCCCCTATAACTCCCCTCGCTACACAATCGACACAACGAAGGGGAGGCTCCACCACCCCTCTAACCCCCCAGTTAACTACGTGAGCTAGTCGTGGAAAGAATATAACACAACCCAACATTAATATATCCTACTTTGAATGTATTGAATATATTCCTCTTCATGACCATAATGGGCACTTTGAATAAAAAATTGATTAGGTGAGAACGAAATTTGTGTGATTAAATTTTGTGAAATGTACAATGTTCTCTTGATGAACCATTAAAGAAACATTTGACTAATAACATTAGTAATATGATCACCTAAAGGAATATCATGGATGAAGAGAACATATATCAATTGATGAGAGTGGGAAATTCAAAGAAGTTACAAGGTGTGGAATAATGGTATGCCAAATAGAAGCATCACACATGATGGAGCCTCCAATGAGGTTCAACCTTCTATTACATTAGTCTAGACCTAATAATGTTACAATGTTATTCTAGAACCTATAGAAGTCTTGAAGCATACCTACAGTATGGTGGTATTTTTTTACGTATGACTATGTTATGTGTTACAAGTCGGACCTATGAAAACATTACACATATCCTACTCCTTACATGCATCATCATATGTTACTTAATCTGGCAGTATTCATTTCCTGAGGTTAGATAGTAGAGCATTATGGCAGACTTGAGGTGTTACATTGATTGAATAATTGGGATAGTGGTTACATAGTATACGTTGGGTGCCAAAATACCTTACATAGTCAAGGAGGTTAGAGAAAATTTAGAGGAATTAGAACAAAGCACATGCTAGACTTGACTAATCTCAGATTATAGGCTACATTAAAATTTAGAATATTATGGTATGTGTCTCAATGATATGATTTACAAGTTATACTAGGTAATCTGTAGCGTAATTTGATTATTTGTAATCTCTATGAAGTGCAAATTTAATATAGAAATCTTTGCCAAGTTAGAGGATACGATGGGTATGCATTATAGTTTGGCAAGCTAGAGGATATGAGAGAGAAATCATTATGATGTCATAACAGAGGATGATAGAACCAAGGATGCCAAAGGATGCTATATTTATATGTTATAGTGTAATCTAGACCTTTTGATTGAATTCAAAAATAAAATTTGATCAATGGTACTTTTCTAAATGATCTTCATGTCCTAATATATTGTAGTCATGGAGGCGAGGGTTACTACAATATATGGTAAAAACTAGTGATCTTCAAAAATGAGTTGAAAATTGATCGGTGGAAAAATAGTAGGCCAAAGGTAGCAGGCTCAAACTTGGATAATTAGATGGATTCACTAATTGAATAAAGGTAGCAATGTAGGTCTTTGTAGCTTGTTGGATAGAATGAATATGTGATGCATTTAGGAAACCATATTCAAGAATGTGGAGGTTAGTGAAGCAACATTTTATTTATGAATCTTCATTGACTTGGAATAGTCCTTTTACATTGGAGATACAACTAGGAGAATCGATGATTATAGTGATGTAGATATTGAGGTTTATAATTATGTTGGTTTGAAGTTCCATTTTCTTGAACGTTGAGAATTTTAGTCCACTCTATTTCTGATATTGCACTATTTGGACCTTATGATGCAAATTGACTAAGACATAAATTAACTAACATCAAAAGAGTTACTGGTGGTAGTTCTGGATATATGTATGCAAATTATTCCAAGATTTTTTTTGAAAGAAGAGGTTAGTTTATTTCACATTCAATTTGTAGTCATTCCTCTATTACCCATTAAGAAAGCGACCAATGGTGAAAATTGTAGGAAAAAAATGTTGCTTCTTGACATATGGTTCTCTGAAAAGCCTATATTTGATGTAAAATGAAACTTCATTTGACTATATTTTCTATTTTGTTAAAGTGCATGCTTATGGTTGTCACTATATAGCACCAGATTGAAGATAAAATGTAACAATGAGTTTTGTATCTTCATAATGAAACCTTTGAAGAACATATTCCCATACTAATTTCTATCCCATACTGATGTAGTACGAAGCATAAATTAATGGAAGATTCTCTTTGTCACCTAATATGGTGAAGGATATTTTTATGAAAAATCTACCTGGTTATGAAAATGATGCGGAAAATGAAAATTTTTCATACATATTAAACCTAGAGGATGTGTAAGTCTAGAGAAAAAGGTTCAATTCTAAGCTTGAGTTTCTTTATGTGATGTTACAAATTATAAAAGAAGAAGATATTCTTTGATTATATTTGAGGCTTCCTCCATGCAATTGCAATAATATCTATTAATATGTCAAGAATAAGTGTATGGATTCAACTAGATAGTCTCTGAGTTTTGAGTGTTGAGTCTTGTTATGTTTCCAATCACCTTGCCTGCATTAATGTCAAAGGGGGAGGTAAGGAGAAATGATGGAGAAATAGTAAGAAATAATGGAGAAATTATTGTCAGAACAAAAGGGGGAGGACCAAATCAGTTATTCAATTAATTCGAAGGGGGAGATTGTTAGAAAATTTGTCATCTATGGCCATGGGTGTTGAAGGTTTCCTGTGTTAGTATAGGCCGCAATTGATTTAAGGTTTGAGAGATGAAATGATACATGCACTCTACTATTAAATGAATCATTGGGGTATGCTCGTTATTCATATCAAAGTTATTAAATATTAGAACAATGGGTAGCTATTATCATCACTATGATATGAGGATGAGATACCGTTGAGTTTAATATGAGTTTTATTTATGGTTGAGTTTCTATTTCTACTAGTGCTTATATGTATTGGTTGAGTAATTTCTTTATTTAACCATCTAAACCTATGAGTGAATATGTTTATTTTTAGAGTATTACATTTTTTGGTTGCTACTAAGGTTTTTGATGTATTTCTAGTATCAAATATGGATAAAGTATGATGATGATGCATTGCTTAATGACTAGAGGTTCTTTGTCTACTAGTGTTGAGTTGGTGTTGCTTGTATTATAAGTATGTGGATGTTGACAGAGTGTGTTGTTGAGCAATAGGGTATGTTTTATAGGTAAATTTTGCGTAGGTGCTTGAAGATGTTGTGATGTAAATGGTTGTAGATATGGGTGGAAATTTTTGAGTTTTCCCTAATTTAGAGAATGGATGCAGATTAAAGCTCATCAATATGTGTTTGCAATTATTTTAGCCTAAATTTTTTGATAGTACTTGGCATCCACATATGAGATTATCAATTGCGAACCCTCATCCATGTCTTCTAGCATGAAACAAGAAAACTTTGGGCCATGGTTTCTGTAATCATTGGATTTGGCAGTTATTAATATTATAATACTATTTGGAGGATCATTAATTTTAACTTTTTATATATTCAAAATATAGAAGAATGTGAAACAAATAGGAGAAATATAGAGAGTTACTTTCGAAATATAAAGATTCTGAATTAGAATGCAAACATGAAGCTAGTTATATAAACATAGAATTTGGATTGTAGAGTAGTAAGTTGATTGAGCTATTTTGTCAAACCTAGTTTGTGGATTTTCTTAAAAAGGAGAAGGAGGAAGAGAAGTATATTTTAAACAAAATTGAGGAAGATGAGGTAGAGACATCGTAAAAAGTAGAGATGAAGAGATGAAGGTATTTAGAATTAAAGGTCAGGTAACCTATCATATTAAACTTTCATGTATCAAGGGATTGGTGTCTCCTTTTTGGTGGTAGCCTAAATAAGAATAGGCTGGATCATATGAGAAGTGGGAGTAGGTGCTTCCAGCAAGTTGTAACTTGCAAACAAAAAGTGAGGTTGAATCCTCCTACAAGTAGGAACCTACAAAAAATAATGTGCGAAATGGGAGTGGGTGTTTCCAACAAGTTCTAGCTTACAAAATAGAAGATAAGCGAAAACCTCCTATAGGTGGATGCCTACAAAAGTTGATGTAAAAAGGGAGTGGGTGCTCAGATTTACATCATGACAACAAAAGTCATGTTTGTTTCCTTTATGTATTTCCACATATATTGTGTCTACATGTGTTACTCTTATGTGTGTTTTTATGCTATTGTTTAATGTTTTTTATATCTTACATCTATTATTCATATGGTGTACTGATTCTTATCTAATGATTTAGTTAGCTATTGAAAATAAAAATAAAAATTGATAATTGATTACCATGAATGTAGTATACTGATTTATCCCCCCTCTTAGTATAGTCAAGTTTCCAACATCCCCTTGGGTGTACTAGAAAGGGAAAATTTATGGGAAGATAGGATATATAAATTAACCTATCGAAAGGTCCAAAAACCCATAATTGTTGCCTTCAATGTTCCCTTTCCACTAGAAGCTAGGACTACTAGGCTCAATAAATCTTTATGTTATCTAGTAGGGTGAACTTGAGGGTTAACAATGCAACAATTACACTAAAAATGAGAGATAGAGTGAAATTTTTCTAGATAATATCAAATAGGGTAAAACTAGATCACTCTGAGTCTATAAGGATCAAATTAGCCATGCATTTTTAAGAAGTTATCGAGATTCAATGTAATCACTCCCTAGAGAGATGTGGAAAATTATAAAAGCAATATCTCTATAGATTAATAGGGAGGAAAGTATTATATAGTGAATTGTTGCTAGATCTCAAAATAAAAAGGATTCTTTGCAATAAGAGATCACCATTTTCCATATGAATTGTAAGCTATTAGTTAGAGGAGGGCCATAGGAAGAGACTAGAAAAGCCACACTAATGTAGCAATTAGTTTTTCCATAATATAATTATCTAAACCTTTCACAGTTATTTGATTCTCTTGTGTCAATTCCCATGCCAATACGTTGATTATGATCATGTGCTAACGCGAACATAGTTTTACAGAGATTAGGGTTTGGAAAAATTATTCTTTGTGTGCAGGTATTCAGTATAGGGATGAGAGAGAAGTGAAGATTTGTTGTGATCCATCAAGTTGTTGTGTCAAATGACTGGCTTCCCTTCATAGAAGGTAACCCTCCTTGTTCCTCTATGTGATTTCCTCATATGCGTACATGCTTTCAGATTTCCTTGATTAAATTATTAGGTGTAACCTTTACTATCTGGGTAAGGCTTGTGCAGACTTTCTAGGCTAATGTGGTCTAGTACAATAGACAAGATTTCCCCTTACACATAATTGGGGAACCCACTAGGGAGATCCCAGTGAGTGATTTTTCAGTAATTTTACAAGTTTGTTGCAGCATTTATTTAATTTGGTTAGAATTGTAAAGTGTCTATAAGTCATAGGATAAATTTATATCTAAAGCCCCAATGTTACAAAACTCACTATCTCATTTTTTTCCCTACTAGTTCTCCTCTGTAGTTTAGACTACAACATTTTTTAGCTAAACAATGACCTATCTACTCTACGATGGAGCATTGTTGGCTCATAAATAATCAATTACTTATGCGAGAGAGTGATGAAGCCTCCAGCTAGGGGTTTTGGTAGGGTTTCTCATGAAAAACGCTTAAGTTTTTTTACACGTATTTTTCCTAGTTGGTGTTTCTCTTCAGATTTAATTCCTAGTGTCTTCTTCACTTTATAAAACACTCAAATATACTTCCACTAAGTCAATTTACTTTCCTTTTCTAGGGTTTTGAATTGTCTTGGGTTTGATTCCTAGAAGAGACATTGGTGGATAGATACCTATCTACCACCATAGCCTTGCTAACTCTTTTCGTTTCTAGTTTCTTGTGAGTGTCTTTGAATGATTGTATTTTTTCTCTTTGTGCATAATTTCTTGCTACTAGGGTTTTAGTTTTGAGTATTTTTTTGTGTGTTTCTTTTGGTTTCTTATTCTCTTAGTTTGCATCTATGGTTCTAATCTGAATTATATGTCTCAGTGATTAATTTTAGGGTTTAATGATTCTATTCGACTCTGTATTTGAAAATATGCTATCTTTCTTCAACTAGGCTTTATAAAAAATAAGAGTTAGGATGAGCATTTTATGAACTATTCTTCCTTGAAGAAGAGTCATAAAAACAACACATGTTCATTCCATACACCTTTGATTTAATTAAAAACCATTAATATCAATTCATATTAAAAATAATTCAATATTTTTCTTTTCTAGGGTTTCACATGCATAGTAGCTCGAGTAGGGAACTGGAATAGGCTAGCAATTTAAAATCTCCAAGGCCACTAAAACATACATATAATTTTGAGCAAAGGAAGGAAAATCTATCTGGAGTTGCACATTGCTTCAGAATTCCTTTTGACATAAGGGTCATTCATGAGGTCACATTGGGGAAAGTGGAGCGATATACCTCACTCCACTTAATATTGGTGGCACTGCTTTGCAACTACTTTGGGGTTCTCCTTTGGGAGAATTTAGAGTTGATTCCCTACCTTTGTGTGAAGACCCGACTAATGTCTATTCCCCCAGATTGGGTAGCTACACATGGTAACCTTAGTGGCCATAACCTTAAGTACCTTACATGGGTAATGGTGCGAGGTATTTCCTTTATATACCCACAATAAGCATTAATAAGTAGTGAGTCAGTTCTCCTGGGAGGTTCCCATGCATAATTAAGGGTACTTGCATTGGTCATAAGATCCATTAATCAAAGGGATAATGTAATTGTCCCAACCACATATTCATAGTTGACTTGGGAATTGATTAACCAATTTTTGAGTATGGGAATATCCCTTTAATCATTTGTTTCCATGCTTTCTCCTTGATTTGATAGGTGCATGTTACTTGTTTAATATTTTTTGAGGTAAAAAATGGGCCTCAAACCAAAATTGTACAACCAAAATCAAATTTATAAGAACCAATAGGATTCAATATGATGTTGTCAACCATGGTGGATGATTCACCATTTTTGGAAAAAAAAAAACTAATTTTCAACTCATATTTTCAACTTATCTCCTTGCAGGTTTACTCAAATTTTGAGTGAGAACAATCGTTGGATGAAAAAATTAATTCCTCATCAAAGGATTTCTTATGTTGCATACTTTTGATAGACCCTTCTACAGCAAAAAATGATAAATACATGAAAAATGTGGCTGCAATAACGTTTTTCATGTATTTCTCATTTTTCATGTAGTAGGGTCCATTGAAAGTACACAACATGGGTAATCTTGGGATGAGGAATTAAGTGACGCATCCAACAAGAACTCCCACTCCCACTCTAAATTTGAGTAAAAGTATGGAGAGATAAGTTGAAAATATGAGTTCAAAAAGTAGTTTTTCTTTTTTCCATAAAAAAATTGGTGAGGTAATCCTATTTTATTATTTCCACTATTATTTTTTAATATTCCTTAGGAGGCTCATTCTAGACCTAATAATTTCTCTAATCATGCTTGGCATGTTGAGAGCCTTGCTTAGCATGAGGAGGGTCTAATGGCCTGTAGGCATACATTTAACCCTTCCATTACTATAAGCACACTTATCTTAGGGTCACTTTGGATGATACTCCAAGGGTTGAACCTTTTGTTCCTTGAATGGTTAACCATAGTGTTCCACCTCATCTTCATACCACCATCAGTTGTACCTTGTCAACTATCTCTCAAGGTGGAGTGTAGAATTGTATACATATTTACATGGTCTTTTCCTAGGTTTCTTTGGGACTAGCACCACATACGTGACAAAACCTACTATGTCCACATCTATTGTTATTGATGCTCTCCCTAAGACTACTTTTATAGCTTCCTCTACAATAACAAGTCTTGTCAACACTACATCTATAGATAACACCTTCTCATTCTGATAGAATATTTTGGGATCCCTTTTTGTTTCATTTACCACATCCACCATGGTACCTTCACATCATGATCCATGCCCCATATGTTCATATTTGGAAAATCCTCTAGCTTAGCTACAACTAATATACCTATTTCATAGGTTGGAGGTTCAAAATACACATGCACATTTGCATAAGTGAAAATTTTAAGAAAGCGCCCCCAAATTTATATCTATAATAAATGGGTGAATCCATATTGTGCATGAATAATGTATACTCTATTTTTTAAATAATATAATATGCATATATAAATTCATGGAAAATATTTGACTAAATTATAAAAAAACATTCAAACCTTGATGATTTTTTATCTAAATTATAAGACATTGTAAATTCTTGGCAAGTCTTTCACAAAAGTAGAAAACATTATGAAATATTTGTTAATCCTTGATAGTGTATAGAACCATATATAATAAAAAAAATATTGAATTAAATGATAATATACTCATTTTTCATGTTCGGGAAAAGAAGCATCATGGATTATGTTGCTCAAAGTTCTATAACATCCTCCACCCATATTTACCCACTTTCACTAGCTTTCCTAGGCTAAACAGGAGTTGAGGGTCACTATGATAAGACTCAACCTCCTAGATGACTTTAAGAAAATAGAGTTGACAACATGAGACTTTACTGACTTCCCTCGGGTGCTACATGAACTTCAGGAGAAACCCAACCCCTGTAGGTGTCCAACCCCTTAGATGACTCTCCTTTTGCTGACTTAGAGCCCTGATCACTCCCTTTCCAAGCCATCGAAGTGACTAAGACCCTCCAGTTGCTCTCATGATCCTACCTGAGTGTGACTATAGCCTTTTTCTTCTAGTGTTATACCAACAACTATGATATTTAAGGATGTTTTCTTTTGCTAGGACCCAAGCTCTACCAAGAACTCCATGAAACTCCCAAAATCCATAAAAAGACATAGAAATAATGCTTGTAAACTAAAACTAAAACCAATAATTGACATGACCTTCCCTAGTTGGGACTCACATTCTGTCAAACACTTGGTAAACCTATAACCCACACGTCATTAATGTATGTTCGAACATAACGATCTGAAAACTTATTTGATGTTTAACAAGAAGGGTCAATACCTTCTCACACTAGATACCATAACATCAATTAGGTATTGCATTCATTATTCATTCAATTACAAGTAAAAGCATGGAAAGAGCCATGACTAAGAACTATCAAGTAACCATGCTTATACTATCGTATAACTAGATAAATTACAATCATAGAACAACCATTAAATTAACATAATAATAGGTACATTTACTCATCAAAAGAAAGGGAAACCCATCTCTTATTAAACATAGGAAAAAGCCAACTAGGCTTAGGAATTCCACGTACCCGCCAACCGTAGATTGGCTGAACCAAACATTTCTTTCATTCAATCACTCCCATGCCTTATTCCAAGCATGAATGTGGGACCTAATGGGATAAACCAATCCACGAACAACCAAGGGGATCTAGAGGCTAAACTACCTCCACCCTAACCAGACCATGACCTCACCTAAGCTCATTCTCATATCACAAAATAAAACTAATCTTGGATGCCTAAAAATTTCTTCTCCAACACCTTAGGGAATTTTCCCATCTCCACCCTTAGGATTTTCCCTGGATCCCACCATTACTAGTCAAGTGATTCTTATGCCTTTGGGAATTTTCCCAAGACAACCTCACCTAGATCCAAAATCTTCTGGTAATCCAAAGCTCAAATTGAGTACAACCCCGTCACACCATGTCTATTCAGAAATAGAAAGGCTACGATAAAATCCACTATCAAATCCAACAAAACCCATGCCAAGGACAACATGAGAACTGAATACCGATATGCACATACCATGCATGTCAAAACCAGCTTGGAAATCATACATGGAACCTAGTACCTACAAGTATTCCTACTAAATATGCTTGATCCAACTTTTCTTTACTTGATCCTTTCTTTCCTTGTCTTTCCATGGCTTTCCTTATCCTTCCTTGGCTTTCCTTGTCCTTTCTATGATTGCTTGCTTTCCTTCTCCTCTTGGTTCTCTTCTCCTCTCTAAAAACTAATTCCAAAGCTGAACTAATAAAAGGCTACAAATGAATGATTTGATGTATTTTTATTATTCATGCTTCTAATTTCTTCAATTTTCCATTATTTTCCTTTGTTTTCCTCCTCACATGTAACCTATGACGTTTCACCTCCCTTTTCTCCTAATTTACTTGATTTTCATAAATAAAATAACAATAATGCATTTTTTCCTTTTCAAAGCCTTTTCCATTGCCTTTTCCAATTTCCACTTAGGCATAAACACATCAAGTGATGCCCACTAGGATATTTTTCCCAACATTCAGCTTGGAATAAGTGTCACTTGACTATGGTATTATTTTCCCTTTATTAACTTTTATTACATGAAATTTTAACCCAGTGATGTTATAAACCCCTCCCCCTTAGAGGAACATTGGCCTAAGTGCTCTGTGACACCTACAACTAGAAAAACCACTGAAAAGAAAAACATACTGCCCATTTATATTTATAACCCAGATCATTGGAATATGTACAATAACAATGTACTCAAAAGCAAAATCATCGTGAAAAACATCACAACATGACAACCATACCACTCATCGGATCTTTATTACAAAGCCCATGGTGGTATTTACAATAGAAACCATACATAAATATGTAAAATACCAAAAACTCATTTTCCTTCACCAACAATAAATGAAGGATACATAGCCCACATTTGACTAACTATCTCCCATGTAGATTCATTGAGCCCAAATTGATTCCACTACTCTTTAAATTTCTCGATTACTCTATTCTATAGCATGAGATGTTTTTGTTGCAATATGCACTGAGGTTCTAGCTGGAATTCTACTTCTTGCTCCACCTACAATACATACCAATCAATAACATGATCAACATCCTTTACATATATTTTAAGCAATGAAACATGAAAAACATAATGGACTTTCACTATCTGAGGAAGTGCAAGTCTATAGGCCAGTCGTCTAATCTTATCAAGGATCTCAAAATGCTCATAATACCTTGGTGCCAACTTAGCACATGATCCAATCCTCAGGGAGCTCTTCTTGGGCTTGGGGTGAAAAGGCACATGCTCCCCAATGTGAAACTCCTTAAATTTCCTCTTCTAATATACATAACTCTTTTTCCAGTCACTTATGGCCCTTATATTCTTCTTTATAACCTGCATTTCCTATTCCATGTTTTCCAACATGTCCTTTGAATATGTACCTTGGTCATTCGACCACTCCAACTAATGGGAGTGTTACAACATTATCCATACAGTGCCTTAAATGTACTCATCCTCAGTGACTCTTGATAACCATTGTTATAAAAAAACTCAACCAATGGAAGGTACTACTACCATCCCCTATATTGGTGCATCACATACATTCTCAGCATATCCTCTAGTATCCTATTGACCCTCTGTGTCTATCCATTTTTCTATGCATGATAAGTTATACTTAAGGCCAACTCTATCCCCAAACCTACGAACAACTCCTTCCAAAACTTGGAAGTGAACTTGGCATCCCTATCTGACACAATCTTCTTCAGAAAACCATGTAATATCATGATCTCCCTAATGAAGACATGTGCTACCTCACTAGATGAGTAGGCAGTCTTCACTGGAATGAAGTGAGATACCTTTCTCAACCTTTCTATCAGAACCATGATAGAATCATGCTACCTCGATGTCCTCAGAAGCCCTGTAATGAAATCCATGGAAATGACCTCCCATTTCCATTCTAGAATCGGAATAGGCTGAAGAAACCCACATGTATGCTTACACTTTGGTTCCACCTACTAATAGTACAAACATCCAGCTGTGAATTTTGCCACTTCCTTCTTCAGGTTTGGCCAATAGTAGAACTTCTTCACTATTGTCAATGTCTTTTCGTATCCTGGGTGACCTGAATACAATTTTACATAAAACTCCCTCAAGATAAGCATATTGAGTTCATTGTCATCTGACACAAACATATTTACCGATCAAACGAGAAAATGAACCGGTACTTGTTTTTCAGAGGTAGCAAAAAATCACCTGATTTTCAAAAGTGGTGATACCAGAATACACTTTTTTTTAGCATATATTTTTTGGCACTTTAATTTTTATTATGTATGCAAGTAGGAACATTTTTTTTTATGGTCAGTGATTTTCATGCTGATTTTTAAAAAATGTTGATGCAGCCTCAACATGTTTTTTTAATGTTAGTGATTTTCATGCTGATTTTGAAAAGTGTTGATGCAACATCAACACATTTTTTTCGAGGGCTTATTTTTGACACTTTAATTTTTTTTATATAAAGTGTGGAGTTTTTTTTTTGTTAGTGATTTTCATCTTGATTTTGAAAAGTGTTGATGAGCATCAACCCTTTTTGTTTAGAGGGCTTAGTTTTTAAACTTTAAATTTTCTAATGAATTAAGTGCGGATAATTTTTTTTAAATGTGGTGATTTTTACGTTAGAAATAAAACATAAGAATAATAAAGAAAAAAAAACATGACAAAAAAAGTCAAATAGAAAAAAATATATAGAAAAAACAAACAAAAAAAAAAACCTATAAAAATGTAAAAAAAAAACAAAATCAACTTGTAAAAATAAAAAATTTGAATAAAAAAATAATGGAAAACAACTAAAAATAAATAAATAAATGAATGAATTTATTTCAAAAAAAATTAAAGAAAAACAAATTAAACTAAAAAAAGAAAATATAAACACATTTTTTTTAAAGTTAAAAAAACAAATAAAAAATAAAAACCTCATTAGAAAAAATAAAAATAGAAATTAAAAAGATTACCAAAAAATAATAATAAAAAATAAAGAAAAAAAATAAATTAAAATAAAAAATTGAACAATATTTAAATTAAATAATTTAAATAAACAAATTTAAAAAATAAGAAATAAGAAATAAAAATTTAAGAAATATTTTTTTGAAATTAAATTATATAACTAAAGAAATAACCTAAAATAAAATTAAAAGATAATAACAAAAACTAAAAAATTAAATTATTAAATTATGAAAACTAACAAAAACTATTAAAAAAACAAAATTAAGAAATAACATAAAATAAAATTAAAAGAAAAAAACCAAAAACAAAATATTAAATTATAAATACTAAACAAAAACATAAAAAAACAAAACAAAACTAAGAAATAACATAAAAGAAATTAAAATAAAATAACCACAAATTAAGAAATTAAATTATAAAAATGAAAAAGAAAAAGAACATTAAAAAAAGTTAAGAAAAAATCAAAAAAATTAAAAAAATAAAAATATTAAAAAAAAAAAAAAAAAACAAAAAATCTAATATTTAATTTATAAATAAAATAAAAGAATATTAAAAAAACAATTAAAAATTATCAAATTATATAAATAAATATATAATATATATATATATATATATATTAAAAAAAGAATTTTAAAAAAATTACCCCTCCCCGCTCTCTACCGCTTTGCCCAACCTCAACTCCACCCCCTTGCTCCCTCGACCCCGCCCCCCTCCTCCCCTCCCGCACCCCAGCACCCCTCCTCCCCTCTCCTCTTCCACCCACTCCCTACCCCCAACCCTCCCCCTCCACCCCCCGCCCTCCCCACTTGCTCGGGCCCCCAGCTAGCAACCAAGAGGCCGCATGTCAATTCCGGGAATCCGCCTACAACCTCTTGGTCACTGGCTAGGTGATCAAGTAGGCACAGGGGCTGAGAGTTTTTAATTTTTTTCTTTTAGAATGTTACAAGTGAACAAAACAATAACGCAAACGAGAAAACATCTTGTCCTTTGGTGTTAAAAAAGTTTTGATGTTTTCATGGATGGAAATTGCAAATGTTTCACACATTAAATGCAATTCAATTTTGAACTCACATTCCTAAATGTGAGGCTTGATGAAGAGTGCATTGATAAGAGGTTGCATGCTGATTCTGGGAATCGCCCTGCGGCCTCTTGGTTGTTGGCTAGGGGTCCAAGCGGGCACGGGGGCTGAGAGTTTTTAAGTTTCTTCTTTTTGCATGTTACAATTGAACAAAACATTAATGCAAATGAGAAAACATCTTGCCCCTTGGCGTTAAAAGAGTTTTGATTTTTTCGTGGATGGAAATTGCAAATGTTTCACAGATTAAATACAATTCAATTTTGAACTCACATTCCTAAATGTGAGGCTTGATAAAAAGTGCGTCAACAATTAGGGTTTATGGGGTGATGCACATTCAAATTTATATCCATGATGTCAATTTTTTTACAAAGTTTGGAAATGTACGATTTTGGACGATAGCCTGCTCTCAATTTTCATATATCATATTGGAGTGTTCAGGTTTTTAAAATTTTAATTTAATTAGAGGGATTTTTTTTTTGTCTTTGATTAATTGTTTTTTTTAATACTTTTTAGTTTAATTGTTT